>ML778366.1:660618-679421 GCA_009831015.1 Picea engelmannii
TAAAGATAGCCTTTCTAAATGGTGTCATCGAAGAGGAAGTGTATATAGAGCAACCTCAAGGATTTGAAGTTGAAGACAGAAAGTCTCATGTCTGTAAATTGAAGAAAAGCCTTATACGGATTGAAGCAAGCTCCCAGAGCTTGGCATGGCCGTATAGACAGTTTCTTGACGAGCTTAGGCTTTACCAAGAGTAAAGCAGATTCTAACCTCTACTTCAAGGTTATGAACGATGAGCCAGTAATATTATTGCTATATGTGGATGACTTATTCTTAACTGGAGAAGAAAAGCTCATCACGGAATGTAAGAAGAGACTTGCCTCAAAATTTGAAATGAAATACCTTGGCCTAATGCATTATTTCTTAGGTCTTGAGGTATGGCAAAGTCCTGAGAGGATCTTCCTTAACCAAGGGAAGTATATAGTCGAAATCCTGAAGAGATTCGACATGCTGGAGTGCAAGTCCATGAATACACCCATGGAAGAGAAGCTGAAGCTGTTGGTCGACACTTCGTCAGAGTTGATTGATGCCACACTGTACAGACAGATTATTGGATCGCTGATGTACCTGACGAACACTAGACCAGACATTTGTTTTGCCGTGAACACCTTCAGTCAGTTTCCGGTAGAACCCAGACATGTTCACCTTGTGGCTGCAAAACATGTGATGAGGTACCTTAAGGGTACATTAGATTGTGGTCTCAGTTATGACGGAGATCATGATTTCACATTGAGTGGATACACTGATTCAGATTAGGCAGGAAGCATTGCTGACAGGAAAAGCAATTTTAGATGTTTCAGTTTGGGATCAGCCATGATCTCGTGGCAAAGTAGGAAGCAATCCAGCATTTCTCTCGGCACAGCGGAAGCAGAATACATTGTTGCGTGTTCTGCTAGCTACGAAGTTATATGGCTTTGGAAGTTGTTGACCAATCTACTTGACCTAGAGATGGAAGCAACCTCGATCCTATGTGACAACCAAAGCTGCATAAAGATGACAGAGAATCTTATATTTCATGATAAGTCAAAGCACATAGAGATCCAATATCATTACATCCATGATATGGTGCAGAGAGAAGCCATAAAGCTCCAGTACATTAGCACGGATGAACAGGTTGTTGATATGTTGACCAAGCCCCTATCTCGTGTAAAATTTGAGTACTTCCGAGATAAGCTTGGCATAGTCCGAAAGGACCTTCCTCAAAAGGGGGAGTAGTTGTTGTGATGAGATATTCCCTGCTTCCGACCTTATGGTTGTGACGTAAAGCAGGACGTATACCTTGCTTCCGACTATATGGTTGTGACATAAAGCAAGATGATGTGATATGACTAGTACTATGCTTCTGGCTGTACAACTACGACGTAAAGCAAGTCTAGTACCCTACTTCCGACCTTATGGTAGTGACGTAAAGCAGGACCTGTTCCTTGCTTCCGACCTTATGGTTGTGACATAAAGCAAGAAGATGTGATGAGACTAGTACTGAGCTTCCGGCTAGATAGTTGTGACGTAAAGCCAGTCTAGTATCCTGCTTCCGATCTGATGGTTGTAATGTAAAGCAGGACGCATACCTTGCTTCCGACCTTATGGTTGTGACGTAAAGCAAGATGATGAGATGAGGCTAGCACTGTGCTTCCGGCTGGATAGCTGTGACGTAAAGCCAGTCTAGCATCCTGCTTCCAACCTTATGGTTGTGACGTAAAGCAGGACGAGTATCTTGCTTCCAGCTTTATTGCTATGACATAAAGCAAGACTATGAGACGAGACTAGAACTGTGCTTCCGGCATGATAGTTGTGACGTAAAGCCATTCTAGTATGATGATGACGAGCCAGCCTCGTGCTGTGATGATGATGATGTATTAGTTTTATACTAATCCATATTGATGTAGATGATGATTGCATTCCTTTGAGAATGACGATGCCTGCCAATGAAGAAAACTTCCGATGATTTATAGATATGCCAGTTAGTGCTCCAAGATGATATTAATGATGTTGCCCTCCTGATGCCGCTGATGATGCAGACCTCTCTCTCGCCTGATGTTGTTGAAGAATACCCTTCTTGTTAAGGGGGGATGTTGAAATAATGTAACTGCAAAGTGTATTCTTATTATTATCTGATATATTATTCATTGGATCAATCCCCATTGTGGATTGATCATGTCGGCTATTGTAATAGGACCAAATCCTCGTTTGCGAATTGGTCAAATGATAATTATAATAGGCAGAATAAGAAGTCGGCCCCAGCAGATATTAAAGAGGCCCTAGAATATATTAAAGGTGGTTATAACCACCCAGTTTGAGAAGTCGGCCCTGCCAGTGAAGAGACACTTCACACGTGCCAGTCTTGTATAAATAAAGAGGCCAGCGCCTCACTTAGACACACAACTCACTTGCTCATTGAGAGACAAGTTTTGGATCTGCAGTTAGAGAAGAAGGAGAGAGAGTGGCGCATCCTTGGGAGAGGATCTTTTGTATTAGTTTGAGTTATCTCTTGGCATTGTATTGGCTATTGATAATAAGGAAGTTTTGCTGGGTTTTCTTCCCCTAGAGGGTTTCCCAGGATAAATGATGTGTCTCTTGTGATTGTGTATTTCTCAGTGATCTTGTATTATGCTATTGTTCTCTATTGAATTAAAAGAACTATAATAATGGCATAAACATTAACATCATGGCCCACAATGGAGACAATGATCCTGCCCATGATGATGATCAACGTAGATAATAGCCTAGCATCCCCCCTCAAATTGCCTCTAACAGCTACAGATCAGCCAAGCTCATCACATCCAGACAATTTAGTGTATGGGAGATGGTAAGCCATACCTCCATACCAAGAAAATAGTGCATCAACCCGACGTCACTAATCTCAAACTCTGATGCAAGTCTCAGCTTGCACTCAGCTATGAGATCCTCTGCTCCTATGATGAACAAGTCATCCACATACAGAATGAGAATGAGCGTGACCTCACCTCTAATGATGTAATAGAGGTTAGGATCAATATCACTCTTCTCGAAACACATCTGAAGCAAGTATGTGTCAATATGTGAATACCAAGCTCTGGGAGCTTGCTTCAAACCATAAAGTGCCTTTCTCAAAAGGCACACGTGAGACTCCCTCTCACTCACCTCGAACCCCTGTGGTTGCTCAATGTACACCTCCTCCTCTATAAATCCATTTAGAAATGTGGTCTTCACATCCATTTGATGTATCCTCCAACCCATCTCCGCCGCTATGGCAATAATACTTTTGATCGAGGTGTATCTCGCAACTAGTGTAAATGTCTCATCATAATCGACTCCCTCTATCTGAGAGAATCCTCGCGCCACAAATCGGGCCTTGTGTTTCTCTATCCTGCCATCTACAGCATACTTGGTTTTCTACAACCACTTGGAAGTCACAATTGACTTCCCCACTAGCCTCGGAACCACCTCCCAAACATCATTGCGCATAATGGAGTCATATTCCTCCAACATGGCCTCTCGCCAAACCTGTTGGTCTACTGCCAGCGCAAATGTTTATGGCTCAGTATCTGAGATACTCGTCACTAAAGCCAAATAGGATCCAAACCACACTGGAGGTTTACTCTCTCTGAACTGTCTCTTGGGCTCTCGTACGTTCTTCTTGGCTTCCTTCAGGGTCTCCTAAAACTATCTAGGTCTCCTCTTCCCTGAAGTAGTCAAAGGAGAAGTAAGATTTCCCTGCCCAAGAGTATCTGCTTCAGGTCTAGTCTCAACACTCTGCGATCATGTAGCCTTTGTCCCCTCTGTCTAAACACCCTCTGACTGTGACCATGAAGCTGTGCAAGGTGACCCTGTCACCCTTGAAACTGGCGTACTAGAAACCTAAGGTCGTGCTCCCTCTGAGACATCAATCAGTGCCTCTGCATCATCCTCAACACTGACTCTCGACTCCAGAGATCTTTGAAAATCCCTACCCTCCTCAAATCTGACATCTCTGCTCACCACCACTCTCCTCGGTGATGGAATGTAGATCCGGTAGGCTTTGGAAACCTTTGAGTATCCAACTAGAATCCCCTGCAGGGCTATGGGGTCTAGCTTTGTCCTCTTCTCTGAGGGGACATGAGAATAGGTCCTCAGGAGTCATCTTCCCCAAAATCCTGTGGGGACTCCTATTCTACAGATAAACTGCAGTAGCACTCGCCTTTGCCCATAGGTAAAGAGGCAAACCTTGATCATGCAGTATAGATCTCGTTGCACCTGTGATCGCCTTGTTCATCCTCTCGGCAACCCCGTTCTGCTGGGGGTTGTAGGGTACGATCATCTGTCTTCTGATCCCAGCATGGGCACAGAAGTCTACAAACTGACTGGAGGAATACTCTCCTCTATTACCTGACCGCAAGAACTTGATCCTCTTTCCAGTCTGGTTCTCCACGAGAGCTTTGAACTCTTGGAACCTCTTGAAGACCTCACTCTTGGTCTTTAGGAAATAGATGCAGGTCTTCCTTGACTAGTCATCAATGAATGTGAGATAGTACTCACGACCACTCAAGGACACCCGAGACATGGGCCCACACACATCTATGTATACTAAATCCAGTACCCCAGCTGACCTAGTGTCACTGCTGGGAAACGAGCCCTTGATAACTTACCAAGCGCACACCCTCTACAATCATCTTGATGCTTTGTACTGAGTTGTGGCACTCCTGTCACAACCTCTCTCAGTCCTTCAAGAGCCCCATGATGAAGGTGAGCCATCCTCCAATGCCATAACTCACATAATTGTTTGTTGTTGTCGCTACTCACTGCCAATGCATGAAGAGGCTGAAAAAGTAATTTGAACAGTTTCCCATCCCTCACTCCAATCACCTGCCCTGAGGTGACAGAGGACCCCTTAGGTTGTATGAAGACCTTTGTCCCTCTTAAGGACACCTCACGACCCCTACCCTAGAGGGTGGAAACTTAAATCAAATTCTTCTTCAACCCAGGGACGTAGAGAACATCCCTGAACAAAATAGGCGGCATGTCGTCTCTCTGAAAGGTAACAATGCCAATCCCAGCAACTCTGACCAAGGAGTCATCACCGAGAGCAATCTCCATCCTGACTTTTGTGTCTCTGAGATCAGTCAAATGCTCCCTCACTCCAGTCATGTGGCTCGAAGCCCCGATGTCTAAATACCAGATACTGGGTGTTGTCTCAACTGAAGTGTAGCATATGAGGAAAGCACACTCTCTCTCAAACAAAGTCTGAAACTCTGCCTCCTCTGTTGTAGTTGTCGTACCACCCTTCTTCTTCTTCCTGTTGGGACACTGTCCAACATAGTGCCCCATCTTATTACAAACAAAGCACTTCACTTTGCTCATATCTCTCTTTTTTCCACTACTGCTCTCTCCCTGTGGCAGGGCCCCAAACTTGGGAGCCTGTCGACCTCCCATGTCGTTCTTCTTCTTGCCCTTTATCTAAAGAGAAAGATCCTCATCACCCTGCAATGTTTGCTGCTATCCAAAAATATCTGATGTAAGTCTAGTCTCCTCCTGAACGAAATCATCCCACAGTCTCTCCCAAGTGGGCATGATCTCCCTGGCAACAATGCCTCGAACAAATGGACCCCATGGTTTGGTGAAGTCGTTTAAGGTTGTCCTCACCATAGAGTCTCGATCCACTATCTCTCTGATGGTTGCAAGCTTGTCTCTGATCTGGGTGTACCGGCCAAGGTATGAAGTAACCGACTCATTCTTGAGCATACAAATGCCCCTGACTCAATCAAACAAAACCATCTTTCGGTTCTGGTTAGAGCTCTGTTAAAGCTTTCATAAAGATGCCCACATCTCAAATGCATAGTCTTTCCCAGTCAAGTGGTGAATAATGAGATCCCTCACTGCATCACACATCGTCCTCTTTGCCTTGTTGTTCCTCTTCCTGAACTCTGCTAACAAGACGGGAGCAGTAGCAGGAGGAACAGCAACAGGAACCTCAACTATATCCCATAGTTCTAAGTCCTCTAAGACAGACAATCCTGGCTTTCCAAGGAGACCAGTTGCTATCTCTAGCTAGCCTATCCTCCACACGCATATGAGATGCTAACATGACTGCCCACTGCAATCACACTGATGTTACAACTGCAAAGGAACATTGCCTCACTCCTATCAACACAGGTGTGAAAAGAGGCAGACGAACAACAACCTCACTCCTAGCAATATAGGTGTGAAAAAAGGTCGTGAAAAATCAGCCTCAATCCTAGCAAGTAGGTGTGAAAAGAGGTTGATCAAATGTCCACCAACTGTCCTACAACTCTCCACAAAAATTCTGCCAATAAGCTACCACTAAACTCTGTCAACAAGCTGCCACTAAACTCTGTCAATGGCTGTCCACAAAATCTGCCCAAAAGATATCTAGGACTGTCCACAAAATCTGCCCAAAAGATGTCTAGGACTGTCCACAAAATGTTGTCCAAACTCAGCAAAAGTCAGCCACCAAGCTCTGATACCATGAAGATTTTTCCAGGTCCTAACAAGATGCCAACTAGGTCTGTCTTTGACCTCAAGTTGGCTCTAGGTTTCAACTGGCAAACAATGTTTTGCTCCTATTTTTTAACAGCAAACTGTTCAGGAACTTCATATCTGTTTTGTTATGGTTACATAGTCCTTTTAGGTGCTCTAGCATGTAGTTTTAGTCACGAACATGTTAGCACATGCATACCATAAAATATGTAACACACCTAGAGATCTTTACCGCTGAAATAATGTTGTTCTAAACACTAGCATACATGAAAATGAACACAGGTATTTTTGGTCAACATGACCCTGAATAACCCCCCCCCCGAAGAAAACCAATTTGGAATATGAGTGTATATATGTGGAGAATAGAAGGTGGAATACAACAAGTACATGAAACAAATGAACCTGATACAATACCAGCTTGCCTCAAGCTGATACACAAGTCCAAGAAGCAGAGATGTGTCGTAGCATGGTACGCCCTCCTCACAAGTTGCCCAATCCATTGAAATGAAGCGCCCTTGCTCCTTGAAGCTCTGATGGAGAAACCCTTGCACACAACTCTGAATATGTGAGCTACCTCTCCATTGAAATTGTCCTCAAAGAAATCTGACCACTGCAAGACCTCCCTGCTATAAGTGTGCCCTCCTCCTCAAGGGCGCCCTCCTCCAAGCAAGAACAACTAGCACAAATAATTGAGGGTCTAAGCCTCCGTGCTACCTCCATGAAACGGGGCGCCCAAGCTTTCCTCAACCATAGCCACCATCCTCTCCTCAATGCTCTCCCTCAAACTCTCCAAGTGAACACAAGAGTGAATGAGCTTCTCCTTGCCCTTTGCGCCGCCCTTGAACCTCCATAAGGAAACCTAAAACTTGGATGGATGAGATCATCCCATCTCATCTCCAATCAAAGGTTGAGATCATCCCATAATAATCTCACTCAAAAACCCACTTTATGTTAAGTTCCCTAAGTTCACTTTATGTCTCCTAATTCACCCACAAGTGAATTAATAGTCATAAAAGGATAAAATGACCAAAATTCACTTTTGACTTAAATCTCCCAAGTCAACGTGAAATTAGACATAAAGTACAAGGCACAAAGTACATAGTACTTCCCACTTGTGTTTAGAAGCTCACAAACACAAGGGGAACACTTCCAAGGTACACAAAGCCAACGTCACCATGGGGTATGTTAGTCCATCTTTCATGTGAAGTGTTCTGCTTAATTTACTGGGCATGTGGATGAGGATCATTGGTTGAAGTTCGATAATGGATCACTGGCTCAAGAAGTTATGTTTGTTTCATTGTTTCACCTTGGTGGTCAACTTCTATGCCATAGTCACGTGTTGCCACCGCCCAGATAAAAGGGGTACTACTGGGGGGGGCTCACAAGGGTAACGTTTTGTTCCCCACCATACTTAACACTTTCCATCTTGTAGCCTCTCACAGTGTACTAAACTTCGGTAATGGGTCTTGATCCCTTCTCTCATGAGAAGAAGGCATTGAAGGCCCAGAGGTTGATGCAGCTGCTATATATATGTTATGTAAAAATGATAAAGGTCACCTATTAAAGCCACAGGCCAGCTTGAGCTCTACCCGCTCTAATGGTAATTTCCCTTTGTCCTGATGCACTGCATGTGTAATATTCCTGTTATCCCCAGTTTAGGGATAACTAAGGAGATTATGTCTCGAGGCCCACAGGTCCTAGACATGGAGTACTTGTTATCCCCCACTTTCAGGGATAACTAGGAGATTATGTCTCGAGGCCCACAGGTCCTAGACATGGAGTACCGAGAGCCAGATCGACTTGAGCATGGCCCTAGAGGGCCCATCTTTTCTCTCTTTCAGCGCCTCCACTTTGTCAGCAGCAGCAGCAGCATCCAGCACCTTCGGCTTGGTCCTGTATCAGAGATGGTTCTTACTCCATGAGGTAATGAGTCTGGGTATCATGGTATGTGTCACTCTGATCCTCAAAACCTTTGAATATGTGCATTTGATTCCTTTGTTTCTAACGGGTGCTTAGATCTTATGCTTGTCCACTTGACCATGTTTGGGGGAATGACAGGATGACCTAGCAAGCTTGTGTCCATAGGTTTTGAGTTGCCACTGGGAGAATTTCTAAAAAGCCATAGTCCGTTCCCATCATACATACCACTTTCCATCTTATTTTGCGCTCACCCATCCCATTACACTGGTCTGGGCATAGGGTTAGCCAATCATTTAGGGGTTGTACCTTACCTTGTGGGAAGAATGAGCTAAAGGCCTGGGGGGTAAAAGCGGTGCAGTATGACACTACCAGCAGTTGGTCACCACGCCAGGGTAGTGGCTCTTGGTGGCATAGCCAAGAGAAAGGGGGTCTCATCACGAGCCAACCTTCTCATTTCCGTGAAATGCTTGTGGGTAACATTGCCACCACTGGTCACCACACCAAGGCAATGTCCCCTGATTAGCTTCTTAAAAGAAAAAACAATAAGAATAAATATAAAAGGCATGAATGGGCTTGGAGACATTTGCATCCATGACAGGTGCAGCTCACCCTCTACAGAGGCACCCACAGGTAAGCCATGCATTTCCCTGCTATCACTGCACCCCTTGCCCAGACATCCCTTATCCACTACACCCACTCACATGGCTTAGATTTGATCGCTCCCGAAAACACCCCATATCCAGTGAGCATTAGCCAAATAGGACGCCCTGTCACTTCCTCCAAACTTGGCTTGCAAATTAGTATAATGTCTTTGAGCACTTGACTGGGTAAAAGGGGTTTTATGCACACGTTTAATAAAATTGATGATTAGATATGATTGACATTGCTATGATCCCTGTGACTTATGAATCCATGGAGGCCGTATCTGTTGATGTGCAGGACCATACCCGATGGACAGGTACCCTTATGGACAGGTACACATGGGGAGATGATTAGTTCGGACCTCCATGGGGCTGAAAGCCCATCAGATAGATGCTAAGACCCTAGCAGGGGGCAGAGACAGATCAGAGGGTTTGCACCGGAGAGGAGGAGGATGTTCCACCAAAGGCAGCTTGGCAGAGCCTTACCCAGGCAGGTTGTGCCTTTTCCACCAAGACGTTGGCCTTGGAAGGCCCATGACGTCACCCGAGACATTCATGACGTCATCCAGTACTTGTGGAGGTTTTGGGAGGCAGTTGTGGCATGTGTAGCATGTTCCGGTGGCCCAAGGAGGCCTAACGTTTTGCTCCAGGAGGCCAACATTGCCCTAGGAGGGGCTAACGTCACCCTAAAAGGGCATGACATCTTCATCTTTGCTTGATTTAGGATTTGATTTTGACATTTAATGTAAAAACAATATTATTATGTATTTTTTGCCTTGTCGGCCTTTTGTGACCTAAAATTAAATTAAGGTCATTGGTATGGTATAAGTAAGAGAGCTAAAACTCTCTTTTATGGATCATCTTTCACTCACACTTTTGTGAGGTCTGAAATGTGCGCCCTCCTCTGAAATGTAAGTGAATTTCTGCAATCCTTCCCTTACTTGAATGGTTATAGTATTTTACTTGCATTTTGTTAATGAAATTGTTTGAATAAACCCTAGGAAATAAGCACATGTTAGTGTCCTTATTTTAATTCCCTACTAGATTGTGCCAAGGAGCCATTTTACTTGTTGAAGGCATTGCTAGGGCATTGACATTGCAACACCCTACCATTTGTCCTTCATCCTAGCCGATTTTACTTTGTCATTGAGCTAAGGAAGGAGGAAAACGTGCTAAGGCCTAGGGTTGCCTACCCCTTAGTAAGTCATTTTCCCCTAGGGTTTGATGGTTGAAGCCTTGGCTTACCAACACCTCACCATCAAACTCCTCTTGTCTTTGGCCTTGCTAATATCATATTGTCCTTCAACTCTTGCCGCTATTTTGACTCCATTTTCCCCATGAATGCACTGATCTAAGACCTTTATGCCTGAGTGCCTTGATCACAAACTTCAAACATCCAATACCTTTGAACAATTACTAATACCTTCTAACCCTAACCTACTAACCCTATTGTTGCCATTATCCATTTGATTTATAATTATACTTTGCAGCATTTTATGCTTGTTTAAAGCAATTGAAAGATTTTCTAATGCATAGTAGTCTTTGCTTCTAATAAATGTTGCTATTGTAACATTGATGATAAATCGTTCTTGTTCATTTTGAAGCTTCTTAAAAGAATTTATTATGAAGTAACATATTGTGATCATTGCTACTATACATCATTGATTTGCTTCATCAATATTATCAGTCAATTGCTTTATTTCAAAAAGTCTCCAATTATATGAAGTACTAACCAGCAAGTGATCTTGCAAATAGTTTCTTGTTGCTTTGTTCCAGGAAGGTACATTTCTGGTTATTATTATCTTTATTGGTTGTTGAGCCAGACTTTCTGATCGGTGGTGACTTGTGAGGGGGAAATTTTACTTAGCCTTAAACCTTTGACTTCTCAAAACCCCAGGTCATCGAGGACGTCTCCCCTAGGCCTACCACCCTAGATAGAAAGGGACATCCTATTAAGGTGACAGTGATAGGATAGTCTCTCGTTGCGTCAGTTTGTCTTCATTACCTTTCCTTTATCCTTCAAAGTACAAACTGTGCGATAACAGTTCCCAAGACAAATGTTTTTGCTTGAAACACTAATTCTTCACTGTTTGTTTGTGTTTGGTTATATGTTTGCAAGTTTACTCATAGAGTTGCGCATTAGGGTTTATATTATGAAGATTATAGCAATGAAGTAACAGATATGAAGCATATACCACAAACAAAGACAAGATACAATAAGGGACACCAATATAGAGCCAATAATGTCAGATCTGACCTTTATTTAGATAGTAGATAGATCCTGTAACAAGAGATCTGCAAATCTGGAAGAAAACCCCAATAATATCCAAAATGGGATGACAGTTGCTACAATGATAACCAATACAAATGATAACAGCATTCCAAAGGCACTCTGAAGAGAGATACAAGCCTCCAAAGGCCAATAGCTGCAAGAGAAGACTAATGAGATGGAACCCTGGTCCAATGCAGTGTCAAACACCCCAAACTGGTTGAGTTGCGCTCTGTCCTGGTAGTTGTAGACCCCCTAGGTTTCGGCCCTCCTCTTCCTGTGCTCCAAACTCCCCCGGAATGTAGATCGGGCTACTAGAACCCTCCTTGTAAAGTCTCAGACTGAAAGGTGAAGTTTTGGCTCTCCAAATGAGCAAACCCTCAACTGGTTTGCGCCCCCCTGGTTAACTGAATCTCCAATATTTCAGCCTCACCTCTAGAGGCCTCTAACTACTACAAAAATCATCGGAATGATAGATCGGGCCAATGAAATCCCACTGGTGCAGTCTCAAGATGATATACAAAGATTCTAGGCCACCAAAACATGAAAACCTCCTTTTGCATTGCACCCCTCTCTTCTCCAACTCGTGCCAAGCTCTAGGAAATAATCTGTTGGGAAAACCTCCTCCTGAATAGACTAGAAATGATGCCCTGGACCATACGAAGAAAACCCAGATGTTCCTTTGCCTAAAGCTTCCTCCTTACTTCAGATCGAACTGATCTTCACAAGGTGGTGTGCACTCCTGCTAGAAACCCTGTTAGCAAGTGCACTAGTATGCCTCTGCCAATAGATATGACCCATGTAACACTGTAGAATGGTGTGGGAGGATTGTTGCACCTCCAGGACCAAGCTTGGATCAAGGAAGGTGGGAGCTCTCACCACCGAGTTGATCTCTAGGGTTTTACTCACAAAACCCTCAAAATTGTTTGTGCTTAAGAGCCCAAATGCAAATTATGATAATAATCGAGAATCCTTAGAAGTGTGCCCTTCCTTTCTTTTATACCTCCAGTCTATTCTTTTGTTGAGTTAGTTAACCCCTATGGTTAACTCTGAGCTTTACTCCACATGTTCTTTTCTTTCGTTGAGTTACCCTTTTTCACACAAAGTCAACTCAGTAATATAACTTTGTGCTTAGGAAGTGACTTATGGTTGACTTTGTCCCCATGATGCATGAGACTATAGTCTAGTGGGGATAGCTAGACTACTGAGTCTCTCCAAACCTCTTCATCAAGAGGTGGGGGACATTACATTCTCCCCTGCTAGAAATTGCTTGCCCACAAGCAATTCTGGACCTGTCTCCTGAATCATATGTTCCCCTTCCCAAGTGGCATCCTCTATGGGTAGGTTCTTCCACTTGACCAAATATTCTTTGATGCTTCTTTTCCTCAACTTCTTCTCCCGGAATTCTAATATCTCCTCTGGTACCAGTACCAACTGTCCTTCTTCATCCAAAGGTGGAAATTCCTCAATAGGAATGATGTGTTTACCAATGGCTCTCTTCAAGCAAGACACATGGAAAACATTATGTATTTTGTTGCCCTGTGGTAGATCAATCTCATATGCCACGGCTCCTACCTTCCTGTTGACCCTGTATGGACCAAAAAAGGAAGGTTGGAGCTTCTATGCACCACTTCTCTTAATGGATGCATGTTTGTACGATTGAAGCCTCAAATAAACCAAGTCACCGACCTCAAATGTGTGGTCTACCATGTGCTTGTCTGTCTGTACCTTCTGTTGATTTTGTGCCCTTTACAGGTGGTCCTTAAGTTCCCTGAGTATGTCCTGACTCTGCTAAATCCAATCCTGAACCATGGGGGCCCTGTTGTCACCAAAGACGATCTCCACAAATGAGAGGGGGTCATAACTGTATAAGACTCTAAATGGTGGCATACCAATGGACATATGATGGGTGGTGTTGTAGCAATACTCCCCCAAATGAAGCCATTTAACCCATGCCTTTTGTTGCCCTGACACATAATTCCTAAGGTAGCCTTCAACCCATTTGTTGATTATCTTTGTTTGGCCATCTGTTTGAGGATGATCGCTGGTACTAGGTGTTAAGGCCGTACCTACCAACCTGAAGAGTTCCTGCCAAAATGTGCTCACAAACCCGCTGTCCCTGTCACTCATAATGGTTTTGGGTAAACCATGCAATTTGAAGACCTCCCGGAAGAACAGATCTGCAACCTGTGTTGCAGTGTAGCCTGTGGCAATGGAGAAAAAGTGCGCAAACTTAGTCAACCTGTCTACTACCACGAAAATGCAGTCTTTTCCCTGATCCTTGGGCAACCCTGTGATGAAATCCATAGATATGCTTTCCCATTTGTGCTCTTGGATGGGAAGTGGTTGTAGTAATCCCACTGGGTGAGTGTGTTCATCTTTGTTTATCTGACAAGTGGTGCACTCCTTGATGTGGCGCATCACATCTTCTTCCAAGCCCTTCCAAGCGAATCTCTCTCGTATCTGCATGTATGTCTTGATGAACCCTTGATGCCCTGCTACTGGTGAATCGTGACATGCTTGTAGCACTTTGGCCTTAAAGGTTGACTCGGGGACCAAGAAAATTCGGCCCTTGTAGTATATGATGTCATACATGATTCTAAAGTTGTCATCTTCTACCTGTCCATCCATCAATTCGCATGCAAATCTGTTTTTTGAGTATTCCACCAAAAGGTGGGCCTTCCAGTCCACTAAGATGTCGATCATGGCATAAATTGATGGTCTTCTGGATAAGGCATCTACCACCACATTATTCTTCGCTTTGACAAACTCAATGTCAAAGTCATAAGCCTGGATTTTTCTCACCCATTTATGTTGCCTCTCATTTAAGTCCTTCTGATCCAAGAAGTACTTGAGGTTGTTGTGATCTGTCCTCACGACGAATTTTGCCCCAACCAAATACTGCCTGAACTTAGCCAATGCATGCATGATGGCTAGCATTTCTTTGTCATAGATGGTGTAGAGGAGCTCAGGATCTCTCAATTTTCGGCTTTCATAAACAATAGGGTGCATATTCTACATAAGTACTGCTCCAATGCCTTCCCCTGAGGCGTCACACTCTACTGTGAAAGGTTGTGCGAAATCTAGTAAGGCCAATACTGGACACGTACTCATCACCTTCTTCATTTTGTCAAAGGTCAACTGTGCTTCTGGACTCCACTTGGATGCCCCTTTCTTGGTCAAATCGGTCAAAGGTGCGCAAAGTTGAGAGAAGCCCTTGACAAACCTCCTGTAATAGCAACAGATGCCCAAAACCGCTTTCAATTCTGTGAGTGTCTCAGGTGTGGGCCAGTCAAGTATAGCTTGTATCTTCTCTTGGTGTTCCTGTACCCCCTTCACTCCAATGATGTGCCCTAAATATAAGACCTTTGTCATTCCAAACTCACATTTGGATTCCTTAGCACATAAAGGTTGCTCTTCCATGATAGCCAAAATCTGCTCTACATGTTGAAGGTGCTCCTCCCAAGTTTTGCTATAGATCAACAAGTCATCAAAGAAGACCAAAAGGAACTTCCTCAGTTGCTTGTTGAAAACATGATTCATGCAAGATTGGAAGGTGGTTGGCGCATTAGTCAGCCAAAAAGGCATTACCAAGAACTCATAATGTCCATAGTGACATCGAAAAATAGTCTTGGGGACATCTTGCTCCCTCTTCTTTATCTAATGATAGCCAGAGCGCAAGTCAATCTTTGTGAAGTATACAACCCCATGGAGCTCATCCAATAGTTCATCAATCCTCGGGATGGGGTATCTATTCTTGATTGTCTTCTTATTTAAAGCCCTGTAGTCAATACACATGTGCATGGTCCCATCCTTCTTTTTCACCAATACCACTGAAGATGCCAAGGGACTGGAACTTGGCCTAATGTGGCCCATGTCTAATAGTTCTTTAATGGCCTTCTCAATCTCATCTTTATATTTCTTGTGGTGCCTGTAGGGAGTGGTGATGACAGGTTTCGCACCCTCCTCCAACTCTATGATGTGCTCAAACCCCCTATCTGGTGGTACTCCTGGTGGTATGGGCTCAAAGACCTTGTTGTGTCTATCAATGATTTTTTGGATCTCTGGTGAGTAGTGATTTTCCCCTTTCTTATCCACCCTAATTGATATTCTACACTCTGCTGCATACGCAATGTCTTCCCTCCTGAAGATGGCCTCCATGCGCTTTGCTATCACCACTCTTAATGTGTTCCCTGTCATGCCCCTCAGAACCACATGTTTCTCATTTTCCTCTGTAAAAGACATCTCCATAGTCTTGTAATTTGTAGTGATTGGCCCCAACGTGCTAAGCCACTGTACTCCAAGGATGATGTTGGTGTCTAGAAGGTCCATAACATAGAAATCCTATGCCAAATCATGCCTGCCCAATGTAAGCTTCATTCCCAGAATGTATCTGTCACAAGGCATAGTGCGCCCCCCTGCTACCTCCACACAAAATCCCTCAAACTCAATTGTAGGTATGTGTCTCCTTTGCAGTAGGGTTGAATCAATGAAGTTGTGTGAAGCACCCCCATCGATGAGAAATGAGACCTTTTKCCCTTGTAGCACCCCTCTCATCCTAAAAGTGTTGAATTTAGGTACCACGCTGATGGATTCTAGTGTCACCTTCTCATCTGCTGCTAGGTCGTGACTTGCATCCTCCTCTTTTTTGTTTCCTGTGGGATCTGCSTCTATGTTCTGTAGATGGACGAAATCTTCCTCCTCATCATCGAAGATCACCTCAATGTAGTCAGCCTTGCCCTTGCCCATGCATTTGTGTGTTGGATCCCAAGGCTCTTTGCAGGTGAGCTTCCTTCTCAATTCCCTCCGAGTGGTCTCATCCATTCTACCTCTTCCCCAGTCAAACCCCCTTTGGTCTCTCCCTCCTTGGTTCATAGGAGGTCTTTGGTCCCTACCTCCTTGGTTTAGAGGAGGTCTAGGGGTAAATCTCGTTTTTGTTGCTGATCCCAAGTCCCTAGTCTTCCATATAGCATCATGCAAGTTGGTAGGCTTAAAATCCTTGACTCAACCCCTTAAAGGTTCCATCAACCCCTATGTGAAGAGAATCATAAGTCTCGCTTGAGACACATCCTGCACCATAACTGCTATCCTCTGAAACTCTTCTATGTATACCTTTGGTGATCATGTCTGCCTAAGCTGGGTGAGCTCCCTAAAAAGTAGCTCTGGATCCCCCTGGTCAAACATGTTAATGAGCGTCTGTGCAAACTATGTATAAGTTGTGATCTGATTGTGATCCAGTGTCGTTAACCCTGTTATCCCCCACTTTTAGGGATAACTAGGAGAGATCATGTCTCGAGGCCCACAAGTCCTAGACATGGAGTACCGAGAGTCAGATCGACTTTTAGCATGGCCCTGGAGGGCCCATCTTTTCTCCCTTTCAGCGACTCTACTTTGCCAGCAGCAGCAGCATCCATCACCATCAGCTTGGTCTTGTGTCAGAAATGGTTCTTGCTCCATGAGGTAATGAGTCCGGGTATCATGGTATGTGTCACTTTGATCCTCAAAACCTTTGAATATGTGCATTTAATTCCTTTTGTTTCTAACGAATGCTTGGATCTTATACTTGCCCATTTTACCATATCTGGGGGGAATGACAAGATGCCCTAGTAAGCCTATGTTCGTAGGTTTTGGTTTGCCATTGGGGGGATTACTGAAGAGTCATCATCCGCTCCCGTCATAGCACCACTTTTTCATCTTGCATCCTGCTCATCTATCCCATTACACTTGTCTGTGCACTGGGTTGGCCAATCATTTTTGGGTTGCACCTTACCTCGTGGGAAAAAGGGGCTAAAGGCCCAAACGGTTAAAGCAAGCTAGAAAAAGATAAAAGCCAAAAATAGAACCTCGAGATGCTTCGCCCAGGGATCCCTGGGAAAGCAATAAAAGGCTTCTCAGCAAAGAAACAAGAGGGACCCAATAAAAATAATAAAACAAGACCTAGTTAGAGGATAAGGGGTCTCATTACGAACCAGACTATTAGGTCCATGAGTATCTAGCAGTATGACACTACTAACAGCTGGTTACCATGCCAGGGTAGTGACTCTTGGTTGCATGGCCAAGAGAAAGGGGGTCTCATCATGAGCCAACCTTCTCATTTCTATGAAAGTACTTGTGGGTAACGCTGCCACCACTAGTCACCACGCCAAGGTAGTGTCCCCTGATTAGCTTCTTGAAGAAAAAGCAATAAGAATAAAGAATAAAAGGCATGAATTGGGCTTGAAAAAAAATTGTATCCAGGACAGGTGCAACTCGCCTTCTACAAAGGCACCCACAGGTAAAACTTTGCATTCCCCTGCTTCCACTGCACCCATTGTCAGGACATCCCTTATCCACAATACCCACTTACATGGCTTAGATGAAGTCTTTTCCAGGAACTCTCCTTTTCCAGTGGACACTAGCCCAATAGGACGTGCTGTCACTTTCCCCAAACTTGTATTGTCGGCTTGTATAATGTCTTTGAGCTTTTAACTGGGATAATGGGGGTTTTATGCACATGTTTAATAATATTGACGATGAGATGTGATTGACATTGCTATGATCCCTGTGACTTATGAGCCCCTCGAGGGCATAGTTGTTGATGTGCAGGATCATGCCCGACGGACAGGTACCATGTTCGACAAGTACACATGGGAAGATGATCAGTTCGGACCTCCATGGGTCTGAAGAGCCCACCCGATGGATGTTGAGACCCCAGCAGGGGGCAGAGACAGGACAGAGGGGTTTTCACAGGAGAGAAGGAGGACGTCTTGCAAAGGCCCGGCAAAGCTTAACCCAGGGGGGTTGTCCCCTTTTCAGTGGAACGTTCGCCTTGGAAGGCCTAGGACGTCATCGATGAGATCCATGACATCACCCTTGCTTCATGGACGCTTTGGCAGATGGACAGGGCAGTTTGGCACGTGTGGCAGCTTGGAGAAGCCCAAGGAGGACTAACGTTTTGCTCCTGGAGGCTGCATTTTCCCTAGAAGGGGCTAACGTCACCCTAGAGAGGGGATGGCGTCTCTCTTTTGCTTGATTAGGGTTTTATTTTAAGCATTTAATGTAAAACAGTATGATTTTAGTATTTTGGCCTTGTCGGCCTTTTTCATGACCTAAAAAGTAAAATTAGGTCATGGTAATGTATAAATTGAGGGTTTTTACCTTCATTTTTTCATCATCTCTCACTCACTCGTTAGTGAGGTCTGAAATTTGCGCTACACTTAGTGTTCTTGGCTGAAATTATGAGGCGCATTTGTTTATGGAAGGCATTTTTGGAATTCTATTGGCATTTTTGGCATTTCTCTTGGTGAAAGGTGTTACAACTAGGGTTTGCTATGTTATTTCTTGGTGAAATGTAAGTAAATTTCTGCAAAACGTCTTAATTGAATGGTTGTATTGTTATTGCTTGCATCTATTGTTATGATTTGTTGAATAAACCCTAGGTGACAAGCACACATTGTAGGTCCTTGTCTCATGTCCCCGTCAAGATTTTGAGCCATTTATTGAAGAGAGATAGAGCCTTGCCTTAGCAACACTCTTTTCTTCCT
>ML778366.1:685717-703943 GCA_009831015.1 Picea engelmannii
TATATATATATATATATATATATATATATATATATATATATATATATATATATATATATATATATATATATATATATATATATATATATATCTTGTTGCTTTGTCTCGGGCAGGTACATCTCTCTTTTTCATTATACTTCTCTTTATTGGCTGGTTAGCTGGACTATCTGCTCGGTGGTGACTTGTGAGGGGGAATTTATCTTTTAGCCTTCAATCCTTTGCCTTTACAAAACCCCAGGTCACCATAGACATCTCCCCTGGGCCTTACCTCCCTAAACAGAAAGAACCTTCCTATTGAGGTGACATTGGGTGGGATTGGTTCAGCTACGCCAGTTTGTCTCTTTACATCTGCCTTTTATCCTAACTACAAACTGCACGATAACAAACCCATGGTATCACCAATCATGAGCCTTGACCTCCAAGTACATGGTGGCAAACTTGATGGCATCCATCTCTCTCATGGGGTTAAGCTGTAGGTAAGTATCAAGTTTTTGCACCCATGCTTGCACAGTCACCTTGGAAGATCCATCAAAGTAGGGGATTTCCATCTTGCCTGCCCAAATCCATGACAGAGGCGAAGTTTTTGCAACTTCGAAAGTTGTTGGGAATGTAGGAAGTTTGTTGGTTCTGAAGCCTAATTATCTTCCTAATTTAAAGGTCTTTTACTTTCAGTCGTGTTTATACCCCATGAAGTATTTACACCCCAGAAGTATGTACACTCTTCCACGCGGGGGAGTGCAGAGGGGGGGTACCTCCTCTACGGGGTCCGGGGAGGCTATCCCCCCGGCTAGGGGGTCTGGGGACAAGCGGGCCCCCAGCAGGGGTTCGGGGGCAGCGTCCCTCGATGGGGGTTCGGGGGCTAAGCCCCCGAAGCAAAAATTGTCTTGTAAAAGTATATTGTAAATCTGGACCGTTCATTATAAGGTCGCAAATCTAACGATAGAGATTATGTTAGGGTTTTTTGCCCTAGAAGGCAACCCTCTTTTATGAGGGAAATGTATTGCGGCTATGTATGTTGGCGAGTATTGTATTCTGAGAGAGGTGACTGTGAGAGAAAGAAGAGGAAGTTACAGCGGGTTTTTTTGTCGGTTGTATCCCTTCATTTTGCTGGATAATAATAAAGAAAGGACCTGGCAATTTCTCTGGTGGACGTAGCCCACACTGGGTGAACCACATAAATCTGTGTCTCTCTTGTATTGTGTATCTTTAGTGTTTTGTTTCTGCATTTGTTTTATTTTATTGCTCCGCGGTCCTGTTTTTCTAACAAAGTTGTCATCAAGGGGGAGTGTTGATGTAGTATCATCTTCCTCCATAAGTGTTAGTCTAGAAGGTATTGTCTTTCTTATTCTTCAAGGAAGTATAGCAAGCTATTGTAATGCCATCTTCCTCCATGAGTGTTCCTTCTCCCTAGTCACCATTAAGGGAGAGTGTTGGAATGTATTACTTTGGAAGGTAATAATGTCTAGTGTTATGTCAAAAGAAGTTGTAATTTTATGTAAACGAGTTATCACACATTCATCATGGAGAAAAATACTCTTGTTATCATTTATTATATAAAGAGGTGAAATTACATTTATCCCACATGTATTATTGGGATGTAATTCCTCCATATCTCTTGGTATATAATAGAGGTAAGAGAGACCCATGAGATACACAAAAAAATAAGAAAAGAATTATCTTTGTAAAGGGAAAAGCATTTGTGGAGGTGCTCTCAAGTGTAAGTTGGAGATTTTTGAAGAATAAAGAAGACAATACCTTCTCGTGGATGTTTCTCCATTTTGGGATTTTACCACGTATATCTGGTGTACTCTCCTTTTTTCTCTTGTCTCTTTCTTATTGTGATTATATGTTGTCGTATGGATAGGAGGCTAGATTAATAATGTTATGTTGTTTTATATTGTTGTATGTTTAATCATATGTCTCAATATTCTAACAGCTCTAACATGGGCACATCTGCTCAAGATAAAGTGTATGAGAACCTCAGAAATCTCTGGAACTCTAAGACCTACACTCTGTATCAATCATCAAGTCCTGCTAATTTTCAGCACCAAAAGATTATTCCAACAAGGCAGGGCAAGACGATCACCCTAGTTTAGAAAATTAAAGGAAATACAACAAAAATCTTATTTTTCCTTTTTTTAAACAAGACAACATAAAATGAAACTATCTAATGATGCATGATGTCAAGCAATAATTCAAAGCAAGATAAGAAAGCAAGCAAACACAAGCAAGATGCATGAAGAAAGCAAACTGTTAATTTTCTAATCCAGTGCCTAGATAAATTATTTCCTTGTGATTTCCTTGCTGAAAATTAAATTTGCAGCTCACAAAATAAAATATACTGACTAAATAATTAACTAAAATAAACAGTGGAAGCAAATGAAACCAATTTCCCAAACATACATACACAGCAAATTTTCTTCCCTTCAAATCAGCTTTTCATAATAATGACTCCAAGCTTACAAGGGCTCCCAAACTGGAAAAATCTACCTGCTTTAAGCTATCTTGTGCCCTAAGGGTGTCATGTTTTGCCAAGTAATCTAGCTGCTGTAATAAACATTTAGCTACATCCAATAAGGCTGCAGCAAACTCACTCTCTCTTACTCTTTACTCACTTTTCTACCACTGAAATTTACTTGCAAGCTGTCATAATTAATCAATTGTCTAAGAGCTATTGTTTGGGTCTATTGCTTTTTGATTTTAGTGGCTAGAACTTGTTGCTGTAGCAAACGTTTGCTACAGCCATAAGACTGTTATAAAACTCTGCTGATAACACTTAATAACAGCCCTCTTTTGTTATGAAAGTCTTGGTTTAAATATTGGAGAATTATCTACTGATTGCTAGCTTTATCTTCCAACATCATACACTTGATTTAGATAGTTTAATTTACAGTTATCATAACTTATTTACTGCTGATATATATTTCCATACTGCTGCAATTTGGGACAGCGAGGTTTCTTGTTGATTCCCCATTGGTTTTGAGGCTTTAATCGTCATATATTGTCTTGTTCCGGGTAGGTCTAACATTGTTTTGCAGGTACACCATCTTGGCAACCATTTACCAGCTCATAAGACTTTCTTTCAAGCCTCATTTCCATCTTTGACCTTGACCTATAGGGTTATCCCATCGCAATTCCCCTAGGGTCACCCGGGAAGCCTCCCTTGTGTTAGATTTGTCCATCACTAAAACGAGGGCGACATCTATTGAGGTGACAGTGATACGTGTTCCCAATTGTGTCACGCATTTGGTGTTTGGGTTGGGCTTTTCCCAAACTACAAACTACAAACTGTGCGATAACACTACCCACTGAGAAAAGAAGACAAAGCTACAACCAAAACCCTGCTACCCAAGACCTTGTTTGACATGTATGATCTTGTACGCAGCCTACACGACCTGTATAGTGTGTGCACCCGCGCCTGTACAGTCTGTCTGGCGCGTACTAGTGCCCTGTATAGCCTGTCTGTCGCGTACACTCGTGCCCTGTACGTTCTGTCCGACGCGTACACCTACAACCTGGAATGTTGTTCCTACGCGTACCTGCGCCCTGCACCGCCTGTATAGTGCATACACCTACACATGTGCAATCTATCCGGCGCGTACACCTACGCCCTGTACGTTCTGTATGGCAAGTACGAATTGTACCTATTGCCCAAATCTTTCCTTGCTATCAAATCTATCTGTTGTTGCTCACTTTCTCTCTTCTCCTTTAGACTGAGAAAAAGTCCTTCTTTGCTCTTTCTATGAGTCACTAACTCCAACAGATGTGTTGTGTCTATGTCTTCTCCTTTCACCTTGGCTTCCTTTTATAACATTGAGTTGAATCCTTAACCCTAATCTCCAAAGTGATTGACGATTGAGATTAGATCTCACCTCACTTGGGATCAACGATTGAGATTAAGTCTAAATCTCTAATATAATTAAATTATATTTTATTAAACTTTTCCTAACTCAATAATTAAAAAGTCATTCACTTTAATAATTCCTTTAATTAAAGTGAATTTCCAAATTTTCTAAAAGGTCCTTAGGACAACTTCCACACATCTAAAACTAGACTTGTACGGAAGTACCTGTCTGGTGCTACAATCATCAACACTCCCTCTTAGCGAGGAAGGTACTTCTGGAAGAGCCACCTATAATTTTGTTTATCTCTTTGATCCTGGCACAATGTCCCACACATCATCCTCCATCATGGCATCCCGATATACCTGTTGGTTTATTTCCTCTTTAACGACATTACTCATTAGTGCCATAAAGTTTGGAAACTTCTTCGAAGGTATGCTCTCCCCGAGTGTGCTCCTAGGAGCCTCAACATGCTCCTAAGCATCCTTCAATGTTTGCATATGCCATAAACCACTTGGGTCTCCTGACAAAGCTGGAAGGGGATAACTCCTCCTCCCCACCTAAAGGTTGACTCCCTGAACTAGAAGTCTCTAAACGTTGTTCACCCTTCTTCCTCTACGCTGGTATGAAGATCCTGTAAGCTTTTGAGGTATCATTGTATCCCACAAATATGCCCTTCTCTCCTAAAAACTCAACTTCGTCCTCTTCTCCATAGGCACATGGATGTATACTGAACAACCAAAGATCCTCAAACATCCTATCTCTGGCTTCACTAATGTGAATGCTTCCTCGGGAGTTCTTGTCCCCCAATATCCTGTGAAGACTCCTATTCTGCACATATATTGTCGTGTTACATCTGCCTCTGCCCAAAGGAACATAGGCATATCTTGGTCATGTATCATAGCCCTGGAAGAACCAATGATGGACCGGTTCTTTCAATCCACAACCCCATTCTGTTGAGGATTGTACAAGACTATCAACTCCCTCTTGATCCCTGCTTCCTTGCAAAAATTCTTGAAGTCATTGGAAATGTACTCACCCCCATTGCGTTACCTCAAAACCTTGATCCTCTTCCTTGTCTGGTTCTCCACCTGGGCCTTGAACTCCTGGAACCGACTAAAGACCTCATCCTTGGTCTTCATAAAGAAGATCCAGGTTTTCCTGGAAAAGTCATCAATGAACGTCACATAATATAGTGCTCCTTGCACTAATGCTACAAACATTGGTCCAGTCACATCTGAATATTCAAGAGTGGTTTAGACCCCATAGCCCAAGAAAGTTAGGCACTAGTCTCCTATTCACTCATCGCCCCAAGCCCATCTTTTACATTTATTTTCCATCACAAATTGTGGCTAGGTTCTCTTTACTCCCATTACTACTGCACGAAGTGAGCCTAGTTCACTGATAGGGAAGACCCCCCTTGGTTAGGATTCCATTTACCCTAGCCTAAAGTGCAGAGGAGCGTTGGTGAGGTGATAGTGGCCAACCTCCTATTTCTACAAGGCTAGTGCCCTATCTTTGGGACTTTCATCTAAAGGTGCTAATTTGTGTGGTAACACGCCCAAGTGGAACCTCATGGTGAAGTGTCTCTAGAAGAGTCTCCATCAACACCTCCCAAGTCTCTTCCTGTAACTTGTCACTGCAACTAAACTCCAAGGGTCTGTTGTGCTAGTGAGATAAAAAAGGCCCATGAAAATGCAAAATGACCCATGCATTTCTAGGGGTAACAATTTGTATCCAACTAACTTGGAACTTTGTTCTTTCTACAACTGTGAGTAATGAAGATTAAATCAGCATCTTTTGGCAATCAATATGAACATACACGTGTGTAAGAATTCTATCTAGCACAGCTCTTACATGTTCAAGTTTGATTTATGAAGTTCAGTAACTTGCGAGATTTTTCCTTACAAGTTTTCTTTTCACTTCACTCCATAATTCCCAAGGACAAGGTACCGGTCATCTTTAAAATAGTTTATTTATAAGCATTACTAAAGTATCATTTCTGGTTTATGAACTAAGTTGAAGATTTGTAAGGGGTATACTTTATATGAACAGTAAAACATTGATTTCGGGTGTTTTCCTTGAATTTTTTGTCAATGCAATTCGCTGTTCTGCAACTTTTATTGAAGAAATAGAGGGGAATTATCACAAATTCATGAGTTGTTTTGACATATTTAATCATAAATCTGAAGTTAACTAGTGCTGGTTTGAAGAAGAAAGTGCAGATTTTTTAGTATTTTATTACAGATTCGAGGCACTATATTCTTCCAAGAGTTCATAATTGAAGCCTCTAATCATTTAGGGAGACACCCGCCCCCCAAATTGGCATGCACCAATTGGAAGTGAGAGGAAGTTAAATAAGTGATTCAGACTTACTTCCTAATTCTATCCCGACACCTTTGAGTTCTTTGGTGCAAAGGTATTTCCTTGTGATAACAGTATGTAAAATGACATATAGAAGTGCTCTGGAAGTGCTAGAACCTGAAAAGTCTTACTAACCTGGCGTTTCAGGTGTCGATTGTGTTGATTAGCTTCACTAAGCTTCCTAATAAGCTTCGCTCTAATATCATCTACTCGCATGGATTCCAACTGCACAGAAAGCAAGCACATTTCATTTCAAAATTAACATACATTAGTAAAAACAAAACAGCAGCGATGTAAATTTATCAGCTATTTGCCAAAAATTACAACATGTAACTACAGAGTGTACAAAAGAAGTCAGATCAAGACATTACTAGAAATTGTGATATTAAGCATTTCAGAAAACCATAATCAGGTAGTGTCATTTTATAAAAGGCCAGATTCTGTTGTGTGCATATAAAATACAGGTCACCATGTCATCATAAGAAATGTGTAATGCATTTAACCATAAATGCATAAGGCATTCTATTAATCTTAACATGTAAAGGGTCGCAATAATGATTTTGATCTTCATTTATCACTTCATACAGCAGTTCATAGTGATCGTTTGGGCAGAGAAAAGCAGCACTTGTTCATAGATGGACTGCTACTGTTGATGTTCTCATCTTTGTAGATATCTAAAATTATTAATTAATATTAACATCAAAAATCACTTCTTTTCAATAGTTACAAAAAGAATCTTATCTATAAATGCATCCTCTGCATGCCTCGCATTCCTTGCACTAGAATTAATAAAAGATCTTAGGATGTTTGCTACTACTAGAAATAAAACAGAAGGAAGCAACTTGTACACATCCTGCAGAAAATGTAAGAAACTCTCCTAGAGGTATTGTTGTAAAAACTGGTCTCTCATTGAGCTTATATATATATATGCTTTTTCAGAAGGCAAAAAAATGAACGGAACAGTTCAATAGATGAGGATATGAATTATATCGTTCACAAAGT
The DNA here is from genome assembly GCA_009831015.1 of Picea engelmannii. Taxonomy (NCBI): domain Eukaryota; kingdom Viridiplantae; phylum Streptophyta; class Pinopsida; order Pinales; family Pinaceae; genus Picea; species Picea engelmannii. The sequence continues at coordinate 692,926 of ML778366.1, forward strand.
CAAAAAATTATGCCTTGCAATTGTTGCTGCTCTATAAATACAGGAAGGCATGTAAAACCAACATTGGCACGATCTTCAATATTTCTATTACAGCATATAATTTTAGGAGTCAAGCTGTGAGATTCAGCATTGTGTTCTTCAGTGTTAGGGAATACCAGATTATCATTCAAATTATTCATACGTTTTGCAATCATTCTAACAGGACTTGTAAAGATGACTCATCTAGATCATGACTAAGATTCTCGTTGAGATTTTTAGGCCTCGGGTTAGAAGTCAGTGACATACACTACAAGTTTACAACACATGGACACTAACAGGGAATCAATCTCTTGGCAACCTTAGAAATGCAGAATATAGTTATAACTTTTCAGAATACTTGGACCAGTTAATTTCAATTGAAGAAATTGAAGGAATTAATGATTAGATGCTCTACTATAACAAGGAGGCAGCTTAACATCACTCGGTAAGGCATCATATTTAGAGTGTAAAATAATGCCTGTCGGTTTCTAATAAGGATATTACATTTATAAAAATTAACAGAGATGAAGTGGCAATAAATGAATTTCAATATTCACCAACTTTTGCAACCATAACTAGTTTCAGCAAGTATAGACAAACTTAGAGGTGTCTTGAAATCCCTTTCTAGAACTGAAAATCTTATTGTCTGGTCACTAACATGTCATTTTGCATAAGAGAGAAAATCAAGTCCACAAAAAAGCAGGTAAGAAACTATTGGAGATATTTTCAGTATACTCAATTGTCAGCAGCCCAGTTCACCAAGTTTTGGCAAAAGAAACAAATTATAGTCACTTTTGGGTATTACAAAATGGATTTATCTAGATTTAATCGCAGATAGAAACTGCATTATAAAGGTGAAAGAGACTCTTTGCACATAAATAATCGGTTAACCAAACTAAATGAAACTGATAGAATACTTCTCTTCGTAAACTATTTCTCTTGATGAATTGTTTGACATCAATTTCTCTTGCAGCTTAAATATATCTCAAAATATCTGATATCTACAATCATTACTGAACCCAGATAAATAGTACCCATAGTTTTCATGCAACAAAAATTAGGTAATTCCTCCTCTGAGAACTCAAGTAGGGAATTACAGAGTGGAAAAGAAATTGCAGAATATGTGAAAGTTAACTACGATAACTTAGATGAAGTTGAATGTCTAGCTACCCACGATGTTGACAATGAAGTTAAAGATGGAAACAATGGACAAATGACTGTTGCACAGACACTGCTTGAGAGGCCATACAGTGTAGCTGATGGATATTCAGTTAGAACCAATACAGAAGAGGGAGATCTACAGAACAGCTCTGAATGTTCAGAAAGTGTGCATGGAAGTGATTCCTTGTCACCTGATTTTTTCAAGTACTGTCTTTGAGCAGATATTAGATAATGCAAAAGATTGCCAAAGCACTGGTCTGGCTGAGTTAGACAAAGGAGCTCCTAGGACAGATGATATTAAGGAAAATTGCTTTTCAGATAAAGTTGATTCAGTGGGAAATATTGTTGAACTAAACGCAAATCTTAAATTGTTGACTCGTGAAAGTGTCACTCATTAAAAAGAATAGAGAGCTAATCACTGAAGTGGAGTTGAGGAAACATCAGATGAATGAGTATAATGCTACTCTGGGTTGCACAGAAGTTGACAGGTAGGCATTGAATGTCGTATTAACAGGCAAAACAGAGCTTGGAACCTTTGCTTACAAAAAATGCCACAATGGAAAGTGAAAGATGTCCCCTTCAATTGCAGATGAACAAAGAAGCCAAACAACTCTCTGATTAAATATTTCAGAGTTGCATGAGACACATGTCAAACTAGTGCAAGAAAAGGATGAGCAAAGCATGAAATTTGAATCCTTGCATGCAGACGTTGACAATAAATATAGAGTGTCCTTACATGAAGAATTGATGTTACAATTCTCTAGAAATAACCTACTTAGAGAGGATTTACTCTTAACAAAGTCTACTCGAAGAAATGAAAAAATGCATTCCCATGGATGAACCACAAATAGCACATTTACAGAGCTTGCTCTTAGCTGTTGCAAAGGAAAACAAATCTTTATAAATTGAAATGGATAGAAGAACATCAGTTATAGAAGAAGATAAGGTAAGTGATAAGGACAAAGTAAAGAAGTTCACTTGCAAAATAACTCTGACTTGCATAGACCAATATTCCTGGGAAAAGGATTCCACACAGAGTGACATCGAGGTTCCCAAAGTAAGAGACCACTAGGAACAAGCTCAGAAGATTATGCACATTGTGAAAGGGACCCGTTGCCCCCTCAGGGGTAACTACTTCTAGAGACACCCTCTCATGGGTGTGATGTTGTTTCTTGCATGAGCTCTCTTGCTCCTATCCTCCAAACTCAAACTATTTCTTCCAGTTCTCCTTGAGATATATGATGATCTTGCCTTGCATCACTCCTCAGTTCTATCAGATGACTCAACCATGGTATATTCCAACTCTTATCTCATACACCTCAGATGACACATGCACTTGTGGATGGTACACTACGGTTTTATTGCACATGGTCATGGTACTCTGATTTAGACTGTTCACTTCACTTGCTGTGCTATGTTCTCATGTATGGGTTTGATACTTAGACTTGGTTTTATAACTTCTAAGCTAGTTGTGAACATGATAAACACTAAAGTGTGATCTAATAACACTTCATAAAATTAACAATTTTTACTATTTGCTTCGTCATACCATGGAGAACATAATTTTCCCTTAGATAAGTGTCGTCACGTCTTCGGTCAAGTTGTACTACTAGGAATCTGGTTAAGGTAGCATACCTCATATCCCTATCCATTCATAACACTTTACATATTTCCCATTCACTTCCATTACATTCATAAAATGTTACCCCTGCTCATGTTTGACCTATCATATGTCATTCAACAAGGTCCAGCTAAGAAAATGAATGCCCATGTATAAAAGCCTAACTCAAATAAAACCAAAAAAGGCTAGAGGTGAAGAGCAAATAAAAAAGTAAAAAATAAAAAAATAATAATGCTAGAGTTATGTCAATCAAATTATATGTATAATTTCTATTACATTTTATTATCAATCCGGGGGTGTAAGCTTGTGAGATGCAAACACAATATGTGCAGTATCAGAGCCTATTCTAAAACCTATGCACTAATGAAATGTAAAACAACTTCAAGCAATCACAGAATTAATCATCCTTGAGGTTGGTGACTCTTAAATCAGAGATCAAGAGGACTGGTATTTGTTAAAACACAGGTTACAACATATTCCGCAATCAATGATTACTGTTGTGACAGTACTCCGTTCCTAGTCTTTTGATTTGATTATTAAGAGTTTATGCTCAAAAATGAAGATGTATTATGTGATAAGGAAATAACACCAAACAAACTCAAAACCAATTGCAGATTCAGATCTCTTGAGACTTGGTTACTCTTGAATCAAATACCCTTAAGATCGGTTTTTGTAAACATGCAGGTCTCAACAATATCTTGTGATATTAATCACTTGCTGTAACAGGGACTCCGTTCCTAATCCTTAAGGATTGATTTGTTTGAGGGGGTGCTCTAAGAGAGTTATGTCCTGCAAATTAAATATCCTACACAGCAAACTGTCATAAAACACACAGTAATAAAAGTATAACAAACTGCTACAAAATACACAGTATTAAATGAGAAAAAGAATTAAATGACAGAAATAAAGAAAGAAGAAATAAAAGGGTGTATCTTTATTTCTGTGCCAACGGGGCCCTTCCTCTTCCAGAAGTAAGCTACGTTAAAACTCAGATGTTTAGGATTCTTCAACACACCATAATACTGGAAATGATTGCTTGTATTATCTGTTAAACAGAGTTCTTGTGATTACAGCGTCTTTGCCAACATTACATTCATTCATTCCCCACAGCTATGGCGATTTCTATTTATTTATATTATTTGCAAGATCAGAGAAATTGATTGCTAAAGAGTTAGCATCGAATCCCTTCGAATTTGCCTTCCATAATATGAATAAAAACAGAGATTACACATATGCAGATCACATGATATCGAATTGTTGTTTGTGATCACTCAATTGGATTTTCCAAATCGGAATTAATGTGTTGGAGCTGATTGGAATGCGCTCATCCTTCGAATCTATGATTTCAAACACAATTTTATGTAGAAATTGCTCAACAATCACCTTATTTGAAATTACTCTCGATCTGATCTGCGTTGAAGGTTCTTAATTGGGCATTTGACTGAAACTTTGACCACGAGCTAAAGCTGAGCACATTCAACTTGCATATGATCCAAGCAACATGGAGCCATATTGATGGGCCTAAGAACAAAACCCATATTGTGGAATTGCTTCTGAAGATGGGTAAGTATGCCAATCATGGAGGTGATTACCAGAATTTGAACGCTAGTTACAAGAATTTATCTTCACAACCATCATTACCAAACCAACTTATAATTCTAATTAATTCATTAAGAAGGAAGGAAATACACGATAATTAACCACTTCAACACTTGTAAACTTGTCAAGGCTCATTCACTATGGATTATGGTGAAAATGGTAGTAAATGGGTGAAAAGATAGGGTAGAATGATCATAAAGGAACAACTCTGGCGATGAAAAGGGTGTCAAATTGGCAACCCAACATCTCCCCCACACTTGAGAGTCGGCATGTCCTCATGCAGATGTAGTAGATTACTGATATTTTGATCCACACTAACTGTGTTTGTTTGATGGACTGAGTATATTGTGTATGGCAGTCAAGGTGATCGAATATGAACATAGCATGGTTAATAGACTGATGTATACAAAACTCAAGTTCAAAGAACCGAGTTCTCTTTGATACCTTATTTCTGCATGTTTTTATCTGTGGTAACTGTAAGTGAAATGCTGAGTAAAATACTGCATTCTCTGTTTTTTTCTTCTTAGTCATGCTTCATGTGACATATCTAAAGATAGTTACTGTCACAATGAACACCATTTGCATTCTGAATCTCTTTTAAACAGAAACAACAATGCTGCCATAAACCCATTATAATCGAAGTGTTACTTCATTGGATCATGGTGGGTAAAAAAAGGAGAGAGTATACAGTGAAAGGAAAGGTGTTATACAATGGAGTAGAATGATGACACAAGGGTTCAAGAGTGAGAGTAAACATGTCAGAGGGGTGATTTGCAAAGTGAAAAGATAGAGAACGAAAGTATGACAGAGGATAAGTTTCAAGCTTAAGTAGTTGTTTAAAATAATTTCCTAAATTTTTAACAAATTAAAGAATTTCAAAAGTGATTTTACCTCAAGTTTACCTTCATGAAAGCTTGGACTAGCATATGAGAGTGATGCATGCTAAAGTGGAATGGAACTTAGGACCTGAGAATGATGTGCACTTGGAACCATATCAAAAGAAACTGAAGTTTTGCATGCTGAAAAGAATCAAGGCTGATGTTGGCTGCAAATTTTTAACTCTGGAACAAATGAACTAACAGATCCCATTGACAACCATTATTAATGCTTGGGTTGCAGGAAATAAACAAATCTGTTGAAGTTGTTCTGTAACTTTGACTGCTGGATCATAAGAGAACTGTGGTTGCTTCAACAAATTTGAACCATATTGTGTACAAAACTATGCTAAAGATGACCTCTGCATTTTTATTTGAAAGAAATGCTGAAAACTCATCTCATGAAGCTCACGAACATTATCTAAGTTTTGATTTGAAAGAAATGCTGAAAACTCATTTCATGAAGCTCACGAACATTTTTATTTGAAAGAAATGCTGAAAACTCATCTCATGAAGCACCTTAAGTGAAGGGATTGACCTAATCTCCGGATAGATCAGTGCGCCCTAGCCTAGCGCATCTCCTGGTACTCTCAGCAAGCCAAGACGTGAAGTTTGAGTTTTTTTTATCAAATCTAGGGTTGACCAAGTCAAAGCAGCCATGACTTACTCTATGAAGTTAGAGAACAAGTTAGATGGAGCTTCTAACTTTAGAGTGTAGAAGACAAGGATTGACCTCATCCTTGCCAAGAATAAAGTGTTGGATATCGTGAAAGGAAAGATCGTGAAACCAGAGTTTGAAGAAGGAAAAAAGAAGGAACCACAAAACGTTGCAGCTATGGAGAAGTTCAAAGACGGTGACATCAATGCCATGAGTATCATAGTGAACTCTATCAAAGACCACTTGATACCCTACATCTCCCATCTTGAATCATCGAAGAAGATGTACGATGCCCTAACAAACCTCTTTTCAGTCAGAAACATTGGACAAGTAATGAGTCTGAAGAATGAGCTCTGTGACATGAGGATGACCGATGATGACAACACAACATCATACTTTGTGAGAATCTCTGAGTCAAGAGATCGTTTCAGAGAAGGATTTGGTAAAGATAGTACTCAATGGTCTTCCCAAGACATGGGATGCATTTGCCGCAAGCATGAACACAAGGAAGGAGTATCCTACATTTGAATAACTTTGAACTTGTTGTGCTCAAGAAGAATCAAGGATCAATGCAAAAGAGAAACCCCAAAAGAAGTACGATGATCAAGCCTTCACAGCAAGATTCAAGGTTTTCATGAACAAAAGGAAGTTTGGTTCAAGGAGGAAGCCAAATCAAGAGAAAGATATTTCAGATATACAATGCTTCAACTGTCGAAGGTATGGTCACTACAAGAATCATTGTCCCGAGCTGAAGAAAAAGAAGGAGAAACACAAAGCATCAGTTGCCGAAGAAAAGGAACCTACAAAGAAGACTAAGCAGGATGAAAGAGACTTCTTCTTCTGAAGGTAACAATACTCTTCTTAAGTTCTTGTACATATCTTGTTTGCATAGTCTCTGTACATATCTTGTATATCTATCTCTTGGAAGATAATGTGTTCCAAGAAGAACCATACCTATGGAAAAACAACAAAATAAGGATTGCTATCATTATACAAGTTAGATCATACAAATCAGGTGGAAGCTATTACAAGATAAGCCGAAATCAGAATCAATCATGAAGAGACTTAGAAGAAGCAAAGACAGAAAGAAGTCAGCAATCAAGAGAAAATTGGAGAAAGACTTATGACGTTTTGCAGAAGACAATAAGGATGCAGACAGAACCGTGGAATCTGTCAGACGGAGGGAGTTGATTATATGCACTCATACATGAATCAAGGATTAGGAGGGAGTTCATCCTATGATCAATTGAAGATGATATAGTATATATCCATGATAGCAGCCATGAAAGACCGTACGTGTTCAGTTCAACCGCAGAATAAGACTTCTTCGAAGAAAAGCCTCTAAGTATCCCTGGTTGTCCATCCACATCCGTGACCCTATGATGAAAGAAAGAAATGGAATCTTTAGGGCATGGAATCTATAAGAAACTCCATGGACCCAAGAGCTAAAGAAAAACATCAGGAAGAACATGAAGATTCTAAGAAAGAAAGAGAAGCCAAAACAACCAGTCATTGTATTAAGAATCACAAGATTACCAGCCTGATATGAACTCACTAAAAGCAATCAAGTAGAGGAACTGAAAGTTGTGGTGAAGAACAGTGTATATATGCAAGCATTGCAAGATCCAGAACTAGGGGTTCTCCCAGATGGAGGGAGAAGACTATGACGATTACTTATTCCAGTAAACCAGACATGCCTCTACATGAGTCATTATATCATCCGCAATATCCATGGGCTAGAGTTCTACATCAAATGAATGCAAAGAATGTTCTCCAGAGAAATTGAATAAAGAGCGTATGAAGAGCAACCTCAAGACTTTGAGGCATACCAGAAAGAGACCCTTGTATGCAGATGGAAGAAGATAAATTGGTGGAGAACCTCCAGTGCACAGCAGAAGCGTGGTGAAGATTCTCTATAACAGAGATATTATATCAGAATGATTACTCAGAAGATCCGGATGATGGATTGCCAATCCATGACAAAGATCTCATGATGACAGAAGAAGTGCCACATGGATATGTTCCAGTTTGACTCTTGCCACGATGTTGTGAACTAGCAAGAGAAATCCAACAATGATATACTTTATTGACCAGAGCTACATGAATCCTTCAGAGAAAAAAAGCCAGTGTTCCAAATCGAAGTAAATTTGAAATCAAGCATTACATTATCCGTGATGAAGTCCAGAAAGGAGAAAGTGATTCTCCAATACATATCTCCACAGATGAGCAGATAAGAAGACATTTTGGTAAAAGCTTTTGTTCAAAATGAAAGAGTTTGCGTACTCAAGCTGGAGCTCGTGGAGACAACTTCCTTATTGAAAAAGGAAGAGATGACTCCCAGGTTGGGAGGGAGCATTGATGTATTATTGATTGATGAACAGTCATTTTTCAGTTCGAAGAATGGTCCAAGATGAGTAGATTCTTTCCAGTTCGGAAAGTGGATTGAGATTTCTGACGGACAGACATTTTCCAGTTCGGAAAATGGTCCAGATTGTTGATGTACCATAGACAACGACTTACCATTGTGGTTAACATGGGGAGTGGTCTAGGGCAGTCTCTCTTCTTGAGGGTTACTCAAGAAGACTAGCCCGCCTCGTCGGACAGCGATTTCTCATTGTGGTTAATATGAGCAATGGTTTGTTTTGGAGGTTGGTACAGGACAGTCTTTTCCTCTTGTAGTTAACAGAGGAAATGGTCCAGACAGTATTTCCGTATTCATTCTCTCCAGGTTGCACTTTTTTTAGTGCCGGAGGAATGGCCAAGGGTGGGGAATGGTCCATGCTCAGCAATCAAGGACAGGCCTTCCTTAGGGCAGATTCATTCTCTCCAGGTTACACTTTGTTTAGTGTCGGAGGAATGGCCCAGAGTGAAGAATGGTCCAGGCTCAGAAATCAGAACAATCATTCTTCCTTGTTTGAGAAGAATAAGGAAGATAGCCCATTGTTGATGTTCTACTCTGAGGGCAGATATTCTTTCAGATCTCACAGATGTGAGTGAAAGATTGGCCCAGATGATTCAGTTTATATCATAACATTGTTTCTATGCAGGTTGATATCAGATGATTGTTATGAAGACTGTATGACAATAGATGTATACTAATGTGGTGGATGTGTTCCACTGTTCGTGACTATACGTTACTGATCAAGTACTTGTTTGCTACTTGGTGTGGTAGTGTACCATTGGATTGTAGTTATGTACTACTATGGATAGACACAGTTGCGTTCTATTTTGTTCCGATTACCTTGAAGACTATCAGCAGTTTGGTAAATGATTATAAACCAGATGAATGATTAAAGGACAGAGATTTCCCAGACGGAAAATGGTTTAGAACATCTACTCTTCTAGGACATATGTCCAGATTAGAAGAATGGCTCTTGTATCACTCTGTGGTGTGAGTGACTTATCCAACATCATGTCTGATTACTCATATGGAGTATAGTTTCGAGAGATGATGCAGCTGATGACACCGATGGTTATGATGATGCTCATGATCTAGTCATGAGATAGTCTAGACGACTATGTTGATGCTACCGGGTGAATGGTATGTTTTGTGCTCAAGACCATTACCTGTAATACCTCCCTAGCTAGGAGGGAGTGTTGATATTATGGTAGNTGTGGGAGGTATTTACCTCCACGTGTAAACCTGACAAGAATAGAATACTCCGGGAAGCAAGAAGAAACCCTAATGAGTTGGCTAATAACCCTAGAAGACTTGTCGGCTCAAGAAGATATTTTATATTAGGTTATTAGCCTCTTAGAGAAGAAGTCGGCCAGAAGAAATAATAATATACTGAACAGACAGATACCCAGAATGAGAAGTCGGCCCAGGCAATTAGCCAGAATTACTATAAATACAGGAGGCCAGTCTTCATTCTGGCAAGCAGTCTCAGAATTGCAGAGTAGCACTTGTGCGCACTGCAGTGCCCAGTTTTGTGCGCAGGTTTGGATGAGAGTTGTCGGTGCAGCTGTTGCAGCTAGCAGTTACGTTTTGGCTTGGAATATCTCTTGGCTAGGGTTTGGACTATCTGATCAGGTCTTGTTGGTGCGCTATCCTTGGGGAAAGGTGCGCTACCCTTTGTTTGGCTATCTAGCCTAGGGTTTGCTTCCGGAGTGATTCGCTGTCAAGGTTTAGGTGCTCGGAGGGTGGCTTCGGCCTATGGTTGGGTGACAATAGTGATATTGGCAATGGTAAAACGAGCACATCCACTATATTCTAACAATATGGAGGAGGGGCGCATCTACTATAGGAGGGTGCATTTATTTCCTTCATTTGCTCACCAGGAGAGGACTTGGAGCCTTGAGATGAGGTCAGTTACATGAGGAGGCTAGAGTGAGGGCGCATGCTTTCATGGAGAGAGATATCCAGCTTTGGCCTCTGTTATTTCACGGTGATCATATCTTCTAGGAGGAGGGCGCACCAGTGGAGTAAGTTGATAGCTACCTGGTAGCAAATCTGCTTGGAGGAATCCAGTTCTGATAGTTTCAGTGGAGAGGCAGCACAGGAGAGCACATTCCTGTGGAGGGATTTCTTCATTGGGTCAAAGAGGAGCTAGAGCGCTTCACTTCAGTGCAGAGAATAACAAAGGGAGAGGACGCACCTGAGTTTGGGCACATCTCTCTCTGGATCTTATGGCAAGGCTTGTGAGGAGCTTGCTATGTATACAGGTTCCATTGTATTGTATTACTTCTTGTATCTCTTGCTTTGATCATCATTATAGTTCTTTTCATTTCAATAGATAATAGCAACATAAGAACAAGATCACTGAGAAATACACATTCACAAGAGACACAACATTTATCCTGGGAAACCCTCTAGGGGAAGAAAACCCAACAAAACTTCTTTAATATAGATAGCCAATACAATGCCAAGAGATCTGTATGCTAAAATAGAAATTCCTCTCCAAGATATGTGCCACTCTCTCTCTCTCCTTTGCCGGTAACATATCAGAACTTGTCTCTCAAACTGAGCAAGTGAGTTGTGTTCAAATGAGGCGCTAGCCTCCTTTATTTATACAAGTTCTGGCACGTGTGAAGTGTCTCTTCACTGGCAGGGCCGACTTCTCAATCTGGGTGGGTAAACCCACCT
>ML778366.1:709839-737410 GCA_009831015.1 Picea engelmannii
CATTTATCCTGGGAAACCCTCTAGGGGAAGAAAACCCAGCAAAACTTCCTTAATATAGATAGTCAATACAATGCCAAGAGATCTCTATGCTAAAACAGAAAGTCCTCTCCAAGATATGCGCCACTCTCTCTCTCCTTTGCGGGTAACAGATCAAAACTTGTCTCTCAAACTGAGCAAGTGAGTTGTGTTCAAATGAGGCGCTAGCCTCCTTTATTTATACAAGTTCTGGCACGCGTGAAGTGTCTCTTCACTGGCAGGGTCGACTTCTCAATCTGGGTGGGTAAACCCACCTTTATTATATTTATGGGTCTCTTAATTAACTGTTGGGGCCGACTTCTTATTCTACCTATTACAATTGTCTTTTGACCAATCCGCAAAAGGGGATTTGGTCCTATTACAATATCCGACATGATCAATCCGCAATGGGGATTGATCCTATGAATAAAATATCAATAATAACAAGAATATTCTTTACAGTTACATTATTTCAACAGTGAGGAGCTTGCTATGTATACAGGTTCCATTGTATTGAATTACTTGTTCTATCTCTTGCGTTGATCATCATTATATAGACATATATCCCAAACTGGTTTTCCCTGGGGGGGGTTTATCCTAGGTCATGTTGACCAAAAATATCTGTGTCAAATTTATGCATGCTTAGAAGTGTAGGTCAGCATTTTAAAGTTAAAGATCTAGAGGTAGTGTGATGTTATTTAAGTTATATTGCATGTGCTAACATTGAGATAAGAAAACACTTGCAAGGGCACCTTAAAAGACCACTTAACCTTCAAAACATTGAGCAGAAAGTGGGATGATTGTTTGTTGTCCTAAAACAGCAAAAGAAGACAGCCATACAGTTGAAACTTAGAGCCATACTAATGTCAAGGACAGACCTTAGGTGGTAGCCTCATAGGACCTCAGAAAATCTACATTAACGAGGGTGGACATTCTGCATCACACCAAACTTGTCTTTGAAGTACTCATACTTCACTCTAGACAATGGCTTGGTGAGAATGTTCATTATCTGCTCATTCGTGAATATGTACTGGAGCTCCACTCTGCACCATGTCTCGGATGAAGTCCTAAAAGAAACTTCTGAAGCCACGTTGCTTCACAGCTTACAATATTGGTTGCTATATACTTTGCCTCCGTTGTATTGAGGGCCACTGATGTCTACTCCCTGCTCAACCATTAGATCACAGTAATCCCATATTGAAACAACATCCAGAATTACTCTTCCAATCCACTACACTCCCTGCCCAATCAAAATCTGTATAACACTGCAGCTTCATATATCCATCTGAGGCATATCTCAATCCATATCCAATCGTACCACGTAGGTATCTAAACAAATGTTTTGTTGTCAACGAATGTACATGTCTCGGAATCAAGGTTAAAAGGTCCACATCCCAATCCTTCTGACTAGCTTCCTTCATTGAAACAAGGGAATCCTCTCCAGGAGGTCTCATATTTCCCCAAGGTCTAGCCTCTTGTCTGTCAGTCCTGGAAGACGTCTCTCCCATCTGAATCTAAATCTGAAGAGGAATCCTTTCTGAATGAAAGTCTCTACGCAAATGACTCTCTCTTATAGATCAGGCCCACTCTGAGTCTGCATGCTCCCTCTGAAGCTTGATTCCCTTTGAGGCTATATACTCTCTGGAGTCATCTGCTCCCTTTGCATGTGTTGACCTCCTCTTCTTCTGCAAATGATACATCTCCTACTATGGCCAACACACATCCATCATATACATGAAGTCATATGGCTAACCATGTTGATTTTCTAGTTTAAATTTAGACAAGCACAATTTTTTCGCAAGTGGTAATTACTTCCAATGATATACGATATTACTTTAGTAAACTCTAAAACATCACAAGTAATTACACTCAGAACATTCAACTACTTAGAACCTCCGGTCTCTTCCTTAGATCACTTCCCACATGTGAGAGAGAAAAATATGTGTCTATTGTTGTGTCTTTCAAGTGTGTTTTTATAGTAATATTAGATTGATCCAAAAAGACGCGTCTCTTTGAAAATTAAATTTAATTTTCTTTCTGATAAAAAATTGGAGAATACCTCCCGTAACTACCCAATGATTTATTTGGTTATAATCCATCCACATAGTATTTGACTTTGTGAAATTGTTCCTCCATAATTCATGTGATTCTTTGTATAAATATAGGTAGAAGTAAATTATCTTCATATTTAGGCAATTAGACATTTTTACTAGAAATTACTGCCCACCATAATTTATGGAATTCTTTCTATAATTTAGGTAGGAGTAAAAAGTAAATATGTTGTACATAGAGATTGTAACAACCCCATAAATTAACACTCCCAACATTTTACTCTACTCTCATTTTCCTGGGCCCTCCTGTGAGGGAGTCGAGCCCAGTCCCGCTCTGATACCATATTGAATTTTCTATATGAGATATTATACGAGATAATATTGTATATGAGATGATGTGATAGATTCATATGAGATGATTTATTACGATGATGAATGTGCCACATATATAGAGAACCTAAAGGCACATATGGTGACCATCCATGAAAGGATGCGTCTCTAATAATTATAATAACTATTTATTATTATTATTATTATTAATTAATTAATAATTGTATTATTAATTAATTATTAATTGTATTATTAATTATTAATCTGGGAGAATGTCTTCCCGATGTTGTCCAAACATCAACAGTTGGAAGTGCAACATCATGTAGAAGCAGGCATATGCTCTAGTGAAAGCCCTAAAAACTTTTAGAGAATACATATTGCAATCCTAGATAATTTGTGTTCCTCATATCTTAGTCAAGGATATGCTTTGCCAACCAAAAGCGGATGGCAAGAGGGGGAAGTAGATCAATAAAATCCAGGAATATAACATGGTGATCAAAGCCACCAAGTTGATTAAGGATCAAGGGCTAACAAAGATCATGGTTGAAACTAACCTACAAGAAATGGAAATTTTTTCAATTCAAACTGAGGGGACAAAAGACCAAGAAACATAAAGAAGATATATATGTTAAGGCTTGTAATCACCAACACCCATGGTACCAGGATATAGCACATCTACTAAACACCAGCCTTTGCCTCCAAGGAATGGACAAGTCTCAGAGGAGGTCCTTGAGACTTAGTGCTGCTACGTACTGTGTTGTTGGTGCTAAACTACATTAGAGAAACCCAAATGGGCTACCGCTCAGATGTATACTAGAAAAGGAGGAAAAATCATTGATCAAAGACATGCATCAAGGGATCTGTGGAGGCCATTTCGCAACCAAGGCCACAACACATAAGATCCTAAGGTTTGAATATTTCTTGCCCACCCTATTCTCTGATGTCAATAAATTTGCCAGGGTTTGCCACAAGTGCCAAATCTTTGCTAGAAGGCAGAAAATCCCTACCTTGTGTTAAAATTTCGCATAAGCGATTAAGTGTATTCAGAATTTGTTAACTTTTAACAATAACAACAATAATTGCATACATAAAGATCACTGAAAGAAAGAAATCCACAGTATACACAAGATTTATCCTGGGAAACCCTCTTGGGGGCGAAAACCCAGCAAAGCTTCTTCAATATAGATTCGTCAACAAGTACAACGTCTCTCTCCAAGAGAGATCTCACAAAACAAAAGATAATCAAAAGATAGACCAGAAACCCTAACCAGAATTGGGTAGCGCACCACTAGACCAAGATAGGCCTCCAAGAGATAACCAAAACCCTTCACCAAAACACCCTTACTCTATAATTGTGTCTCCTCCTCATACGTGCGTACTTTTCCTTGAGAGAGAGAACCCGTGTTGTGTGTGTTCTCCAAATCAAGCACCTAGCCTCTTATAAATACAAGTTGACCCACCCTGAAATTAGGTCAGGGCCGACTTGTACAAATGTCACTTTCTAATTTGTATTTTACTTTTAAAAGGCACAATAGGGCCGACTTTACAAATACAACATAATATTATTCTTTTAGGGTTTTGACTTGGTCTAATACAATGTAGATACAATAAGAATATCTTTCGAAGCTACTCAAACTTCAACACTCCCTATTAGCAAGGAAGGTATTCTTCTGGCAGATCGTCATGACTGCTTCTGCACTTCTGTACACTTGACCATTGACTTGTTGATTTTCCACGAATCTATATTGAACAAGTTTTGTAACCAACTCATGCATCAGGGTCTCATCATCCTTCCGAGATTTATGTTATCACGGGGCTTCAACTCGCCAGCTCACACAGAATCTGGCATCTAGTTCATACAAAACTACTAACTCGCCATCTTACACAGACTCTGGCATCTAGTTCATACAAAACTAGTAACTCGCCATCTCACACAGAATCTGGTATCTAGTTCATACAAAACTAGTAACATGCCAGTCCACACGGAATCTGGCATCTAGTTTATACAAAACTAGTAACCTCAAGTTGGCACACCAAGCAACCGATCCACAGTGACCAGGCATCTAATCACAAGGATTAGGCGATGTAGTGCGCACACACTACCCATCTAGCCCAAGGCTAGGAAACACCTCCAACCACATAGGTTGGCCCTCCAGCTTGAAAAGTTGGGAAATGTGCCAGCCCTGAAGGCTCAGTATCTACTGACCTTGTGCGAGGTCATGCTGACTGGTGCCACAATCAATAACATGCTCGTGAATGACTACCCACTGCTACTGTCGCATGTTGATGTTGTTGCCCTGGAATCGCATATGTAACTCATCACTTCCTCTTACTAGGGATGTCCTTCTAGACCACACCAAGCTTGTCCCTGAAGTAAACAAACTTCACTCTCGACAAAGACTTGGTCAACACATCTGCTATCTACTCATCTGTAGTGGCATACTGGAGCTTCATTGCTCCCTTCTGCACCATATCTTTGATATAATGGTACCTAATCTCGATATGCTTGGACTTGTCATGAAACACCGGGTTCTCTGACAAATTCACACAACTTTGGTTGTCACACCAGATACAAATCGCCCCTAACTCGAGATCAAACAATCCTACAAGCAACTTCTGAAGCCACACTGCTTCGTTGCTAGTTGAACACGCTGCTATATACTCTGCCTCAGCCGTACTAAGTGCCACACTACTTTGTTTCCTGCTAAACCATGAGATCATAGCTAATCCCGAACTGAAGCAACATCCAGATGTACTCTTCCGATTTGCAACACTACCGGCCCAATCTGAATCAGTAAAGCCTTGCAGTCTTATCTCACGATCCGAAACATATCTGAGTCCATATTCAATTGTATCGTTCAGGTAACTCATCACATGTTTTGCTGCAATCAAGTGAACACCTCTAGGTTCGACCATATACTGACTCAATGTGTTCACCGCAAAACATATATCTGGCCTAGTGTTCATTAAGTACATCAACGAACCAATCATTTGTCTATACATGGTGGCATCCACTGTCTCTGAAGATGTATCACTCAATAACTTCATATTCGTTACCATCGGTGTAGGCATGGCTTTACAATCCATCATTCTGAATCTCTTCAAAATCTCTACAATATATCTTCCTTGGTTAAGGAAAATCTCACTCGATCTTTGCCATACCTCTAGACCTAAGAAGTAATGCATCATACCCAGGTCTTTCATCTTGAATTTTGTAGCAAGCTTCCTCTTACTTTCGGTGATGAGCTTCTCGTCTCCTATTAGAAACAGGTCATCCACATATAACAGTGATATCACTGGTCCACCATCTACAACCTTGTAGTAAAGGTTGGAATATGCTTTACTTTTGGTAAATCCCAAGCTCATCGGGAAACTGTCAATTCTATCATACCATACCCTGGGTGCTTGCTTTAATCCATACAAGGATTTCTTCAATCTGCACACGTGTCTGATTGTCATGTGTCTCGAAACCTTGTGGCTACTCCACATACACTTCCTCTTCTATTACATTGTTTAGAAAAGTTGTCTTCACATCCATCTGGTGTACCTTCCACTTCATTACTGCAACTATCACAAGTATAGCTCTAATCGAAGTGTATCTCGCCACAAGAGAAAATGTCTCCTCATAATCTATTCCTTCTTTCTAGGAAAAACCACGAGCCACAAACCTTGCCTTGTACTTCTCGATACTGCCATTTGTTGAATGCTTCGTCTTGTAAATCCACTTGGAACTTACCACTATCTTCTCTTTTGGTCTCGGAACCACATCCCAAACATCATTCTTTACAATGGACCGGTACTCCTCAATCATGGCATCCTTCCATTCTTTCTTCTCTGCAACCTCTTCATAATAGGTAGGCTCAGTATCAATAATGTCACTTAGTAATGCCACGTAACTAGAGTATGGTCGTGGTCTCTTGCTTTCTCTGAAGGATCAATCTGGAGCAGCATACTTCTCTGTATCTTGAGTAATTTCTCGAGCCCAAGATGGTCTTCTCTTCTTAGTATTCATCTCTCGGGATGAATCTGTAGGCCTCTGTGGTTCTTCCATATCATGATCTTCTAGTACAACATCATCGACTGCATTTGTATATGCAACTCTGGGAACTTCAGGGTCCTCATCATAGATCTCATCCAAATGATTCTGTCTCGATCTACAAAAAGTTGCATCCTCATCGAAGGTGACATCTCTACTAGTCTCAATCTATTGGTGACCAAGGATGTAGACTATGTATGCCTTCGATTGCTCACTATATCCAACAAATATACCCTTCTTGCCTGAAGGGTCCAACTTCGATCTCGTCCTTGGGGACGTGCACATACACTGGACAGCCAAATATCCTCAAGTGGCTAACCTCTGGCTTTTCACCTGTAAAAATTTCTTCTGGTGTCTTGTTTCCAAGTACACAGTGGGGACTTTTGTTCTGCACATATACTACGGTCCTGGCTGCTTCTGCCCATAGATGCATCGGTAAATCTTGATCATGAATCATGTCCTTTACTGCTTCCATGATTGTTCGGTTCTTTCTTTCTGCCACACCATTCTGCTAAGGATTGTAGGGAGTAAAGAGCTCCCTCTTAATCCCAACTTCTATGCAGAATGCCTTGAATTCATCTGATGTGAATTCTCCTCCATTATCCGATCTCAAAGTATTTATCTTCTTTTCAGAAAGGTTTTCAACAAGTACCTTGAATTCTTTCAACTTGTTGAATACTTCACTTTTAGCTTTCAAAAAATAAATCCAAGTTTTACGTGAGAAATCATCAATGAATAAACATAATATACATACCCGCTAAGTGAAGTGGCGGACACTGGTCCACACACGTTTGAATGTATGATGTCCAAGGCTCCTTTGGCTTTGCTGTCACTACTTGGAAATGGTTTCTTCACGTACTTTCTTTGTGTGCATCCCTTGCATATGCCTTCATGATTCACTTGGATTTCTGGCAAACCCGTCACCATCTTGCTCACGATCAGTAGTGTTTTGTAATGTATGTGAGCAAATCTTCTATGCCATAGCTCACTTGGAGTAACTGTGTTGTGTACTAATGTTGAATTTGAATGTCCCTTCAATTTGTAAAGACATCCTTCTTGAACACCAATTACCATAGCATCATCAATAGACTTTCCTCTTGGCCACATGAGAACGTCACCATCAATGAAAGCAACTCTAAATCCTTTCTCATCCAAAGCTGAGATAGAAAGGAGATTCTTCTTCAAACCAAGGACATACAAAACATCCTTCATCTTCATAGGCTTTCCGGAGTGCAATCTGTAAGAAGCTTCTCCTACTCCTTTAATGGGATATTGATAGTCATCATCGAGCTTCACCTTGTGAGGCGAATCCTTCTAAACTAATTATGAGAAAGAATCCTTGTAACCTGTCAAGTGCTTAGAAGCACCACTATCAATAATCCATGTGTCACTTCCATGAGTAACTGTTCCTGTAAGAGCTAATATCAAAACATATTCTTCGCTTGAATCATCTTCTTTGATTCTCTTCTGATCAGGTTCATCGTCTTTTGCGGCATGAGCATGATGTCTTTTATACTTTCCTTTTCTGACCTGATCTTTTGAGTTGGGATAGTTTATTGCAATGTGTCCCATCTTCTAGTAGATGTAGCATCTGTAATTTGAGTAATTCTTTTGACACTTATGTGTCTTATGTGACCCTTGAGACTTCTTGTGTGAGTGAACCTCTTTCTTGCTCTTTCCTTTTCTTGCATGTGCTGCTGGAGCTTGATTTTCCTCATCGCCTAGTTTATCTTCTCTTGTTGCCAATCTAGCTTCTTCCTGAGTGCAATCCTCCCATAGTCCGCTAAACTTTGTTAGCTTTCTTCTTGAACAGATTCCCTTAATGAATGATTCCCAAGATCTTGGGAGACCATTCAATGTAGTCATTACCAATTGAGCTTCTTCGATTGTGTCTCCAATGGCTTCAAGTTGTTCTTTGATTTGAGACACTCTTGTGAAGTAAGATTGAATGGTTTATGAACTCTCCCTCTTCACACTCTTCAGTTGTGTCCTCAACGTCATCTTCCAGTTGATATTCTTGCCTTCATATAATCGGGATAGGGCATCAAACATTTGCTTGGGAGTTGTCAATGATGAAACATGAGGGATCAAATGATCCTTGATAGAATCAACAATGATTCTCTTTTCCTTGACCAGACTCTTCTTGGACTTTGCCTTGGCCACATCTTCCTCTGGTTCTGGAACTTCTTCTTTGACGAAATCTTCTAGATCATTCTCTTCTAATATGAGCATCACTCTATATTTCCATGCTCGAAAGTTATAAGCACCCTTAAGCTTCTCATCAAGCTTAGTGATTGGAGTCATCTTGCCCTGGGACAGAAATATAATAAGAAAAAAAAAACTTTTCAAAGAAAGATTTTGAACTTACCAAAGAGTGTGCTATGCCAAAGTGAACTGCTCCAACTTCACTCTGCAGCTGCCTAGACGTCTTGAACTAGGGTTTATGAGGAAACCCTAATTTTTCAACTTGAGAAATTTTGAGATCTGAACCAGGGAATAAATGCACCCTCCTTAGGCAAACTCCTTGATAGCTTTTTCTTGACCAGCGTCCTTCAGAAAGAGGGTGACGTCATCACCTAGGGTTTTATGCATAAACCCTAATTTTCAGAAACTGCAAGACTGGTCCAAGGAAAAGATGCGCTAGGGTTAGGCGAGTCTTCCTATGGTCTTGTTTTCCCCAGGGAGTTCCTCTAGACTGTGAAAATGGCTTCTTTAAGGCCTGCACTGATACCATGTTAAAATTTCACTTAAGCAGTTAAGTGTATTTAGTATACTTTAACTTTTAACAATAAGAACAATAATTGAATACATAAAGATCACTGAAAGAAAGACATCCACAGTATACACAAGATTTATCCTGGGAAACCCACTTGGGGGAGAAAACCCAGCAAAGCTTCTTCAACATAGATTCGTCAACAAGTACAACATCTCTCTCCGAGAGAGATCTCACAAAACAAAAGATAATCAGAAGATAAACCAGAAACCCTAACCAAAATAGGGTAGCACACCACTAGACCAAGATAGGCCTCCAAGAGATAACCAAAACCCTTCACCAAAACACCCTTACTATGTAGCTACGTCTCCTCAAACTTGCGCACTTTTCCTTGAGAGAGAGAACTTGTGTTGTGTGTGTTCTCCAAATGAGGCACCTAGCCTCTTATAAATACAAGTTGAGCCACCCTGAAATTAGGTCAGGGCCGACTTGTACAAATGTCACTTTCTAATTTGCATTTTACTTTTACAAAGGCACAATAGGGCCGACTTTACAAATACAACATAATATTATTCTTTTGGGGTTTTGACTTGGTCGAATACAATGTAGATACAATAAGAATATCTTTTGAAGCTACTCAAACTTCAACACCTTGCCCTTAATGCTAGTGGAAGTAAAAGCACCTTTCCAACAATGGGATCTTAATTTGATAAGCAAAATACATCCTCCATCCAGTGTCCAACATATATGAATCCTCACAACTACTAATTACTTTACCAAATGGGTAGAATCCATCCCCACAAGACAAGCCACTAACTAGGTTGTCATCAAATTCCTTGAAAAGAATATCTTGTCCAAGTTCAGTTGCCTGTAATGTCTCGTTCCCAAGACTAGGCCAGCAAGGAGTGACTTAGTAGTCTATGTGTTCCCGTAGACTATAGTCATGCACAAACAAGGAACAAGATGGAGAAATAAGGGTGATTTGGTGGCTAAAAGAGGAATTAATCCAAAAATCATAGGAAAAGTCACTTAAGCCTAAGTCAACGAAGAATTAGAACGAAAAGGTGCTAAAGGGGGACTTAATTAATTAATTACTCACCTTAGGAGGAGAAGCGCCTAGCTTAAGTGATGTCAATGGTGAATTAGATCGAGAAGAGTATAAAGGGAGGAATTCGACCTAATTCCTCATTATGTTATGATTTGATGTTGAGATATTTACAAAGGAAGAGGAAATCAACCCCCTTGTTGTTTTGTGGATTTCTGGAGGAAACCACCACCATTGATCGGTTTCGTTGTTGAGACACACCCTAGCCTATCGGAGATACCATCCAGGTATTTCACCATGCATTACAGTATCCATTTCAGTGATTGCACAACTCAGCCAGTGAGAGCGCAAGTGTTAGAGAGAGGGGTTGTGCGACCACTTGAAACAGTTCAGATTTGGCCAATTCCTTCCGACCCATTAGAGAGCTAGTCAGGGCGCACCTATTGAGTCACAAGTCGTCAGTTTCCTATGGTGGAATCTCTCAGAAAGCAGAAAACGGTCATTTAGGGCGCATCTCTTGAGGAAGCACATTTGAGGTTCCAGGGGACATTCTGGAGCAGATCTGAGGAATCCCTTCCGGTCCATTACAGAGGACACCAGGACGATCGTTTTGAGCTATACATCGTCAGATTTTGCCGATGGAATCACTAGGGCACACTCATTGAGCCTAGGAGGTGCGCAAACCCCCAGGGGGTGACATCCGAAGCTTCAGAGGTCGAATCTTTAGTCCGACAATCATCAAGATCAGTCTAGAGGCCAGGGCGCATCTTTTGAGATAGTTTCCAACTCATTCCTATGGGTATTGCCATCAAGGCGAGTTTTCTGGATTCTACAGCAGTTACCGTGAGCTATCGAACTGCTTTTTGCCGATCTATTTGTGCATGCGCAGACCAGCACCCATTCTTTTGATCACGGGTATTTCTTATCAGTTGATTTGTATTCCAATGAAGATCCATGAGATCTAGCTAACGATTATTATATCTGCTTCCAATTATTATTGTATTTCCTACTTTTTTCGCATTATATATATTAGTGAGTTGTGTTGTCCTTATTTCGCATGCATTGTCTTATACTGCTAAAACACATAATAAATTGGAACACACATGCGAAAATCACCAAGCATGTTCACACAGTAACTCAAACGCATTCAGAAACCCCCAAAGTATCAGATTCAGTGGAAAAAACCGTAGTTCAGCAGTAGATATCCAGATCTGCTGGATCAGGGATATTTCAGTGGTATCAGAGCCTTCTTTCGTCCAGCCTATGAAGAAGTGCTTCTCATGACCCCATGATTCCGGGAACAGGTGAAGAATACCCAGAGGGTCGAGGACATATTAGGGAAGAGTATATTCAGTACCGCAGAGGTTATAGCAAAGATAGGAGAGATAGAAACCGAAGGGATTACACCTCCTTCCACACTCAGTCAGATACAGAGCCAGAGATAGAGGACAAAGAGGATATCAATTCAGACACAGAGGCCGAGATCGAGGGGACTATGGGTGACAGGCATGAGACACCCGAGGGCAGGGGGAAAGGCCCGGAGATACATTTTGACAGTATGCAAGCCATGTTGAATGACCTAGCTAGGGGACAGAGAGACATGTTAACAGCCATACAACAAATGAACCTTAGTGCACAGATGCTCCAGCATAGCATGAGCACTATAGGTGCCAATGTCGTAGGAGGGCCGAGTGGGTCAGGAGGACACCAGGGAGGTGGGGCCAGTGGCTCCAGTCGATCTTAGGGAGGGGCTAGTACAAACCCTTCACCTGCCTGAGCTTACACATCGTCTGGGAGGATTCCCCAACCTTTATATCCACAATTCCAGTCAAGACAGCCATTGGGACAGCCAGGGCAGGCAGGAGGACAGTCGGGTCAGGGACAGGTGGTGCCACAGGATCTGTTCAGGGAGTATAGGAGAGACTACTTGGCACTAGGACCGGAGTTCCATGCAGACATGAGTTTGATGGACTATTGTTCGATCAGATATCGAAACAGACCCCGGGAGGCACATAGAGGCAACGGGCAAACTCACAACATGGATTTCGTCAAGAAAGTGGGAAAGTTGAACATGCCTACTTTCGACGGATCATCACATTGCTCAGCTCAGGCATAGGTTCAGAAGCTTGACACATACTTCAGGCTTAACCCGACGACAGAGTCAGAAACTATTAGCTTTGCCACATTGCATTGGAGGGGGAGGCCCACGAGTGGTGGTACCATGGGTTGGTGATGTTGGGTCACAGCCACATTACTTCATATTTGGAGTTCACGGAGACGTTGATGGAGAGATTTGATAGGAGAGATCCAGAGCTCCACTTCAGGGACCTTACACAGTTGAGGCAAACCGGATCAGTTGAGGCCTTCATCTTAGAGTTCCAACGGAAGGCCATGGTCGTATCCGATATATCAGAGCACAGATTGATGATGATGTTCATCGAGGCTTTGACAGAGCCATTGAGGGGTTGGGTTAAGGCTTTCAAGCCTCATACCTTACAGGAGGCCATTGTGCGCACGAGAGACATGGGGGACTTAGCGCAAAAACCCAAAACCTTTACCAAACCCTTTGTGCCACAGAGAGACAAGGATCAGAGAAATCCTCAAAGGGAATGGAAGGGTAAGCCCAAATTGGATGATGACACGAGACGGGAGTTGATGAGGAAGAAGCTTTGCTTCTCTTGCAGAGACCCTTGGGTCCCAAGGCATAGATGCATGGGAAAGGGGCAGATCCACTACATTGAAGTGGAATCAGGCATCGAGGAGGAGGATGAGAATATCAGGGCATAGGCAGACAGTGATTCAGAGGAAGAGACCATAGAAGGACGAGAGCAACAGCCGAAGAAACCTCAGATACCAGCAGGGGCACTGCCCAAGGAGGAGACCAGACCTCGTAGAGAGGTGAAAGGGGGGACCATAGCAACCCTTTCAGGAGTACCCAGGTACAACACTCTCAGGCCTTGTACAGGGGTAGCGCATGACCCCTTTAGTTGATGGTGGAGACACCCACAATTCATAGATACGTCCTTGGTAGCCCGGAGGGGGTTACGCACGGAGGAGTTTGAGGGATTCCACGTGGCAGTGGAAGATGGATACACGATGACATGTTTGGACATGATCCCAGACCTAGAGGTCAAACTAGCCAACTACACCATGAGAGATACCTTCTATTTAGTTGACCTATCAGATATTGATGCCGTATTGGGGGTATAGTGCTTATATTCATTGGGGGAGATTGGGTTCAACTATCAGACGTTGACCATGAGATTCAGAGACGCAAGTGGATCGAGAGTTGTGCTGAGAGGCATGTCTACAGGAGCACCACGAGCAGTATCAGCAAAGAGGATGGAGCAGATCTTCCGTCATGGTGATGTGGCCTATGCAACAGAGTGTTTGGTCACCACGTGGAAGGATTCAGAGGGCAAGGAGCATTACCATCGACAGATCAGAGAGCTTATGGGTCAGTATGAGCCAGTATTTGGGTCGATACCACCAGGGAGACCACCCGACAGGGGATTTGAGCACACAATTGAGTTGGAGGTAGGGGCTACACCAGTGATCACTGCGCCCTATAGGCACCCCCAAAAAATTCAAGGACGAGATTGAGAAAGAAATCAAAGAATTGCTTGCGATGGGGCACATCAGGCCCAGCATGAGTCCTTTTGCATCTTCAGTCGTTTTGGTACTGAAGAAGGATGACAAGTTGCGGATGTGCATCGATTACAGAGCGCTCAACAAGAAAACAATAAAGAATAGGTACCCCATTCCGCGCATAGATGAGTTGATGAACGAGTTACATGGGGCAGTTTTCTTCACTAAGATTGATCTAGGGTCAGGATATCATCAGCTCAGCATTAGTGAGCAGGATATTGAGAAGACAACATTCATATGCCATTTCAGACACTTTGAGTTTTTGGTCATGCCGTTTGGATTAACCAACACACCAGCCACTTTCCAGTCTTGCATGAACCACATCTTCAGAGGGGAGTTGAGGAAATACCTTCTGGTATTCTTCGATGATATACTGATCTACAGCAGGACATGGGATGAACATCTGGCACATTTGGAAGAGATGTTGGATATTATGCAGGCACAGTCATTATTTGCCAAGGAGTCCAAATGTGAGTTTGGCATGAGAAAACTACTATACTTTGGGCATATCATCAGTGAGCAGGGAGTATAGGTTCATCGGGAGAAGATCGAGGCCATTTCGGATTGGCCAACACCCAAGAACCTCACAGAGTTGAGAGGATTCTTTGGGTTATGCAGTTATTACAGGCAGTTTGACAGAGGCTTTTCACAGTTGGGAGCACCACTCACAGATTTGACCAAGAAGGGCATCTTTCAGTGGACAAAGGAGGCACAACAGACATTTGAGCAAATGAAGGAGGTTATGAGCACATGCCCTATTCTAGCCCTTCCAGATTTCTCACAGCCCTTCGTCTTATAGTGCGATGCATCAGGGGTGGGGATTGGAGCAGTTTTGATGCAGGGAGGCCACCCCATTGTGTTCGAGAGCAAGAAGCTCAACGAGTCGGAGAGACTCTATCCTATTTACGACAAGGAAATGCTAGCAATCATGCATGCCTTAACCAAATTCAGGCAGTATCKGGCTTAGTCACCGGGTTCGCCGAATTTAATCGAAAAAATTCGAAATTCGGCGAATTTTATAGGGACCCGAATTTAATCGATTAAATTCGGCGAACTTTATACCGTATTTAATGGCGAACTTATGGGCGTTTTTAATGGCGAATATAACGGCGAATTTAATCGGGAATTAAATTTAGGGTTCGAATGTTTCGTTTTCATTTACAAAAATCGAGGGAAAAAGCCGYGGGTTCGCTGGCTTTTATTTCCGCGTCCATTTCCCCGCGTCCATTTCCATTTGCTTAGCCATAGTCTGATCGAGACCCGTCGAGCCACA
The DNA here is from genome assembly GCA_009831015.1 of Picea engelmannii. Classification (NCBI taxonomy): domain Eukaryota; kingdom Viridiplantae; phylum Streptophyta; class Pinopsida; order Pinales; family Pinaceae; genus Picea; species Picea engelmannii. Next base: position 724,951 of record ML778366.1, read on the forward strand.
GATCGAGACCATTGCCGCCGCCCGCGTAGCCCAGACCCGTCGAGACTCGACAGTAGAGACCTCAGACCATTGTCGCGGCCCGCCTGTATTCGACTTCGTATTGATAATTGGAGTGCAAGCAACCTTGCTAGCAGTGGATTGTGGGTTCGAAGTTCGAACTTCGCAGCAGCACTCAGACTTCACCCGTTCGGCGTTACGCCCGTCGCCCTCTCCCCGTCGCCCGAGTGTTCGAACTTCGCGTTGTATTGAAACATATAATGAAGAGTATTGAATATATATTTTTTATTTTTTAATGTTATAACATAACATAACATTAAACATAACATTAAACATATAATACGCTTTAATGAAGACATAAACATAACATTAAACATATAATACTCTTTAATGAAGAGTATTGAATATATATTTTTTATTTTTTCAAATTTTGTACTATGTCGAACTTAATGCCGAATTTTATCCCCAAAAATTTGACTACCAAATTTTTGGCGAACTTCAAGCTCGCCGAACTCGAACACGAACACGAACCAGGTGACTAAGGTATCTGGTAGGCAGCAGATTTGTAGTGAAGACTAATCATAACAATCTCAAGTATTTCCTGGATCAGAAAGACCTCGGTGAGAGACAGCAAAAGTGGGTCTCAAAGATCCAAGCCTTTGACTTTGACATTGAGTATGTCCAGGGAAAGAGGAATGTCGTAGCATATGCCTTGTCCAGGAGGCCACAGGGGTGTTCCATGATGGACGTTTGCAAAGATTGGAAAGCTCATTTGTTGGTGGAGTACTCCAAAAACAAATTTGCTTGTGAGGTGATGGATGGACAGGTGATTGATGATAGGTATCGAGTTCTTGATGACGTCATTTTCTACAAGGACCAGATCTACTTAGTTCCAGAATCTACCCTGAAGGGGAAAATTCTGAAGTTGTGTCATGATTCGCCGATAGCAGGACATCAGGGGTACTTAAAAACGTATAGGTAGATTAGGGAGAGATTCTCATGGAAGGGTCTCAAGGATGATGTACTAAAACACATCCAGGAGTGCATGACTTGTCAGCAGAACAAGTCCGAGCAGACACACCCCGCGGGGTTGCTACAGCCTCTACCCATTCCAAAGCAGAAATGGGAGAGCATTTCTATGGATTTCATTACATGCCTTCCTCGAGTGCAGGGTAGGGACTGTATATTTGTGGTGGTCGACAAGCCGACCATATTTGCACATTTCTTTACCATACCCACAAACTACAAGGCCATACAGGTAGCAAAGTTGTTTTTCAGGGAGGTATTCCGGTTGCATGGTTTACCCAGGCAGATAGTCAGTGATAGAGATGGGTGCTTCATGAGCACGTTTTGGCAGGAGCTTTTTCGGTTGGCAGGAACAGAACTAACTACGAGTACCAGCTACCACCCACAAACAAATGGACAGACAAGAGATTGTCAACAAATGGGTGGAGGGGTATCTAAGGAACTATATGGGAGGGCAGCAGCGCACATGGTTGAGATGGTTGCACATGGGTGAGTATTGCTACAATACGACTTACCATATGTCTATTAGGATGTCACCATTCAGAGCATTGTATGGGTACGATGCACCCTCTTTTGTGGAGACTATGTTTGGGGACAGCATGGTCCCGGGGGCCAAAGATTGGGTGGAGGAGAGTCGGAGGATTCTACAGGCAGTGAGGGAAAACTTGCAAACTGCTCAAAACCAGCAAAAGATCTATGCAGACAGGCAGAGAGTCCAACACAGTTTCGAGGTAGGGGATTTGGTTTTTTTGCGATTACAGCCATACAGACAGTCCTCCTTGAAAAGCGAAGCAAAGAAGATGAAGCTGAAATTTTATGGGCCATACAAAGTCATCAGGAGAGTAGGCGAGGTGGCATACGAGCTAGAGCTACCGGAGGGTAGCAAGATTCATAACGTTTTTCACGTTTCTTGCCTTAAAAAGGTAGTGGGACAGCAAGTCAGCATTTCAGAGGAGTTGCCACCCTTGGATGACGAGCGCCAGTTGGAGCTAGTGGCGGAGAAGGTGCTCGAGCAAAGAGAGCGCAAGTTGAGGAGCAAGGTCATGAAGAAGTGCTTGATTAGATGGAGGGGTCTTCCAATAGAGGATGCCACATGGGAGGGAGAGCGTATTTTGCAGCACCCAAGATTGATGTTGCTTGAGGACAAGCAATCTTGGGAAGGGTGGACTGTGATGTCCCGTTCCTAAGAGTAGGCCAGCAGGGAGTGACTTAGTAGTCTATGTGTTCCTGTAGACTATAGTCAGGCACAAACAAGGAACAAGATGGAGAAATAAGGGTGATTTGGTGGCTCAACGAGGAATTAAGCCAAAAAGCATAGGAAAAGTCACTTAAGCCTAAGTCAACGAAGAATTAGAACGAAAAGGTGCTAAAAGGGGACTTAATTAATTAATCACTCACCTTAGGAGGAGAAGCACCTAGCTTAAGTGATGTCAATGGTGAATTAGATTGAGAAGAGTATAAAGGGAGGAATTCGACCTAATTCCTCATTATGTTATGATTTGATGTTGAGATATTTGCAGAGGAGGAGGAAATCGACCCCCTTGTTGTTTTGTTGATTTATGGAGGAAACCACCGCCATTGATCAGTTTCGGTGTTGAGAGACACACCCTAGCCTATCTGAGATACCATCCAAGTATTTCACCGTGCATTACAGTATCCAGTTCAGTGATTGCGCAGCTCGGCCAGTGAGGGCGCAAGTGTTAAGAGGGTTTGTGCGACCGCTTGAGACAATTCAGATTTGGCCGATTCCTTTCGACCCATTAGAGAGCTAGCCAAGGCGCACCTATTGAGCCACATGTCGTCAATTTCCGACGGTGGAATCTCCCGAAAAGCAGAAACCAATCATTTAGGGCGCATCTTTTGAGGAAGCACATTTGGGGTTCCAGGAGACATTCCGGAGTAGATCTGAGGAATCCCTTCCGATCCATTACAGAGGAGACCAGGACGATCGTTTTGAGCTATACATCGTCAGATTCCACCAGTGGAATCACTAGGGTGCACTCATTGAGCCCAGAAGGTGCGCAAACCCCCAAGGGGTGACATCCATAGCTTCAGAGGTCGGATCTTCAGTCCGACAGTCATCAAGATCAGTCTAGACGACAGGGCACATCTTTTGAGAGAGTTTCCAACTCACTCCAACGGGTATCGCCATCAGGGCGAGTTTTCCGGATTCTACAGTAGTTACCGTGAGCTACCAGACTGCTTTTTTCCGATCTATCAATGCATGTGCAAACCAGCACCCATTCTTCTGATCACGAGTATTTCTTATCAGTTGATTTGTATTCCAGTGACGATCCATGAGATCTAACTGACGATTATTATATCTGCTTCTAGTTATTATTGTATTTCCTGCTTTTTCTGCATTATGTATATATCAGCAAGCTGTGTTGTCCTTATTTCGCATGCATTGTCTTGTACTACTAAAACACATAATAAACTGGAACACACATGCGAAAATCACCAAGCATGTTCACACAGTAACTCAAACGCATTCAGAAACCCCCATAGTATCAGATTCAGTGGCAAAAACCATAGTTCAGCAGTAGATATCCAGATCAGCTAGATCAGGGATATTTCATTGCCCCCGATGAATAGTCACGGATAATGTCAAGGATTTTACCTTGTTAGGGATGGTAGGGTTTTGCCAAAATTACATCATCCTGGATCATTCATCCTCATACTACCCTCAGGGAAATGGCCAAGTTGAGTCTTCAAATAAGAAACAGATGAGAATCATCAAGAAAACCCTTGCAAATAGCAAAAGATCGTATGACTCCCAACTCAGATATGCCCTCTGGGCAGACAAGGTCAACACCAAGAGAGCTATAGGGAAAGCTCCTTTCTAACTAGTCTATCGCATGGAAGTAGTTATACCTACTTAACTGGAACTACAAGTGATGAAACTACTACAGGATATAGCATTTGAGCCTAATAAGATCAAAAGAAGAATAAATCAACTAGTGGAATTCCAAGAGGAAAGAACCCAGGTGTATGGAAGACTTAAAGAGTATCAAGATAAGATGAAAAAGGTATTCAACAAAAAGGCCAAACTTAGGAACTTTGTGGAAGGAGATATGATTCTCCTATGCGATAAAAGACATGAAGATCCTGGCAAGCATGGGAAATTTGAGAGTTTGTGGTTGGGCCCCTATGTCATAGAAGAAGTATGAGCCCAAATTCCCAATTCTTTTCACTTGGATAACCTGGAGGGGCAATGGCTTGATTTTCTTGTCAATGGCAGTGATCTAAAGCACTTCATACTGACCTAAGAGAAGGCCTAAGAACTGGCCCCTGGAAGTTCACCCATGTACCATAACTTTTGCTTTCCAACTTTCAATTATGTTATTTCTTTCTTGCACGTGTCTTTGCCTTTTATCTAGCTCAATCCATCCTTTTTAGCAAGTCTACAATGAGCATTTTGACACCATAACCCAATTGATTAAGGCACTGATTTACTTACCCTAAAGTCTGATTCTCGACTCCTCACATGGAGGAACCGTCCTAGAGAAGGAGCTAATGTTATCACCTTGTTGAGCCCAAAAAGCTTTCATGACAAATTACATTCGAAATCGAGCCTTGTCTTCATAGGTTTTCAAATACTCAAATCTTTTGACACTTAACCAAAATCCCTTATCGTTTTTTAACCTTTTGAATGTTTGAAAGCTTTGCCTTCTTTCCCTTGTTCGAATTTTGTTCTTTCCCTGATCCACAGATCATGCCTAATGTCCAAATCAGGCCCTTCTTTTACTTGTTTGAACTTGTCTTCAACCCAATTCCCTAATCAAGCCTAATTTCCAAATTGGGCCCTTTCTCACCTATTCAAATTCTACCTTCGTCCCAATTACCTGTTCACTTGTTCAAATTCTACCTTTGGCTCAATTTCCTGATTGGGCCCAATTTCCAAATCGAGCCCTTGTTTCCCTTGCTCTCTTCTCAATTTCTAAGTCAGGGCCGATTTCCAAATCGAGGCCCTTCTCGCCCAACTCGACCATGTTCCTATGTTTTTATTTCAATGCCTTTCACCTTTGCTTTAAATTTTCGCCTTTGCCTTTGAAAAATGCGCTTTTGAACATCTTTTCCCAACACCTAATTTCTATATCAAACCCAACTTCCAAATCAGGTCCTCAATTCATTTGTTCAAACTTCCCCTTGCCCAATCCTTGGATCGAGCCTGATTTCCAAATAGGGCCCTCAACAACTATTCAAACTTTTCCCTTTACCTGATCCTTAGATCGGGCCCAATTTCCAAATTGGGCCCTTGCCTTGCCTCCTTCCCGATTTCTAAGTCATGGCTGATCACAAATTAGCCCCTACTTGCCTAGTTCTAACGTACTGTTCCCCTTCGAATATGACTCCTTTTCCCTCATTCCAAATGCAATTCTCCCTCTCGAACTGACACCTAATATACAAATTGACCTCGATTTTGCAATTGGGCCCCCTTTAAAATAATTTGAAGGTCCAAAGCTCAAAAGGTTTGAAAGTTCAAAGTTTCGAAAGCTCTAAAGGTTCAAAGTTTCACTACCAGCAACAACTTCATCTCATGCAAGCCACCTGCCCAGAACCAAAAAAGTAGTGTTCGAAACGAAAAGCAACCAAAAGCAAAAAATAACCGTTTTTGGTTAGAATTCGCAAGCGCGGTCCTAATTTTGTGGGGTTAAGAGAAAGTCGTGGCCCCTGAGCTAAAGATTAAGCCCTAAAGTCAACAGAAATTAGTTAGCAAATGCTGGAAAAATAGAGGGCTCCCATTGGCCACCCAAAAGATGCCTTTTGACCAAAATTTCCGGGTCATCTTTCCCCAACGACATATAAGAAGTGGTTTTTCTCTAAACACGAGGTGGTTTTTTCATTAGAGAGTTTAATTTTCAGCAGCTAAAGAGAGTGAAACAGAGGCTAGAGCCCATCAGAAACTGTAGATATGCTTAGTGCAACACAGTTTTGCAGAAACAAATAGCATTCTCTTCCCTCCACTTCTCCCCTCTTTCATTCTCATTCTCATTGTAAGCATTATGTGAGTGACAGGCTCTATAGAGGGAAGCAATGAGGCTCGGTACAGTGATTCTATGATCCCAAACCCTTAGTGCATTTATTGTATAAATAGAATGGTTGTTTAAAATCTGAGACTTTATAGTTCTCAACATTGAAGCTACTATTTTATAAATGAATTGTTTGGTTTATTATGAAATCAAGACCGAGGTTGTTGCCACTGGTAAATAATAAATTCAAGCAAGTTATTTTGTTTTTCCCCTTCATTTTATATCTCACATGGTGTTGAACAAACCAATGGATCTATGCTTGTCTTACCTGTTATCGCACAATTTGTACTTTGCCCAAAGCCCAAGGCAAGTGGATCAAATTTGCGTAACTGGGAATAACCTACCACTGTCACCTCTTAGAATTTTAGGAAAAAAGAAAAACAGAGGTATCTTTTCAAAATGACCTCAACAGTACAAATAGATCATCACTTTTAAAAACAAAATCTGAAGTAGATAATATACTGAAAATATAAGACTGAATATGAAAGAGAACAGACTTAATCTAAGACTGATCAAGAACTGAAAATAACATTTCTGGATATTGAACTAAGCTAGAAACATAGGTAAACCATAGAAGAATTAGATCTGAACTTTACCTTTAGTAAAACAATTAAAGATGTACCTGAAGTTAGATGTTGCCCTCTTTAATATGCTCAGAAATTTTTTTTGTTTAAAGATCATGGATCAAAACCCCAAGGGTTTGATCTCAACCATGATCTTAAGCAGACTGTTTTGCCAAGGAGGACTCACGGACAAATAAAAGGGCTGATACAGAAACCAAAACAAATCATCCAGAACTGTCCACACTGAAACTGAAATGCTACAGCCAATTAGGGCTTGTCAAACCCTACACAGTTCTGGTTAGAAGTTGCCAGCAACAAGAGAGGAGGTATCAAAGACTGCCAGTAAGACAGTGGCAGCCTTAAGGCACCCAACAGCAGCCTAGAATGAGGCAAGAAGGGGCTGCAACATGCACCTGTAGCAGCAGCACTAAAGAACAGCAGAGAAAGGGGCAGCGGCACACCTAGGAGGGCAGCAGCACACTGGAACAGCAAAGAAAGGGGCAGTGGCACACCTAGGAGGGCAGCAGGAGGATCCGCGGCACCTTACCCCAGCAAGCACACCATAACTGAAGTTCCCAGCCAACAAAATAAACGACCAAGGAGGCCGCACCAAGATAAGACTGAGGTAGCCGCAGTAAACTCAAGCAAAGGAGAGGAGAGAAAGATGTGTAATAGAATGAGGGGTAGGTCCTCTTTTATAGTTTAGGAGAGGGGTGAGGTTAGGTTTTAATAATTAAAACAAATGATAAATAACATTTTTAATTAATAAAAAATATTAATTAAAAATTCAAATAAGTCAAAGTGACTTATAAAAACCCAACACTACATCAAACAAGAAGGGAAACAAAATCAAGCAAGGGGGGGACTTCAAGACAAGGTCAAGGGGGTCCTCTTCAATGGCAGACATGTCCACATAAGTCTCATGATAGCTTATAAACTTTTATCATCACTGCATAAGAGGAAACATCCATAATGTGGTCATGTCCATCTTCGTGGCTGCTCCTAGGTCTCATGGACCATCCCGAGAGAGAGGAAGAAGATCACACATCATCACATCTTGGTACACAACCAAGAACTACTTGATCCAAGACCAGGGTACCCCATAACACATCTGGGGGCATTAGAACACATCTAGGGTCTTTTCATCCACCAAGGTACAAAACCAAGGATCAATCCAAGCCTTTAAGCAAGAATTCCCTAGAACACATCCAGGGGCCCTAGAACACATCTAGGGACTTACATCATCAACCACCAAGGAACACATCCAAGGATCAATCCAAGCATCGAGCAAGAATTCCCTGGAACACATCCAAGAGCCCTAGAACACATCTAGGGACTTACTGCTTGGTCCTTGACCAAGAACCCCAGTAATACACTGGGGGCCCTCACTAGGGTCTTTTTCCATGGCTCAAACTACTTGGTCCCAAACCAAGAACCCCAGGAGTGTACTGGGGGCCCTAGATCTTAGCTAGGTTCTTATGCCATCCTCCCAGAGAATGGCTCTTGCAGCTGCACTAATTTCAACATCACCACAGTAGGAGATCCCTTTCTTTTTAGAGGAAAGTACGAGGCCACCTCGGGGGAGACGTCCCCTGTGACTAAAGGGGGTAAATAACTTAGGACAAATGAATATTCTTCCCCTCTCGCTGGTCACCTTTGAGTTTAAGTCTTGGAGGATGAAGCCTAAAAGAGTTGGCGACTTGCAAAGAGTTGTTTACTAGCAGAGAAGGCACAAGCAAGTATTCAAATGATAATGTTGCTTCAACCAAGACTAAATAAATCAGATAGCCCAATGAGTGCAATAATAAATGATGTTATGCTTAAACAAATAATGGTAAGTACAAATATAATAGTACTAGATGATAACAAGTATGCCTCAAAATAATTAATGAAGTAATAAAGGGCTATCGACTGCAATAAGTCCAGCAAAGCTTTGACAGCAAGAACAATCTATGAAGTTGATAATGATTTGTCAAGTGCTAGAAAGAAGAGTAAATGCAACGTATAACCAATAGCTCAAAGTCTAATGAAGAGTCTAAGTCCAAGTGGTTATAGCAGGTTTAGTTCTATGTATGGGCTAGCTTGAAGTCTAGGGAAGAGTTCAAAACTAGGTGGTTGTAGGTTAGGGTTAGAATTGCAAATGACAAAAGTCCACAAGGAGTTTGGCCATGCACAAGGAAAGGTTAGCGGGTCACAAAGTCAAGTCCCAAAGGAGTTGATCCTTGCAACAAAATAGGTTAGTAGAAGAGGTTGTTTGAATAGTTTTAAGAGATTGTTTGAAAGTCCCTTAGGTTTTGAGACCTAGGGTTTCGACTAGTGCCTTGTGTTGGGTAAAAGGGAGTCTAAAGATGGCATTTAGCTTTATGAGGAGGAAATGGCAAAGGATCTAAGGTCAAGGTCAAGAGAAAAGATTGTGGAGAAGTAACGCTTTAGTCCTCCAACAACTTTCTTTTGAGCAAGAAGCCTCTACAGGGGTAGCGCAAGCTAGGCCCTTGGGGTTCTTGCCTCCTTGAGCTATAGATGTCAAGGGTACGATCTTTGGAGGTAGCGAGGAGTAATGACCTTAGTCCCCCTATCCTCAGACCTAGTGGAGGATAAGTGTTAGAGAGTAGCCTTGCTAGGCCCTAGCGCATCCCTCTTCCTTGGTCTTAGAAGTGTGACGTCACCTTAGAAAGCTAGGGTTAGGTTCCTAGGAGAGTCTAGGTCAACACCTTTAGAAATCTAGGCTTAGGTTTCTAGAGGTAAGACAAGGAGAGGAAGCTTGACAAATGAAGAAGTAAATAACTTAGTTCTCCACACTTAGGGTTTTAGCATGCAATTTCATAAACTTCCATATACAATCAAGAAAAATAGATTAGCAACAATAAAAGATGACTAATAACAAAAGTTTTACTTACTTATACCAAGAATAATCATGCATCAAGCCACAATTTTCCAAGAGAAATCCTTTGATAAGTTCACCAAGACAAATAGTCCAAGAAAAAGCTAGTGCGCACCTTAAAAACCCAAGTAACTTCAAAATAGCAGAAGTTTTCAGCCAATAACCCTTAAAGAGGGTCGAATGTCAGACCACACCACTTGTGTGATGAGTGGTGATCAAAAAATGAGAGAACTTTCTCTCTATTTATACAATATCAATGACCTTTAATATTTTTTAGGTCAATAAAAGACCGACCTGGCCAAATTACATCAAAAATCCAAATTTTACATAAATGAAAGTAATTAAACCCTAAAATCAGCTCCAAGGGTGACGTCATGCCCTTCTAGGGTGACGTTGAGCCCCTAGGGAGGAACATTGGGCCCTATCTGCAGAACGTTTGACCTCCAAAGGCCCTGGATGATGCCACACATGCCAACCAACACACAACTTCCCTCATAAATGCAAACCCTAGCTTTGGATGACATCCAGGGTCATAATGATGACATCATGGACTCTCAAGGGTCAACGTCCAGGTGGAAGAGCAAGATCCCCCTGGGTCTTGGTCTGCCAGAGTGTCTCAAGGGCAACGTCCTTCTTTCTTCCTGGTGCAAGTCTCTGATGTCTCTCTGCCCCTAGTTGGGGTCACAGCATCCATATGTGGGTTTTCAGCCCCATGGAGGTCCGAGCTAATCATTCCCCCATATATACCTGCCCAACAGGCAAAGTCCTGCAGCAACAACAAGTACGCCTTCCAGGGGTTCATAAGTCACGGGGATCATAGCAATGTCAATTACATCTAATAATCAAATTACCCAAACATGTGCATCAAACCCCCCGTTACCCAGACAAATGCTCAAAGATGTTATGCAATTTAACAAGTCAAGTTTGGAGAAGGTCTCAGGGTGTCCTATTGGGCTAATCCTCCTTAAGTTTGGGGTGTTTCCCAGGTGAGAACCAATCTAGGTCATGTAAGTGTGTGTGAGGTGGCGTGGGGTAAGCGTTTGGGCATGGGATGCAATGATAACAGGGAAATGTAGATCTTACCTATGGGTGCCTTTGTAAAGGGCGAATTGCACCTTGTCATAGATGCCATTCTTTCCTAGCCCATTCAATGCCTTTTATTCTTAGTTTTATCGTTTTTTATCTTTTTCTTTTATGCTTCAAGGGAAGAGCTGAGGGACACTGTCCTAGCTTGGTGACCAAAGGTGACAGCGTTACCCACAAGCATTTCACGGAGATGAGAAGGTTGGCTCGTGATGAGACCCCCTTTCTCTTGGCTATGCCACCAAGAGCCACTACCCTGGTTTGGTGACCAGATAGATGGTAGTGTCATACCGCTACATGCCCATGGTCATAATAGGTCAACTCATGATGAGACCTCCCATCCACCAACTAATACCTTGAGTGTTCATTTATCTTATGGGCTCCCTTTTCTTACTGAGAAGCCTTTTACTGCTTTCTCGGGAATCCTTGGGCGAAGCATCTCAAAGGTTTCATTTTTGGCTTTTAACACTTGCCAACTACTTTTACCCTCTGGGCCTTTAGCCCCTTCTTCCCACAAGACAAGGTACAACCCTTCCTAGTGTGGCAAACCCAATACCCGAACAAAGGTAGGGGAAAATGAGAGGAGTAAGGATGGAAAGTGGTAAATATGGAGGGAATGAACGATGACCTTTCATAGACCCACCCAATGGAAACCCATCATAAAGGGAGATCAACTTACTAGGGCATCATGACACCCTTCCAGGGATGAACAAGTTAAAGAGCATAATTTCCAAGCAAATTTTATGAAATGAAGGAGAATTCAATGCAACATATTCAAGTGCTTCAATAATCAGAGTGACACATACCATGATATCCGGACTCATTACCTCATGGAGAAAGACTTGTTATTGTTTCAGGACTAGGCTGGTGGGATGGATACTGTTGTTGTTGATAGATGGGATGCACTAAAGAAAAGAGGGGCCCTCTGGGGCCATGCTCAAGTCATCCGGCTCTCGACACTCCATGTCTAGCACCTGTGGGCCTCGAGACATGATCTCCTTAGTTATCCCTAGGATAGGGGATAACATTACCCATTTTGTTTTCTATCTGATAAATATATGTTAGGAAAGTAGTTTTGCCTCCTCCTTTGCTCATATTTGTTCATTTTTATTAGTTATTTGCCAAGTAGAACTACATTATGGTGTCCATGGTTCAGAAGATCATTCATGTGACTGAAACTTGTTAAACCCCCTTGCTAGTTGGCCCTTTCTAAATCACCTCCAAAATACAATTCAACATCCTTTTATTTGTTTTAAATCAATTGCAAAGATTGACTCCGTGCACCATTTTTCTTTGTTATAAATCTAGTTTGAGCTTCAGCTGTTTAAATAGGTTGTCATTGGGTAATAGACAAGGACTCTGTTGTTGTCCTTATACACACTTGCAAACATAAGCTAAGTCCTGCTCACTTAGTGTGTCCTCGAAGGCACAATGCCTAGGTTCAAAGTCCACGCTGTCACTTTGACTTGAACCTCTTCCGTCTAGGCTAACTCCTAGGGAAGCCAAGGGGGCTAGAGTCTAGACCCTAGTTACTAGATGAGATTTAGAGTTTAATGTTCTAGGAGTTGGTTTTAATAAGTTAAATGGTCAGGGGGAATCTAGCCTATGATGTTAAGCAGCAAATGCAAGATGCAACAATTAAGTATGAATAGTCAGACCTTTCCTAGGACAACTAAGACAAGTGCCTAAGATTGGGCAAGGGGTCAACTAAGTTAAGGGGATATTCGTTACAAGATAGTTACAAGTTTACAAATGTCACAACAAGATAGATACAACTAGATGCAAATATACAGAAAGAATATCTAAGATATACAAAGTTAGACTAAACTAGATACAATAGATACAAGATGTACAATATACCAGTGTTGTAAAAATCG
>ML778366.1:771483-790097 GCA_009831015.1 Picea engelmannii
ATTAATTAATTAATTAATCATTTTGCCTGTAAAAAGTGATTTATCCATCCTGATGGCTTCTCCGGCCACTGAAAGTCACTTCTCATCATCTTATCCTGTAATACTATTCCTCCCGATTCCAATGAGCTATTACACTAAGATGTTTCTCCAAGTAATATGCCCATTATGACCTTCTTAGTGAATTTAATTAAGATATGACCCATAATAACTCAAAATTACGGAAATCGTCGGAATGCAACGAAAACAAAGCCCAGCTGTGCGGAATGGATCTTGATGATGAACGATACAAGTCGGGCCCAAATAAACCCCTCAATATCTCCTGAACTCTCTGTCACCCCTATCTGGCTACTCGGGCAGACATAACACTCTGAAATGTTGTAATGTTATAATGTCCCAAAATGGGGACATTACAAGGAGCTAGTGATGTGTGTGCCAAATCTGATATGAAAAATAAACAATGTAAACAACTTCAGATTTGCAATTAAATGACTATCACTCAACAAATGAAACTTCAAAGAGGTAAAAAACACTTTTAAGCTATATTTTAGGGCACAAAGAGTGCAATCAACTAGCATAAATCAATGATGCAATGTGTGTTTTGATTAACAAGGACAAGCTTATCACTGTCCACCACTTCTAAATCTGTTTTTATGATAAATTAACGCAGAAATTTCAGATTTGAAGTAAAGAAAAAACCACCCAAGCGAAAGATAATCCACTCGTAAACAAGACGTCTTGGATGATTTTGTTAGGGCAAGATATATGCTATGAAATAACAGCCCAACAAGTGTTATAATCAAGTTCTAAAGATATGTAACAATGAACTAAGCAAGAACTTGAAAAAATGATGGTGAATCCTAAAAGTGAGTTTTCAGTGTGCTGATCGTCTTGGAATACATGTAGATTTATCTATCAAGTGGCAGCATACACTCAACATGGACACCCCCCATAAGACGGGCATATTACCAGTCCAAACAGAAAGGCTTCCAACGATGACAGGGTTGGTTGTCTATAATTATTAGGAAGATTTGCTTAGGCAAGTTTGTGATAACAAGTATGTATACCCCTGTAGACTAGGTAGTCAAATCACTGCATGTAGGGGGTCCTTATCCCACAAACAAGAGGGTCTCATACATCAATTTGGTGCCTGGCTAGGCCATGACTTTAAGATTAGATGATGATGATTATTATTATTATTATTATTTATAAGTCAGTGAAGGACAAAATAGACTACAATAGAAAATATAACAGTGACTAATTTGGGGCTAATAAGAAGTGATGTGGTGAAGACCATTACAATTTGAAGAGGTTCAGGAGCGAAAAGTTATTACAAAACATAACAGTTCTTCCCTGTTTTGGTAATACGTCCTCAGGTCATAATCATCAGGAAGACACTATATTTGCAGCACTATCTCATTATTTTGTTGATATTTTCTCTTTTCTGTTAATGAAACCAAAAAATGTGAAGCACTGATAAAAATGAAAATATACTCTGTTCAACTTCTATTTTTGGGTGGATTCCTTTGCATTCCACAACGTAGATAATCGGCACTCTTCAAAGTTGGTTTACAAGGTTAAATCGGACATTGCTATCTCACCTGTATAAATTTTGGGCATAACATCAATGAAAAATGACAGCACATGATACGAGCACAAGTTAACAGCAATACAAATACTCACAAACATAAGAAAGGAAGAATGCAAAAAGAAAGGAGATTGCCGCAACTGTACATGTTGTACACTCTATATTGTATTAGATATATATAGGATTACAAAATTGGTGGGGAGTGATCATCTTTGACCAAGTCTCCTAGATGTGCAAATATAAAATAGAAAGTTAGGTTAGTGATCATTTTTTACCAAGTCACCTACAAAAGATAATATATGAAATACAAAAGGATTAAGTGCAAATATAATACTATTTGGACAAAGTTCACTTGGACTAAATCTCATCAGCAGAAACGGTCATTTCACTTTTGAAACCTTACAATAGCTTGTTCTTTTTCAAGTTACTTGTGGAAATATAGCATGGTAGAAAGGAGAAAATGAAGTGTAAGAAGATAGCAAGAAATAATTGTGCAGGGAGGGGAAAAGCATCAAAAAGAGATAGACACTCTGTGTTGGTTTTGCAGCTATTGGATGATCAAAAATAGTCATAACAACAGTACTAGACAATCTTTGTTTTTCTGTCAAGCTGAAATACACATACTTCATAATAGAACAGGATAAAACCATTAAGGAGAAAAAGAGCTACTATTTGGGTTTGCGGTTGAACCATTGTCAATGGATACGACAGTAACAGGGAAGACTTACATGTATATTTCCCTCGATTTGAAATACACCTACCAGAACATAGAGAAATCATACAGTGCAACAGTGGTTACAAAGCTAAGATTCAGGTGTTGCATTAAGAGTTTTACCTCAGTTCTATCAACTGGCTGTCCAAAATAATTTCTAGATAAGTCTGATGAAGCTCCATTAGAAATATCAGTGTACTCTTCTGATAACTTCGTAGCTTTCTCTTCAGAACCAACTGTGGTAGCAAAGCTTCTTTGCAGAGATCTCCTTGCAACCGTATGGTAATCCATAGCCAAAAATCCAGCCATTTGCTCCTTTGGAAACCTTCTTATGCATACAACAAGTGGCCACTTACACCTGCCCACCCTCGTGGCTGACTTACAAATATACATGGAGTTTAAATTTTCGTGAGTACTTTTCCCTTCCTGTTTTTGAGGTTGTGAAGTTGACCACCAACCAACTTTAGGAAGGCTAGATCTGCAATCAAAATATTGTCGTGTCTTATTTATATGGAATTTAAGCTATGTTTCCCATTGGTTTGCCTTAACACGCAAAATATTATATACCTATCTGGTACATGTGCAGTGTGAAGGTACATAATTTTCAACAAAGAAAAAAATGACCATAACAATGACACCGGAAAGAACCACATATAAAACAAAAGAATGTTTAGAAGCCTAAAATGATTTTAAGAAGAAAAAAGAATAAGCAGGTTTCTAGATATTCTCTGAAAATAACAAAGATATGCTCTCAACCTTCCTTTACAGAAGTCTAGGCGGGAACTTCCTAAGAATTGATTACGCATACTCATTACATACTTTATTATTCCATGCTTGTCATTATAAGTCTGCTCATCATGGCACTAGGAGCAATAAATTGGGCATAAGTGTTGGCTTGATCAAATTAAAAACCTGATCTCAAATTGTTTGATGTGAGACCTTCTGTTTTCTTTTTTGCAGAAAATGATGAAAGAATGTTGACTTGTTCAACATGGATTTCTTGCTTATGAACAATAAAATTAAGGTATAGATGATGCAAGTTCATGTACCTTCCATTTCCCGTCATAAGACAGATAGATTCCATCCTCATAACACTGTCTGCCTGTAAAAACATGTACAAATCATATCATGCCATTGCAGGAAGTCTCAACTCTAAAAAGGCAGGGACTTTTAAAACCTAAAATCGAACCAGAATAACCACAAGATATGTGAAGAAACTTAACATTAAACATGCTGAACATAAAGCATGAATAATAAAGATCTAACCTACTAACTCCTATAGAAAGCAACTACAATTTAAATAACAAGACACGAGAGAGACAAGAGATTTATAGTGGTAAGCCCCAGTTTGAGAAAAAAATCACTTTTGAATAGGCTCTCTATCAGTCACTAATTCTCTTTACAGGCACTCGAGTATGGAGTTCATGCAGGATCCATACATATTACACACCTCCATCACTTAAAGGACTCCAAGGTCTTGTTTATATAGGTCCACAACTTGAGAGATTCAATCCCATGATGCATGTGGGATTTACTCATTTATAGGGTTTGCGAGTAAATAGTGATAATATGAACCTATTAATGAGGTATTTGCAACCCTCACATAGTCTAATGATGCTTCATTATATGTACAACATGCCCAATCAACAGTACTCCTAAGATCATCGCACTGACATCATATACCCACAAATGTAGCCACTAGACAGCATTACATCACACATTCTAAGTTCTAACAATATGTGTGAAATTTATTCTGCCTTAAAATCAAAACAAAGAAAGGATCTGAAGTTTGAACCAGGAAAATATAAGTTGTACCAAGATATGCAATTGAAAGAAAAAAATCGAATCTTCAATTCGCATGACTGGTAAATGTATTGTAGTAAGCAATGAAAGAAAGAAAAAAAAGAAACGGAAAAAAAGGCTTCCCATCATAAAGAAACCACAAATGTTGCAAAAACAGCAAATTATTTAACCATCATTAACATGTCAGACTCTAGACACCTGCATGATTTACTAAATTCATTCCAACCTAAATTCCTTCAGACATATTTATTTACATAACCAAACTATCCCATCCATTTTTGGTTGAATCTTTAATGAGAATAGCAAAACGTGTAGGTTTCAGAAATACTTTTGACCTCCTGAATTTAGTGAATAAAGGCCATAAAAGGGGTTTGTTACCCCTCATATTACATGAGGATTGCACATGTGATTTTTATCAGATGATTCAGAGATTTGCAGGATAGTATGATGATTCTAGCCTTCCAAAGGTTGGAGTTTTGGTAGAAGCTGCTTCAGTTGTGCATCATGTTCTTCATGGACCAATTTTGTGGAGATCACCTAGTCATGTTCTAGTCACTTCGTTGTCGCATGGTTAGTTCATGTCTTAGTTGTGAGTGTCCTCTAGCATGGTGGTGTATTTGCCTAGTATTTTCCCAGTGTCATTCATATTTCATCACATTTCATCATTTTACCTAGGTAATTTGTGTATCTCACCACAAATTCACTTTTTACCCATGTAAAACCCACATTACACTTACATTTCACCAAATTCCCCTTCGTAGAAAGCACATGACACATTTAACTTGCAATTCCCTCGGTCTCATTTCATAATAACCCTTCATTTGTCATATTTCCACTTTTCGACCATTTCAGTGTGTGAACACATCCAATGGATTTGGGATATTTTAATTAATCCTAAACCTTAGGATGAGCACTGCATTATTGGCCTATTAATGCTCACATGTTATAATCTTTCAATGAGGCCTCACTCCCTAAGTTTTATTCTGATTTGTCACTAGGAAATGCATCTTTATGTCTATGTGGTACACACGTGAGGCTAGTGCTCCCCCTTTGGCACACATGTTGAGGCAACCCACTAGAAAAATGATGTATGATTATTGCTTCCTTTTGCAAATTTGTTGTGCCTAATTTTAGCCTTGTTCACACATGCCAACTTACCTTTTTGACCATGTCACATCCATATCCCCTGGCACACATAATGAGGAGGTTGTTAAGCCTTGCAAGGTGACTAAGGGGTTAGTTATGCATGTGCCCTTGGTTTTGACCATGCATTCATCCATCCATTCACACCCTAGCACACTTTTCTAGGGCACTAGGTGGTGCGCTCCTATAAGGGGTTCCACGTGCATGAGCCACCTTGTACACCTTGTAAAATTGAAGTGACTTGTAACTGATTTGTCCACTTCTTGGAAGTCCACTTCACATTTAATAAGGAGTTAAGGTGGCCCATTGCACAACTTCTTAGGACGCACTTCTTGTGATAGCTTCTTCATGGTGGACTTGGTCAAAGGGGGTTATGGTTACACATATACCAAGAGTGCACAACTCACCTTCTTCAAGGGCACATTCATTGCGTGGAATATGTAATTGTGGTGATGGTTTCAATGTGGACCAAAGTCTCTCTCTCTCTCTCTCTCTCTCTCTCTCTCTCTCTCTCTTAGGGTGCACTTGGTAAGGGAATATTTTATTATTCATGATCTAGTCAAATTGGTCAATGAAGAACAAATTCCAAGGGCGCACCCCTCTTGTGGAAGATATTTTATATCTGTTCTTGGTCAAAGGGCTTCTTGGAGAGTACCCTCTATTAAAATATTCGATATGCTCATTTTACCATAGACAATATCACAATATTGTACCCAACCATAGGCATGCAGCCACCCCCGAGCACCGTAACCTTTGACAAATAGAATAATTCTGGAAGCAGCACTAGACCCAACATATAACCAAGAGAGAGCGCACCTTTCTCCAAAGATAGCGCACCAAGTAGAAAATCCCAAAACCACAGACCAAGACCAATACCCAGCTGCAGTCGCTGCAGCTGCACTCCTCCTCTAGACTTGCGCACCACTGGACTTGAGTGTGAGAGTGTGTCCAAATGAACTCAAGTGCCCTCTATTTATAGTGCTCTTTGTCAACTGTCTAGGCCAACTTCTTCTTCTAGAGGCTAATACTTTAATATCAATTCTTTTATTGAACCGACTTGTCTTCTAGGGTTTCTACACATCTGTTTAGGGTTTCTCTAGCTTCCGGAATATTCTAATCTATCAAGAGGTTACACATGGAGGTTGATACCTCCCGCAGCTACCATAGTATCAACACTCCCTCCTAGCTAGGGAGGTATTAACATGTAGCATCAACATAGCCACACAGGTTATCTCATGATCACTCAGATCAAGTCACGAAGCAACATCACCACTATCAGTATCATCTGATAGCATCCTAACATCAAAATATATCAACAACTGCATCATCTCTCGAGGCCATACTCCATCTGAGTAATCGAGCATGATGTTGAATAAGTCATGTGTTGGACTCAGCGCACTCAACAGAGTGTCCCGCATAAGTCACTCACCCAACAGAGTGATACATGGACCATTCTTCTAATCCGTACATACGTCCTAGAAGAATGACTGTCCCAACAGATGTTGAATCTCTCCATTGTATCATCTTTAAGTCGTACTAGCATGATGTGAATTCATCATATCTAAGTTGTACTGGCATGATGTGGAGTACCATCTACATCATCTCTAAGTCGTACTAGCATGATGTGAATGCATCATATCTAAGTTGTACTGGCATGATGTAGATCAATGCCTCTGCATCATCTCTAAGCCATAGTAGCATGGTGTCAATGCACCATCTCTAAGTTGTACTGGAATGATGTGAGTCATCTGCATCATCTCTAAGTTGTACTAGCATGATGCGACTCAAGCATATGCATCATCTCTAAGTTGTACTAGCATGATGCTAATGCATCATATCTAAGTTGTACTAGCATGATGTGTCTCAAGACATCTGTATCATATCTAAGCTGTACTGGAATGATGTTGAAGCATCGTATCTAAGTTGTACTAGCATGACACAAACCAACAATCTGTCAACCTAGACCATTCTCCACAGGGAGAATGTTTGTCCACCAGCACACTGACTATCCGTTATGCAATATATCAGCACTCCCTCCCAATCGAGGAAGTCATCTTCTCCCTTTCAACTAAGGGAGAAATCTCCACGAGTCCCAGCTTGTCCCTTAAGTATGCAAAATTTATCTTGGACAGAGGCTTCATCAAAATATCAGTTGTCTGCTCATCGCTAGAGATGTACTGGAGAATCACTTCTCCCTTTTGGACTTTATCATGGAGAAAATAGTACTTGATCTCAATGTGCTTCGACCTATCATGGAACACGGGGTTCTCTGAAAGTTTCACACGGCTCTGATTATTAGAATATATCATAGTCGAATCCAGCACCTGATCAAATAGTCCAGAAACTAGCTTACGAAGCCATACTGCTTCCGTACAAGCATCACAAGTTGCAATATACTCTACTTCTGCAGTGTTGAGTGCAACAGAGTTTTGTTTCCTGCTAGCCCATGATATCATAGCAGATCCCAAACTGAAACATATACCAAAAGTACTATTTCTGTCATTTGCACTCCCTACCCAATCTGAATCAGTAAATCCATGTAGTTGTACATCATTGTTTGAGGCATATCTCAAACCATAGTTTAGCGTCTCACGAAGGTATCTCAAAATATGCTTTATGGCTATCCAATGCTCATTTCTAGGTTCCACCTGGAACTGGCTCAACGTGTTCACAGCAAAGCAAATGTTCGATCGGGTATTAACCAAATACATCAATGAGCCAATCAATTGCCGATACAGGGACGAGTCTACTGGATCAGAATCAGAGTCTCTCAACTTCCTTAGATCTGTCACCATGGGAGTTGCCATGGATTTGTAATCCATCATCCCAAACTTCTGAAGAATCTTCACAACATACTTCCCTTGCGCTAGGAAGATTTCACCACGCTTCTGCCATACTTCTAGTTCCAAATAATAATGCATGAGACCAAGATCTTTCATATGAAATTCAGAGGCTAGCTCCCTCTTACACTGAATAATGAGAGGCTCTGCACATGTCAGAAACAAATCATCAACATATAGTAGTAGGATCACAGGGGCATCATTCACAACCTTGTAATAAAGGTTTGGATCAGCATAGCTCTTGGAAAATCCAATTCTCGTCAAGTCACTGTCAATTCGTGCATACCAAGCTCTAGAAGCTTGCTTGAGTCCATACAAGGCCTTCTTTAATCTGCATACATGGGTTTCTCTCGGGTGTACCTTAAAACCTTGAGGCTGCTCTATGTATACTTCTTCCTCAATTACTCCATTGAGAAAAGCGATCTTTACATCCATCTGATATAAACTCCAACCCATGGATGTTGCAAGAGATATGATGGCTCTAATAGAGGTATATCTGGCAACTGGAAAAAACGTCTCATCATAGTCTTCTCCCTCCTGCTGGTAAAACCCTCTAGCCACAAATCTTGTTTTGCATTTATCGATACTCCCATCTACTGCATGTTTTATCTTGTAAACCATTTTGAAGTTACTACCGACATTCCTTCAGGTATAGGCACAATTTCCCATACATCATTTTTCATGATGGATTGATATTCTTCCATCATAGCTTCCTTCCATTCTTTCTTCTTGATTGCTTCTTCAAAGGTGGAAGGTCCTGCATTGACAAGACTTGTCATGAGTGTCGCATAACTAGAGAACCTTTTGGGCCTCTCGCTCTCCCTGAAGGTACCACTAGGAGCTTTATGTCTTTCTGCTTCCTGTAAGGTGGATCCTAGCCATGTTGGTCGTTTTTTTCTTCTTGGGTACAACAATTGGTTCTACAGGTTCAAGTGGTTGGTCTGGTTCTTCACTAGGATGTTCTAGGGAACATGTACTTTCTTCCTTGGGATCTTCATGTTCTTCTTCATCATTGGAGTCCATGGAATCTTCTATAGATTTCTTGAAGGCAAACTTCCCATCAAAGGTTACGTCCCTGCTGATTTCAACCTTCTGTTGACATGGGACATAGATTCTGTAAGCTTTTGATGTCTCACTATATTCAACGAATATGCTCTTCTTTCCTGAGGGTTCCAACTTCTTCCTTTTGTCCTTGGGAACATGGATATAGACAGGACAACCAAATATCCTTCAGTGTTCCACACGTGGCTTCTTCTGGAGTCATGTTCTTCAATATACGATAAGGACTTCTATTCTGAATATATACGGTTGTCATAGTTGCTTCTCCCCATAGAAACATGGATAGATTCTAGTCATTCATCATTGCCTTAACCGATTCTTCAATGGAACGGTTCTTTCTTTCTGACACACCATTTTGTTGAGGATTATGTGGGACAATTAGCTCCCTCCTAATCCCAGCTGCTTTACAAAAGGAAATGAGCTCCTTGGAGGTGTACTCTCCTCCATTATCAGATCTTAGCATCTTGATCTTCTTATTTGTCAAGTTTTCCCTTTGGCTTTGAATTCTTGGAACTTGCCAAATACTTCATCTTTCGTCTTTATCAGGTACATATAAGTCTTTCTTGAGAATTCATCTATGAACGTCACATAGTAAAGAGAGCCTCCTAGAGACTTCACTGGCATAGGACCACATACATYTGAGTGTATCAGATCCAAGATCCCTTGGATCTATTCTCACTACTTGGGAATGGCTTCCTAATATTCTTCCCAAGTGTACATCCTCTACAAACACCTTCATGTGTTGATTGTAGTTCTAGTATGCCTACAACCATCTGTTTTAGAGATGGCAATGCTTGATAATGAAGGTGAGCATACCTTCTATGCCATAACTCACTAGGATTGAGTTCATCATGTACAAGAGCTTGAGCATTCTGACCTAGGAGTTTATACAATCTTCCTTCACAAATCCCAATGACTCTACGATCTTCTATTTTTGAATCTTTAAACCATACAAGAACTTTTCCAACGACAAAGGCTATTCTATCTCCTTTGTCTTCCAAGCAAGAAATGGATACTAAATTCTTTTTCAAACCAGGAACATATAAAATATAGTTAAGATGAACATTGTTACCTAATTCCATTTTGATAGAAGCTTTTCCCATTCCTTTTACTACATAAGAGTTATTGTCTCCAAGTTCTACTTTATGAGAGGTTTCCTTTTCCTTCATGCTTGAGAGATTTTCACAATCACCAGTCATATGTCTTGAAGCTCCACTATCGATCAGCCACATGTCGTCTTCAAGAGATCCTGTAAGAGTTGAGTAGTAGAAGAAATCGGTTTCTTCATGCTTGGCTTTCTTTGAAGGTTCTTCATCATTGGCAGTTGACGCATGGTGTTTTTCCTTTCTCTTCTTTGCTAGTTTAGGACAATCCTTTTTGTAGTGGTCGTATTCATGGCATCCATAACATTGTACCTTTGACATATCTCTCTTATGATTGAATTTCTTTCCTGAACCAAATATTTTCTTACCTCCATGTCTCTTGAACTTTGTTTCATAGGCTTGAGCATCCTCTTCCTTTTGAGATCTTCCTTTTGAGTTTATCCTTGTCTCTTCTTGTGCGCAACAGGTCCAAAGTTCTTCAAGCATTGGAAACTCCTTTCGTGTGTTCATGCTTGCAACAAATGCATCCCATGATCTAGAGAGACCATTCAGTGCAATATTCACAATTTCCTTTTCTGGAATAACTTCTTCAATGGCTTGTAGTTGATCTTTCAACTGAGAAATCCTTACAAAGTATGAGGCTACAATGTCATCCTTAGTCATCTTTGTGTCACGAAGCTCATTCTTTAGACTCATCACTTGTCCAATATTTATGACTGCAAAAAGGTTAGTTAGGACTTAGGGCATCATACATCTTCTTGGATGAGTCAAGATTGGATATGTAGGGTATCAAGTGATCGTTCACAGAGTCCACAATGATACTCATAGCATTGATGTCATTGTCCTTAAACTTCTCCATTGTTGCAACGTTCTGAGGTTCATTTTCTTTTCCTGCTTCAAACTGTGGTTCCACGATCTTGCCCTTCACGATATCTAGAATCTTGTTCTTGGCAAGGATGAGGTCAATCCTTGTCTTCCATGCTCTGAAGTTTGAAGCTCCTTCTAGCTTGTTCTCTGTCTTCATAGAGTAAGTCACAATTGCCTTTGACTTTGACTTTGACCTTGACCAATCAAACTTTGACTTTGACCCAAAAATTCAACCTTAACGTTTTTGCTAGCTGAGAGTACCAAGAGGTGTGCTAGGCTAAGGCGCACTAGAATGTCCAAGAATTATGCCAAACGTCTCACTTGAAGTGCCCAGAAAGTTAGGTTAGGGTTTGTTGCAGCTGCAAATTCATAAACCCTAGTTACAACTGCAACTGGTCCCACAACGAGCTTGCCAAGGAACTGTTGATCTACCTTCCAGCGGCTAGACTGTCAGAAGGTAGTGTGGGCCTATAACCTGTTAAAATATTCAATGTGCTCATTTTACCATAGACAATATCACAGACCAACCATAGGCACGCAGCCACCCTCGAGCACTGTAACCTTTGACAGATAGAATAATTTTGGAAGAAGCACTAGACCCAACATATAACCAAGAGAGAGCGCACCTTTCTCCAAAGATAGCGCACCAAGCAGAAAGTCCCAAAACCACAGACCAAGACCAATACCCAGTTGCACTCCTCTATACTTGTGCACCACTTGACTTGAGTGTGAGAGTGTGTCCAAATGAACTCAAGCACCCTCTATTTATGGTGCTCTTTGTCAACTGTCTAGGCCGACTTCTTCTACTACAGGCTAATACTTTAATATTAATTTTTTTATTGAGCCCACTTGTCTTCTAGGGTATCTACACATCTGTTTAGGGTTTCTCCAGCTTCCGAAATATTCTAATCTATCAAGAGGTTACACATGGAAGTCAATACCTCCCACAGCTACCATAATATCAACACCCTCATCATGAGACATGCACACTTGGCATTCACGCACTTATCTTGGAGAGCACCCTACCTCATGGACTTGGCATTTTATATTATTTTATTTTGAGGTGGTTATTTCTTGAGGAGCGCTTTTGCACATGAAGAGGACAATGGGCAGTTTGCATGCACCTTGCATGAGCTTGAAGTTTGAGGAAGATGACTTGTGGCATCACATTCATTTGACATCTTTTCTTTAGCATTTTGTATGGGCATTTTAGTCATAGTGAGCCCACTTAGGCATTATTGTCATATTTTCTAGCAATTTTTTAGTATTTTCCTTGGAGAATAAAATAAGGAAAATACTATTTTATTGTAAAAGGAGTTGAGCTCAAACCTATGTAAGGGTTTGCTCTCTCCTTCATTTTCATGGTTGGGTTTGGGAAAAATCCCTTGGAGCTTAATGAAATACCTATTGAATGTGTTTGGAGGATCAACACAAAATCTTGTGGGTGAGGAAATGTTCTACATTTTTATTGCTATTCTTCTTGCTGAAATTATCTTGACATATTCTCATGGAGTAAGAATTTGATATACTCTTTCCACTTTCTTTTATGTTATCAATGGAGTATTGTTTATGATTGCATGTCTCTTCACTCTAGGATAAATGCACATACACATTATTCTTGGTAGCCATAATCTTCATGAGTATGGATGCTATCTACTTTAGTAATATCCTTGGTTATATTTCTGCAATTTGGGACAGCAAGGAAAGGGTTAATATAGCTTGTACTTTGCAGTCATGTTCCTCTTCTCCTCATTAGGATAGTCTTCCATTTGAACCTTGATTTGACTCCATATACCCAATGATAAGACACTAATCTTCGGTCCACTCATCCACTTTATTTACTTAACATGTAAAATTGTTTTGCTAGAACCATCTCTTCATTTCACCTTGGACTTTCTTGCACAAGTTCTAGCAATCCTATTCTAGGGAAGCCCCCCATGAGCTGGATGAGAGTCGACCTAAAGTATGAAGAGGGTTGGTGAGGTGACATTAGCCTCCCTCTTAGTTCCTCCAAGGCCTTGCTTTAGCTTTAGGACTTTTATCTCAAGAAGTGAGAGTTTGAGAGGTAACAGGGTTAGTTTACCTATTTTGATATGTATTCAAATCTCTTAAGGATCATTTGGAGACAAAGTCACCTAAGACAGAGAAAAGGTTTGAATTTTCAAAACAGTTTCAGTTTTCGAAATGACACTTTCTAAACCCTTAGGGAAACAGGAAACAACATATTAATATTTTATAAAATATTTTTAAAACAAAAAAACTATAAAATAATTCATTATGATTCTAAAGAATAAAAAAACTATAGAAAATTAAAAGAAATTATATATAATTAAAATATAACAATATAACTATTCAATAACATGAAATTGAGAACGCCCCCGGGGGGGCAGCTCAATTGGCAAGTGCCGTGAAAATGAAGTTTCATGAGGTTTCGAGTTCAATTCCCCCTGACTTACAATGTGTGCCGCGTATGGGGCCGCGTAGGTGCACCTGGAGGTTATAGTGGTAGCAGTTGGATAACACGGCCACGTGTAACGCGAGCACATGCCCAACTAGTTGCTGATTCCTCCAGACTACAAAAAAAAAAAAAAACATGAAATTGAGAACAAATATGACAATATGAGAGCACAACCAAAAATTCTCTTAATATATTAGAGTTCAAAAAGATCTTAGTGCATCAATGGTCAAGAGACAGGACACAAGTACTTGGCCAATCAGGGCCTTGCCACTTAAGGCCATAAGGCATAGAATCACGAAGGGTCAAAATCATCAAGCTCGGCATCTTTATACATCTGATAACTAGTTGTTTCCTGTATTGGAGAGCTAGATGAGGCTGGAAATGGCACATAAGCACTCAAGGAAGACGCACCAGTTCTAATTGTTGAAGTACCTTATCTCTCAAAGAAATTAAGGTTGGCTAAAGTTGTTTCTATGTCAGTCTCTTCAAGATCCACATCCCACTCCTTTGAATCCCCTAATGAAGACTCTTCCTTCTTCCAAGAGATGAGGCGAAGATTCAAATGAATGAAGACAAGATCTTCAACCCTCTTGAAAGCCATCCTGTTACATTTTACCCAATTTATGAAGTTGTAGGTGTTCCAATTCCTCTCACACGASGACTAACTAGCCACTCGTGAAAGAACATAAACTGCAARTGTTTGTAGCTCCTCTACTCCTACACCATGCTGTAAAAATTYCAAAAATCTGCCCAATCTAAAATTCCTCCTCACTTCAATGAGGTCAAAGATTTATCACATAGAACTTTCAGCATTGGAGCTGAATTGAAATATTCAGAAATACAGCAGCAAATATCTCAAAGCTGTCCACCATTAGTCTAGGCAAATTTAAGTAGGTAAACACGACAAAAATTCTTCAACGCTAGATCAATACAACAACCCTTTGGGCATGATATAATCATATTGCAGATCTGAAAATTGCATTCATCATTAACAAATATGACAGCACGTTGCAAATCTGAAGTATCATCTAAGGCATGCCAAACCACTCAACATTTCATCCTTGTTGTCCCAATAAATCAACAAGGCTATAACAACAGCCATGAAACTTGCTCAAAACACATGAAAATCAGATCTGCAATAAGAGAATTTAGGACAGCAATGGAACAACTCCTTATTATAACAATATGGAGATAAAGTACAACACCTCAGCTTTGCCAATGTTGCTACATAAAGTCCTTCCACTTTATCCCAATCAAGGACTTCTCCAAAGCTTCCCAAACCCTAGACAGGGCATCCACAATTACTGCAAAACCTAACCAACAACAACGAGGCCTAGCAAATCTCACCAAACTATACTAGCCTCTCCAAGTGCTCAACAGCAAGCTAGCATCACCCCAACTGTCCAACCCTCGGATCCACACTTGCATCTCACAAGATTTACTCTTCACTTGCATCACACAAGCCAATGAACCCTGGCAGATGCCTCTCACAAGTACTATCCTTGTTACAAGAGTAAATAATTGTTCTTCCAAGATCCTCCAATAGCTAGCATCACACCAACTATCACATCTCTAAGACACAATACAAGTTGTAACAAAGACACTCTCCTCCCATTATATAGACTAAGGTAAGGGAGGCCAATGGTAAAACATGGACCAAGTTGACGAGTAAAACCTAGGCTAAGTTGACAACAAAGCCCTAATTGGAGCGCTACACTAAGCATGAATGCCACGCCGCACAATAGGGTTTGTACAACACCCAAGGTTGTGTGCCCTCTAAGTCTAAGTGTCCACATGTTAAGCATTCCTCCAAGCAAGATGGTGCATCCTACAATAATGGATTCTCAACTCAATCGTTCCTCCTCAACATTTGTGCAAAGTGGATCCAGTGCTCCTAGGGCTTGTTAGCACAGTTTTCCGCACTCGAACTAAATCTGAAATAAACAATAAACCGGCAACGAAAACGATGTAATTGTAGGAAATACTGCCCCTAAATGTCACTGACAGATCCTTCTCCGTTCGAGTTGGTGCTTTCCAACCTCCTAGGGGTGTCCCTAGACTTTCCTCCCGCTATTTTCAACCTGTAAAATCTGCAAAAAAGACCATAAAAACAGCAGCAAGAAAAAGTGTTTTGTGGCTGCGATTAGACAGCCAAAGGTTACAATGTTTGGTTTTAAAATGTTTGTGGTTTTATCCCTGCAACGTAAGCTTAACAAGAGATAAAAGAAAAGGGACGGAAAGCAATATTACGTGGTTGAATAAGACCAAAATAACATGCCAATAACTTCTAAAACTTGTGCAAATAGAAATCACAATACCAACAATCCGTGAGAGCTTGATACAAGCATGACAAGGCTTTATTTCTGTGTTCACCAAGAGGTTGAATGCGTCATTGAGACGAATACAAAAATCGATGTCGTGATGTTCCCTGCACAAAGATAGTAGAAGCTAGAATAGAGGGAAAGAGAAGAGAGTCTGAAGAAGTATGTTGTCGAAGAAGATCCAACCTTGTGCCAATGGAGAAGCCCTGCTGATATTGACCATGAGGGTGCATATCCCAAGAAGGTCTCCCTCTCAAGGCATCCGAATGAATGAGTGAATTGAGAGAGGGAAAGCCATGCATCTCAACTAATTGAGTGGTGTCCTCATGTGCCAATGCCATCTGGAGAAGAATAGTGATTTGCATGAGTCAAGGTGAGTGTGACACCTATGGATCCGAAGAAGAGTGGAGGTAAGTCCAAGCACTCTGAGTCTAACTGGAGAGTAGTTGAGATGTCATAAGGTGACGAGTCCATGCATGCAACCATAACTGAAGGCGAACTGAAGGCGGAGAGTGAGGGCGCACTAGTCCAATTAGGAGTCTAATTCCAGTGAAGTAGTCATTGAACTAGAGAGAGAGGTGTGCCCTATGGGATAGTGAAGTAAAGGGAGGATGAAGTGGAAGAGACGAAGAGTTGAGGGACAGAAAGAAGGAGTTAAGTGGAAGGGAGAGGGAGTGAAGTGGATGAGAGAGGGAGTGAAGTGAGAGAGAAAAAAGGGAGGCACCTTAGTTCACTAGAGAGAGTTATAGTCTAACTCATGGCTAAGTGAGAGAAGAGAGAGAGAGTGAAATGGGAGAGAGAAAAGGTAGGCACTCTAGTTAACTCAACCAATCCACCTCGTAATAATCACCATGCGTCACTTCATCACATAACTTATGCATGCGCCCTATCAACTGAAGATACTCTAAGTTTGACTCAGGATGAAGAGAGAGAAAAGATAGGCACTCCAATGAGGTGAGAGAAATAAGGTCGGCGCTCTAGTTGACTCAACAAAGTACCTCGTAAACTCCTCCAGGTGCCAACACAACTCCTAACTCAAGCATGCGCCCTAATGACTCAGGCAAGATCTTACTCAACTCTAGTACCTGCCACATCACCCAAGTCTCAAGTATGCACCATGTTCTACCACTTGTCATTGTCAAAAGTTGGCACCTGTCACAATCTAAGACTTCCACGTGTCACCTCTGAGGACTGCCACATGTCAAGTCCTGGAACTGCCAAATGTCACCTCTTCAAGGTTGCCACGTGCCACACTACCTGGTATACTGCTAAAAATAGAAAGTGCTTGCATGTTGATGAAATTACGCTCATCAAACTCAGTTTTCTGCAAGGAATCAGAATATGTGCTCAGACTCGACATGCAAGCCTCTGAATTGGAGTTGTTGTATGAAGTATTGTGCATGTAATCTGAAAGAAGCTCATTGGAATCCTGGACTCTCAAGGAATCCAAATATATTATCAAAAATACCATGCGAACCTTTGAACTTTGTCTCCTTAAAAGTAAGAGAACGGCTAAAAATAGCCATCTCTCTCCAATGTCATGAAAAATTGTGCATACTTTGTCTCTGAAATAGGAAAACATCACTTAACCAATCCTATACCTGACTTCAATGGGAAACAAACCTGGCTCAAACAAAGTTATCTCTAGAAGAAATATTTGAATGCCAACCAAATAGAATATACTAGCACTTAACCCTCAGGATTTGCAAGTGAGAAAATCCAAGGGTTAACAGGGCTCCATGCCCAACCTCCAAGGGCATAATGCCCTCCTCCAAGGTGGTTACTCCACATGTCCTAAGCACCCATCCTCCTTAACAAGTGTGTCCTTGTAAAAGATGTCAAATTGCCACATGTGTGCCAACTACCACATCAAGTGTGCCTCCCTAGTACTAATCCCAAGGTAAGCATACACCCACTAAGTTCTCCAAATGCAAGTCCAAAATATAAAAAAGAGACTAAGGGACCACAAGCTCTCCACATCACATGAAGCAATCCCCTAGCTAGGTGAAAACACTTTTGAAGCAGCCAAAAGTCAACACTCTCTCTTTGTGAGGAAAGTCTTTTCTCCAACGTTGGTTTTCTCCCTTTGTACCTCAACTATACATGCAACCTACAAATTCAAGTATGTTGCAATCTTAGAATCAATCACTAATCCCACCTATTATCCCCATTTTGTGAGATAACTAAGGAGATGATGTCTCGAGGCCCTCAGGTTGCAGATATGGGGTGTCGAGAGACTACATGACTAGCCTCTCATTTTTACATAACATAACTTGCTCTCTTGTGAGAGTGACTTGCTTTTAGTCTTTTGTCTTGTTATTGGCTCTTGGAGTTGAGGCGCTACTCTTGGAAGGATCATTTTTGGCATGCATATGGTGTTTTTATCATTGGAAGGTGTTACAACTAGAGTTTGATAAGCTTTTCATGAATTTGTAAGTGTTTTTCTCATACAAAACTTCTTGATTGAATGGTTGTTGATTAAATATCTTACATGTATAGTTACATTGTTATTATTATGCTTAATCATTGAAACCCTAGGGAGCAAACACACAAGTAGGTCGTTGCTTCATGTCCCCATGAAAAAAACTTGTTTAGCCATTGATTAAAGAAGGTTTAGCCTAGCCATAGCTACACTAGCCATTCTTTTTTCTGAGTTAGTTTTGGATATAAGTTGAAAAAAGAGGACGTCCTAGGCCTAATTGAGTTTACACCTAGGGTTTGAC
>ML778366.1:813466-832041 GCA_009831015.1 Picea engelmannii
GAGTTTACCTTGATGGTTTTTAAGATCTGATACATTCTCTACTGCTATTGCTTATTATAGATCTATCACTATAGGATGTTTGTGCTTCAGATCTAAGTAGTTTTGCTTTGAAATTTAAAAGGTGACCTCTATCTGCATTTACCGTAAAAAATCTAACACTATCATTTGTTGCCCTAACAAGTGCCCCCTAGGGCTGTCAGTCTGCTATTCCAGGACTGCAGAGTTTCCATAAGTCTGATCCAAGGTTTATCCTCCTTTATAGAAGATCGTTGCAAGATATTTCTGTCTCTTATTGTCCTAGCAAGTAAATCACCCCCAAAACTGCTCCAACGGCCTGCTTATGACCTGGATCGTTCTCTCATCTCCACTGGTTATACTCCTGTAATCTACTGTCCAATCTGCAGGTTGTTGCAGTGAGCAAGTGTGATCTCCTTGACTGCTGTTCCAGGCATCATTTGCTGGTTTCTTTGCACGGTTGTTTAGCTACTGGTCCTCCAATCTTAAACCACTTCCAATCATCAAACTAGAGTGCACAGCATTCCTTATTTTCTGCTGTAAGGTGGGCCAGTTCCTGAGATAAGTACACAGCAAGGGTTTATGATATGATATGGGTGCATTACTTACATGTGTACTGATTTAAACTCTGCATTCCATCCACAGGACTAATATATGTATGTGGTATACTTTGTAAATCTGAGTTTGGAATTACCCATTAAAGTTTGTTGCAGCAGTGGTATATTGTGATATACATATGTTGAATAGTTATAAACTTGTATGAGATTGCTGCTGTTATTTTCACTTGGATCCCCTCATGTCTACATGTCAATGCTTATCTGTTTGCAATCATAAAGTTGCTGGTCCTATGCATGGTAGTCTGATAAGCAATGCATTGTGAATGATATATACATCAAGTTAACTTGTTTGAGAATTGCACATCACTTATCACTGGCACGTATAAACTTTAATGGTTAATCGCATGGACATAATTTTGTGAGAAATACATATGCTTTTACTTAGCAAGTTGCTCATTGAATACTCTACATCACTTGTCATTGGTTGTTACACAATGTCATTGGTTATTTACGATAAATGGTTTATATTTGGAATGCTCTTGCAAATGTGAAATACAATAGTTCTTGTGCCTTCAATATTATACTTTGCATGTCATTGCTAATGATTCATTGAATACCTTTTTCCAACATTCTTTGCATCCAAACATTGGTCATTGGCTTCTCTAGCTTACCTTGAAGCCATCTCTTTGAGAAGTCAACCAAGTCCTTGTCCTTACCCGCCTTACTTGCAACAATAGGATTTAGTGTTGAACCCCTAGGAAAACCCTCGTTAGGTTAGATACCCTAGCCTAGAAGAGTAGAAGCAAGGCCGCTGAGGTTACAGTGGGTGGCTTGCTTATTCGTTGCCCCAAGCTCTCCCTCGTAGGGCGGGACTTTCCCTTGACGAAAGTTTGAGCGGTAACACATCCTATGACAATATGGGGGTATAGATGCCTATTACTTTTCTTAGTGTCTCCTACAAGATTTTGGCTAGGACCCTTGCACTTCGAATGCAAAGAGTGGATGCTTCGAAGATTCTCTGAGTGTAGCAAACAAGATTCCTCCAAGGCAAGTTCATCCTTGACACTGTTATTTTTGCATGGGAGGCAATCAAGTGGGCTAGGGAGACTGGGCAGGACTCTTTGTTTCTCAAGATTGATTTTGACAAAGCCTACAATAGGGTTGATTGGTCATTTATTATAGAGATGCTTCAATGCCTTGGTTTTGGCCCCAATTATGTTGGCATAGTACATACCCTCTTCTCCAATGCCTCAACTTTTGTCTCAATGAACAATACCCTAACTGATTGTGTTCCACTACATTGCTCGATTAGGCAAGGGTGCCCTCTTGCCCTTATTTAAATGTTTTAGATGTTTCTACCCCGGGATACTCACTGAAGTCGAGTAGGATGAAAGGAAGAATTTGAGTTATTTCTCTTTTGAATGGGTATGAAATGGTCAATAATCATTTTGCCGATAACACCCTTCTATTGATGTGCTTGGATTGGAACTCAGTGATGGCTACTAGGGATCGCTTGGATATTTTTTGCAGTGCTTCTGGTGCAGTGGTTAGTGAACGAAAAACTAACTATCGGTTAGTTGGGCTTGATGATCCACCAACTTGGATCCCACCTTTATGGAATTGGGTCAAGCCTAGGGTGATTGTCCAATATCTAGGGATTTCCTTTGTTACCAATCTCATAGTTGTTGATATGTGGAATCGATGTCTAGAACAACTTCAATCCAAGCCTCTCATCTGGCAATATAAGGATCTTCACTTTGCAAGTAACCTTACAGTGGTTTCACACATTCTTCAAGCTTCCCACATCCACTATGTCTCATGCTAGCTCCCAAGTAGGGCTTAGTTCAAGAGATTGGAGCAAATCCTCGGGTTTTTTCTTTGGTCCAAGTATGGTGATGAGAAAGGAATTCCTATTGGTTCCTTGGGAAGTTTGTGTTATGCCTAAGAAGGAAGGTGGCCTTGGTCTTATTCATGTTGCAACTTAGAGTCATATTTTGGCCACAAAATGGATAGTCAAATGCCTTGAAGGTTTCACCCCATGGCAGATCCTCTTGCATTATTAGTTCCAGTTTGCCCAACATTACTGTTGATCAAAACTCGTTTCAAGTTATGTGATATTATCTCTTCCCCACACCTCTTTAAGGTGTCTAGGTCAGTGATTTGTTGAAGCGTGTGAGACGCTTGGAAGCTTGTTGCCCCTTTGGTCAGATGACCTTCTCTAGGAGTCATACAGGATGGGACTTGGCTTGGCACCCTATTTGAATTTGGTTGCATCAAGGTCAATGTATTTCTGAGTGTCCCAAATTTCAGAAACACAAGTTGAATAAGAAGAGAATATTCTTTTGGAGGGATCTTTGGGATTTTGAGACCAAGGGATAGAGGGATTGGAGATTGCTAGCTACTCTGAAGGCTCGACTACCCTTTGATAAGCTGGCTATCAAAGATATTATGGGACTATTGAGTATAGATATGCATGGCCCTTTTTGGTGGGATTGGAGTTGGAAATTCGAGAAGTCAATCTAGTAGTATGATACCAAAAAGCTTTACCCTCTTCTACATTGGAAGCACCCTTTATCTCCTATTTTGAATGCCAGATGGGCGTCTTCCAACCTAGAGGATAGATGTATTTGTTGGTTGCACAGTGTTTGGCCACTTCAATGCAGTTATAAGCTCCAAGTTTTTGCTTGGCTAGTCGTTCACCAGGGACTGCCTTCCAAAGCCACCCTTCAGGGTCAACTTCATTGGCACATAGTATTGTTTAGTGAGTCACGATCCTTGGTACTTTCTCCCTTCATAGGCATTTGGGACTGTCTTCGTATTACCGCTTTAATTACCATCTGGAAGTTAAGGTGCAAATATGTGTTTTATGATGTGGACATTAATAAAATTATCTTATCTTATCTTATCTAGCATGGGCTATCTTCTGATCAAGGATGCCAAAGAGTTAGATGCATTAGCTTACTATAAATTTATTGCACTTTTATAGCTCTAAGGAACAGGATATAAGACTACACCATATATACCCTTCCACTTTTGTTTTCAACTTTCTTGTAAATGTTCTCTTGTTAATATAAGACGTATTTTTCAAAAAACAAAATCTTTCATTTCGTTACCAACATAATCCAGATCAGTATGACACACTAGAATATTATTGTGATTACCAATCTCTGATAGAGAGTAAGAACCTTATAATTACACAAATCCACGTGACATCAACTGCATTTCCCCTTGAAAACAATGTCTTTTAAACAGTCATATCATACTCTAAAAGATAGGCAGTGCTGCCGTTTAAAAGCATACCAACATTAAGTTCCCGAGAGGTTGAGGCCTCGATCCCCTCTTCTAGGGTAGATTCCACCATTGTCAACTGGCAACAAGCTTACCGGTAGAATACTCGGCTGAAATTCGTAAATATTAAATACAGTATGTGTATGTTTTGCGAAATAAAAGGCACCCGGCAATTGAACTTGGGGTTTTTAAAGCTATTGGATTTCTTCTTATAACCTTTTGGGTTTCATTCTTACAGTCCATTGATTCGCATTCCCAGTCTAGATGTCTGCACAACTATATTATGACATTTAAAGACAGTGAAGAAAATAGATGAGAGTGTTTTCTGGTTATTGGGGGTTTGTACAAATGCTACTGTAGATTTCGTATGAAAAGTTACAACTTCGTTCCTTGCGTCTGAGTTTGCTGCATAGAATTTCAAAACTGGTTGCAACACATAGCCCTTACGAATCACCATTATAATTGTAACACACCATACCAACATGCATATTTATGGCCGTGCCTTTACATGGGAGAAAAATAAAAAATCAGATCAACGGATACTGCTTCCTGAGAGATGTTATGTCAGTTTACTTGAGAGGATTATTATTCCAGATTGACACTCGTCTATTAATCGATCAATGTACGCCCTTGCCCATTTTTATAACTTAACGCCCAAAGCTGTCTCCGCTCTAGACTCTAGGGGAGGGAGTTTTACCCTTCAGGACTTCACTACATGTACATGTAAATGATCACCAAAAAGGAAATTCGAATTGTTGAAAAATGCACAACAACTTACATAACTAAAATGCGAGACAGGAGACAGGAGGAAGGCTGTGACTGGAACCTGAAACGCCGGTCCGGTAAAATGATGCAACCAAAGCAGAGCCAACTGCAGGTATACCTCTAATCATCAAACTAAATAAATATAAATAAAATAGCAAGCAAATGTAACAATTAAATAAACCTTAAAGACAGCAGATTTGCACCTGATTTGGATTTATTGTTAGCCTCAATTTCTAAATTTATTGCTTGATAGCAGAGACTTCTCTGCACGTACAATAAGTAGCAGCAACTGCTCTTGCACTAAACTTAGCTTAGGGCCACAGTTCCACAGTAGTTAATATGTCAATTAAATGAATTTCTTAAAGAGAAGAATGGGTACATGTGATGGATTTCGACGTGTCATTCTC
Source organism: Picea engelmannii (assembly GCA_009831015.1). Classification (NCBI taxonomy): domain Eukaryota; kingdom Viridiplantae; phylum Streptophyta; class Pinopsida; order Pinales; family Pinaceae; genus Picea; species Picea engelmannii. Next base: position 818,499 of record ML778366.1, read on the forward strand.
CGTGTCGTGTTCAGTACAATTCATTCGTTTAAAGAAATATGGATATGGATGATAGAACCCCTATCATAACAGATATATCCATTTCACCGCTTGAACACCGCTTAAACTACATCCACATGATATTGAAGAGCAAACGTATCCATATCATGAAAAGTATTTCCCTCTCTCTATTGTTTTTCTATTCATTTCCATCGTCAAGAAGAGTTTCCTCTACTTAAAAGTTCACTTTTTAACTCCATTATAATATTCATTCCCACCCTCAATAATCTCCAAGTTAACTTCGTTCCAAGAGCCTCATCTATTTATGCCCATTGCCCAAGCTTCACATTGACTTTGTGTAACAAACCATTTCCCACCTACTCTCTCCTAATGTTCTTCAGTGACTAGTTCTTCACTGACTAAAGGAATCCCCTAATAATGTTATTTATTTCTCCATTAATATGATTCGAGTTGGTTAATCAAAATTCTAACAAAAAGAAATCTTGAAAGAATAAATCTCATCGAAATTATATATTAGTGTTACATTGTGTTGTGGAAAAAACTAAATTAAAATTGTTTTTTTAATAAAAAGTATTCCAGGATTGTATTTTATGAAAATTATTTTGTTATTTCATTGTATTTTAAAAAGAATTAAGTCAAAATTATTGTTTTATGGGATGTTGGAAAAAAAAATCTCATTGAGAAATGAAAAAGCATGTAAAAAGAAAAAAACAATGAATGTGATTTATTTATTTTTTTGTAAAATAAAAACATTTGGATATTAAGGAATTCAACTTATTTTAAAGTTGTTTTGATGGTTAGTTTAAGTAACTTACTTTCATAGTTTTAAAAGCTAAATGAAAAGGCATGTAAAAAGAAAAAAGCAATGAATGTGGTTTACTTTGTTTGTAAAACAAGGTTACTAGGTAGTATATACATGTTGAATATAATAATGAAAGTATTGTTTAAGGAGATAGGGGGACAGAAATATTTATTACAATAATATTGGGGGAAGTGAAGGCAGCAATAAGACTTCAAAGTTTTTGGCCAATAAGATATCAGATAAATGAGATTTAAAATTTAAAATTAATCATTATTTTTTAAAACTTTAGATAAAGGGATGTATATTTTATGGTAAACCATAAACTAATAGAAAGTCAAACCTAACTCAACACTATATACCATGCCTATCGACAGGTATAATAAGAACACTTGGATATCAAGGAATTCAACTTATTTTAAAGTTTTTTTTATGGTTAGTTTGAGTAAATTTTTTTTCAGAAGAAAATTTTCTCATTGTATTTAATACAGCATTGATACCAAAAATACAATTTATGTGCTTTACAAAAATGAAAATCATTGTTCCATCCACATCTAACTGTTCCATCCACATCTAACTGTTCCAAAGATGACAGTTACAAAATTGATTCTTATTTTTGTCTCCACATCAGATCCAACTAATAGTCTATAGATCTTTCATTATATACAAAATATTGATAATAAACAACAAGTCCAGAACTGTGATTCTCAAGTCGAAAATAGAGTGATACATTGTGGGGGGGGCTCTTGTCCATCTGTCCATAGTTGATATGTCAAAACACTTGTCTGTCTTGTTAGAGCATTTTTGGACAATGTATCAGCCTCCTCATTTGTTTCTCTATAAACATGTGAGAAGTTGATCTGAGCAAAGGCCTTGATGAGGTCGGTAATCTTGTCTTTCCAGCATTCAAGTGCAATGACTTGTAGCTTACCTTTGTTGTTTAACCATTCTATAATAATCTTGGAGTCCCCCAGTACTTGTAGATCCAATATAATATGTCTGGAAGCCAGTAGAAGGGTAGCCCACACGCCAAGGAGTTCAACTTTGGTATTGGAACCTGCTCTACAGTTAAAAGTCCAAGTAATTTTAGTGTGATCCAGCCTTTTAATCAGTTTGCCAACACCACAATGAAGACCAACATTTTGAGAAGCACCATCAAACCAGGCAATATTCCATTCCTGATGTAAGGTATGTTGAATGAACCGAGGAGAAGGAATCTTCATATCCCTTAGAATCTCCAGACCACCCAATATCCTGAAGCAAATAGAGTTAATAGAGGCAGGTGTGTGCTCAAAGATCGCCCTTTTGTGAACCAACCATATGTACCAGCAAACCAAAGCCGAGAGCTGAGGTAAAGTAAATTCCTCAATTAACCAGTTCTTCAGACAAGTATGCAATGAGGAGCCCACCCAAGTGGTCTGGAGCTTAAGGGCAAGAGTAAGCCTATGCCAAACAAGTTTAGTAAAATAGTTGTCTAAAAACAGATGGGTAATAGATTAAGAGCTCTTGCGACAAAGAAAACACATATTGGGTCCCTCCCAGCCCCGACGAAGAAGATTGTCTCAGGTCAATATCTTATCATTTGCAGCAAGCCAAATAAAAAGTTTAATTTCAAAGGAAGAGACCAGTACCATAAATTTTTCCTCCATCCTGTACACCTCTGGATCCAAAAAGTAGAAGCTAAGGCATTGTAAAGATTTTTCACAGTAATGTTGCTAGATCGATCGCCTCCAATCCAGTGCAATGAGTCCTTCTGTACTCCAAGATGTATCCCTGCTCCAATAAGAGCCGAACAGTAACACTGCCATTCCAGAACCATGTCGCCCAATAGACCCAGGTCTAAACTATTTTTCCAATTAGTGAAATAAACCTCGTGGTCTGTAGTAATCGAGGCTTGGAAAAGATAGAAAATTTGTTTTTCGTGTAATTTAATCAAGATTCCTGGAGAGAGAAAAGCAGAGGATCCTAGTCCCAGAATAGCATCCCTACCAATGTGTATAGCATGGCCTGATCATGGTTTCCAACAAAGCTAGTGTTGTATAATATGAATGTTTTTTAGAAGAGATCTCCAAATCGGGGAAGCAATAGCAGGACAAGTATCAGTATGTCTGAGCCAACTCGAGAAAGATAGAGGTGTAATATATTTTCCATAAATAACACGGTGCCAAAACCCATCTTATGTCAATACCCTCCATAAAGATTTAGTCGCCAAAGCTTGTTTGAATCGGAAAATATTTTGGAGTCCCCAACCACCCACCGATTTTGGTTTTGCAATGGAATCCCAACGACATAGATGAAGGTTCTTGTTAGTACTACCACCCGTCCAAAGAAAGGAGAACATTAGTTGTCGGATCCTTTTTAAAATAGTACCAAGGATAGTAGCCAACGCCATCCAATAAACAACTTGACTTTCCAGGACATATTTGATAAGTACAAATCTCCCCCCCAGTGAGAGCCATCTATTGCACCAATGTGTGATTATTTTCTCAAATTTTATGAGAATCCAATGCCAATCAGTCACTTTGTAACAATTCGATTTAAGAAAATAGCCAAGATATCTCAGTCCCATCGAGATCTCAAGAAATCTGAACGGGGAGAGGTTCTTGTATAAGTCAATTTCTACCTCCGAAAGCCCCAAGTGATGAAGGGTAGACTTTGTCAGATTGATCTGGAGCCCCGATGCATGACAGAAGTATTTAAGAATAATATCAATCTCCAACTATTCATGAGGATCATCTTTGGTCGCAGTGAGGATATCATCCACGAAGAGAATATGCAGTATCTTAACCAATCTTGAAACCTTAATACCAGTAATTTTCCCAGCGAGATGACTCGATTTGAGTAGGATGCTCGATCCTTCCAATGCCAAGATAAATAAAAGGGGGGAAAGTGGACAGCCCTGCCGTAGACCTATCTCATTTTGGAAGAAAGGTGTGGCTTCCCCATTCACCAGAACAACAATGGTCGCACTAGAGACACAACCCATGATCCATCTCGTGAAATTTTGTCCAAAGCCAGATTGCAGCAGTATCAATAGAAGAAAGTCCCAATTAATACAATCGAAAGTTTTTTTAAGATCTAATTTTAAAATCAGAGCCTGGAGATTTTTTTGTTTTATGTTGTGTAAGACTTCCTGAGCCGATCCAATCACATCCAATATCTGGCCTCCTTTAATGAATCCCAATTGTTCACCCGAGATAAGGCAAGAGAAGTATGGTTTAATCCTATCGGCCAGAATTTTAGTGATTACCTTGTAGTAGAGATTACACAGTGCAATAGGTTTGTAGTCACTAAAGGATGACGGATGATTGGATTTGGGAATAAGGGTCAGGAAATTAGAGTTTATAGCCCGATTGACCACCCCTTTGAGTCTAGTATTTTCTACCAATTCCCAAAGACCATCACTAACTAGATCAAAGAAGTGTAGATAAAATTCGACGGTCTAGCCATCAAGACTAGGGATTTTATCCTTTTTGAAAGTATTAAGAGCCTTCCAAATCTCTTATTTTGTACAAGCAACATACAATATATATGCCTCCCGTTCACATATGATCTTAAGGAAGAGACCGGCAATGGTAGCTCGGTCCGTGAAGTTTGTAAGACCCCGTTCACTATAGACTTTTTTGAAATAATGAAAGGCCATTGGAATTAGCTTTTCTTGTCCAGTGATTTTGTCTATCGTGTCCATCTTTAGCTCCCAAAATTGTTTATGATTCCTCCTGTAACTGGCAAATTGATGGAAGTACTTTGTATTCCGATCTCCTCAAGTGATCCAAATAGCTATGTTCTTCTAGCGCCAATGAGCTTCTTCGACCAATAAGTGTTTGTTCTACTCCACCTCAAGATTCTTAATATGATGATCCATATTTGAGGTTCTAGTACCCATGGAATGATCTTGAATCAATGACTGAATAGTATGTTCCAGCTGTGAGAGCCATTGAGTAGTCTTGATAAACTAAAGTCTGGCCCAGTTTTTTACTTTATGTTTTAAGTATTTCAACTTCCATGCAAGACATCTCTAAACGTCAACTTCATGAAGATAGGATTGATCAGTCCATACCTCAATGACCAATCGCTCAAAATCAGGGTTCTGCAACCAACACGGGTTGAACTTAAATGGATAGGTAGAGCGATGTGAGAAAGAATCCAATTGTAGTAAGACAGGAGCATGATCCGAGATGAACGGGTACTCAACCCAGGATCTGTATCTATCTGGATGTTGAAGAAGGTTCTCAGATAAGAAAAAATGGTCAAGTCGCTTCGAGATGCTATCCGAACCAATCCTACCATTTCTCCAAGTGGGAACCACTACAACCGGTAATAAATCCACCAAGTTGTTAAGTTGGAAGATATCTTTAAATTGTAAAGCCATTGTATCAAGAAGAGTTGAGTCTCCCCAAATCTCAGATGATGATAAAGTAAAATTGAAATCCCCCGCAACAATAAGATTAGGTTTAGCCAGTAGACCTGATGACGATAATTTTGTCCAGAAGGCAAGCCTATCAGTACAAGGACCATAAACATTGAGAAGGTTGACATGTCGCTTGTTAGCACAACAAGTACCTGTCAACAAAATGCCGCCACAATGTAAGAACTACTCCAGCTCAAATAATCTTGGATCCCAAGCCACAAGTAACCCACTCGATCTGCCCACAGAGTTAACAACACTAACAAACCACTGCGGCTTTATGCAATTGAAGAATGCCCAAGCACGTTGTTCATCCACTAAAGTTTCTTGTAGGAAGATAATGTTAGGATGGGTGTTGTTAATAAGTCTCCTGAGAGAGGCATTTTTAAGGGCGCCTCCAACCCCTCTAATATTGAGGGAAAGAAGTATCATGGACGTGACCTAGCTAGGGCTTTAATGCCTCTAAGCGCCCCAAGGTTAGAAGTATCTGTGGATGTAACAGTCGGAAGAGTAATAGAAGAACAAGCTTTTCTCTAAGCAATGCGGGTTTCAATAGGGGATGTTTCAAGTCCTAAGCCCTAAGACCAAGAGAAATATTTCCCAACAAGGTCAAATAAGTTATCACCATGTGAAGAGTATGGTAGGTCCCGACTGTCACGGATAACAGGTGACTTGCCTTGATAGGTTGGGATTGCAACCAGAAGCATCATCTCCATAGAAGAAGTTTTCAAAAGTGAGTGCCTAGTGATAGAAATTCCAAAAGCCAACGAGGTTGGAATCGACGGATCAATCCCAATAAGCCCAGGGTCAACCGATGGAAGAGGAGCAAAAGAATAGTGATCAGGGACAATTTTATGGTTAGGACTAGACGGTAAGACAACCCCACCAGTGGCTAGGAGAAGTGAGTGAGCCAGGTCATCTCTGGCAGGAAACAAGAGAGGAGGTGTAGGAAAAGTCCTAGGGGGCTCTTGTACAACAGAGGAAAAAGGGAAAGGCTAGTTCTGTGGAGAAAGTGAGACGGTCAGTTGGGGCCCCATCCCTGGGATAGTAGTAGAATCTAACAAATGTCTTTCCCAAGAAGTAAGAGTAAAATAAAAAGTAGGACAGAGTTGTTTAAGCTTACCAGTGAGGGAAACCAGAGAAGTAGGTTGTCGGTCATCTATGTCCAAAGTATCTTAAGTCCCCAGATTATAAGAGTCAACACTTGGTGAGTCTTCCATCGCAAGTTTGTGTAGGTAGGACCCTTTAGATTCCTCCTCTTTTGGTTCACCTGTACAGTCCCGCCAAAGATGTCCAGTTTTGCGGTAGCAGGAGCATCAAAAGGGGATACCAAGGTAGTCCAGACGTTGTGTCACCGATCGACCTCGCCAATAAATCTCCAAAGTCTCTAGTAGCCCAGCGTGGACATACATATCGACCAGTATCCTCTCCATTTTTCTATTGGAACTTTTTAAGAGATTATTATCCAGACAAATGAAACGCCCATGTTCATCACCAATGGCCGCGAGAGCCTTTTCAGTACAATATTGTAGGGGTAGGCCAGGCAATAGAACCCACAGGTGACGTAAACATAAATACTCTATAGTAGGATCAAAGGTAACCTGCCACCTTTTGAGCATGAGACAGCAGCCACTAATAGTCCAAAGAGTATCAAGGATACACTGAGAATCCTCAGGCGAGTTGAATATAATGTTGAACCAGCCAAATGAAAGAGATATGTGCTCCGGTACATACCCTAGAAGAGGCAACCAATTATCTAATATCCAATCTGAGAGTGAACCCTTACATAGAGAGCGGTATGAAAATCTACCAACTAGGTCGCAGAGTGATAGACAGATGCTCTCCTCCAAGACAACGTCAGAACCCATGATGAGTCGATGCTTGGTCTTGTTAGGTTTCCACGGTCTTTTGCTACCCGATATTTTGGGTATCCACTTCTGTAATTTATGAATTTGCTCCCGAGTACCCTGTTGTTGTTGTAAACCAGGGTGCCCAAAAGAAGAGACCAATCTCGGTAGTGGATCTGTCGACGGAAGGGAAACAGAGGCAGAAGGCTCAGAGGTAACAATGGTCGAGGATAGTAAGTGTTTTGTCACGTTTGGAAGAGTAGGAGGGAGGGAAGATGCAGCTGCAGGGTGCGCGTCCAATGAGGTAAAGAGTATGGTGCTCTTCTAGAGGGCCTCGTCAGCCGCACTCATTAGTGCGCTGACCTTAGCCTCCATTGGAAGGTATTGGAAGGTCCCTCCAGAAGTTGCCACCTTGCGCAGTCAGGACAAGGAGCAGGCTCGAAAAAGACCTCCACTGATAAATGATTAATGTAACAAGTAATCTGTCATAGCTACAACGTAGGTGTAAGTCCACAAGGATAAGACATTCCTCTGAGGAATAAATAAATATTACATGAGAAGGCAGAGTAGTTATGGTAGGTAGTTAAGGCCAGTCGTTGGTCCATGGAAGTGACGTCTGCTCCAAACCCCAAGAGATGGAGGATAGCCAAACGACAGTTCAAAGCTAGAGGAAGTTTAAAAAACAAAAGAACCGTCGAATAAGGATCCAACGACCAGAAGTAGGTTAAAAACTAGTGCAAAGCATGAAAAGGTCAAGAGTTTCGCCAATTTTGTTGCTAGTTAAGTCGCTTCAATCTCTCTGGACCATCGCCATTAACTACACCTTCGCCATTAAAACCGCCTCGAGCTCGTTGCGCCTCCCCTGCACCATTAATTAGTTTGTTTGAATAACTTACTTTCAAAGTTTTAAAAACTAGCATAGAAAATATATATTTGAACTTTCTCTCATTATTCTCAATTTTAAGAATGAGAATTATTGCACTTTAAGCATTTTAAGAATGAGAATAAGCCCTTCGACTTTGTTTTACAATTTTAGTAGACATTGCTTCACAAACAATATATAAGACTTTTTAAATCCTTTGTGTTTCCTCCATTAAAGTTGTTCTTATATAGATGGTATCATTATTAAAGTTCTAATCCATATACTTTGTTAATTCATTTAAATGTCTTTTAGATTGCTTATTCTTCTGATACACTTTAAGACTATTTCAAATTTCAAAAAAAAAATATTGAAGGATGAAAGAAAACACACTTATCTAAGATCTCTAAAATATAATTTGTTCTCTCACATGTAAACATTAAGGGCAAACATAAACTTGAGTAAATTGAGATTATGAAAAATGTATATCACAATAAGAGGTGTACAAATGTCTAAAGTAATAGATATGTATGAGATGAAAGAATGGCATACTCCAAATTATATAATTGAATTATCATTATATGTTAGAATGTACATAAGAGCTTATAAGAATTTTAAGAGTGAAACACTTTGTATCACAAATCTAAGAAGGAATGTTGGGTCGAAGTCTCGTAGTTAAATTGAACTAGCTAAGAGATGTCAAGAGAGCATTTAGCAGGCTATGTGCTCTTTTATACCAGGAACAATGCATACACAAAATAAGATAGAGTTATGTTTACAATATAGTTACAAGATTGACACTTGTCGTTGATATTCAAGACATGTCAAAATCAGTGTGTTCCTTAACATGGGTTGCAAGTTGTAGTTTCACGTAGCCATGAGACTTTGGCACTAAAGTTCAAAATAATGGAATACATGTTATAAAAGAGGCTTATGGATCTATTTCCACGCAAACCAACACTTTTAGCTTAAAGTTCCCAAAATGGATGCTAGCCTTGTGGAACTCAAGAGGTTGGCCACTGCCACCTCACCAATTGTCCTCTCACTTTAGAAAAAGGAAGGACCTAAGTCAAGGGGGGCATCCCTAAGGTTTAACTAGGATCACTTTCTGTAGTATGAGTGGGAGTAAAGAGAACCTAGCAACAATGTAAATGGAAAGATGAAATAATATGGGCTTGTGGTGATAAGTGAAAGGGAGACCAATGCCTTACCTAATTGGGCTCTGGAGACACTTAGTCAATTTTAAGAGGGCAAGTCGATGGTTTATAGGAAACCATTTGATGTGTTCTAAACACCTAAACTTGGTTCAACGTAGGTTTTGGCGATTAGGATTTTACAAAATAAGGGAGGGAGAGGGTCACTTAAGATCCACTACTCAAAGCAAGTGTAAGGTGGACTCTTACCACAATATTTTATACATACATACCTACTACTTAAATATAGCATATGAGATGTTGTGATATTAAACAATAGATGACTATAGAGCATAGGATGTGAGTTAACTACATCACTTTAGACTCCCCCAGCATAGCAAAGGTGGTCCTATATGGCCTTATTTTCTTTTGACATTCAGACTAGCGCAAAAACTTCTAACCTCCAACTATTTTCCCTAGAACATATCCACAAATAAAATTACATAAAATATAGCATCACTTACATAGATAAGAAACAAATCCCCAAACTTGGAGCTATCTTTCTCACAAGTACTTTCATTTCTCCACTATTCCAATCCAAGTTCAAATTGAGTGAGCATATACTTATATAGGTTTGAGCTCCAACTTCTCGTACAATAAAAAATGAATTATTTTCCTATATCCACTTTTCTCTCCAAGGAATACATAAAAAATAAGATCCTTCATTACGTGTTTACTAAAAGTAGCAAGAAGTTAGTTGAGATCTCAAATTCCTTCAAAAAAATACTCTAGGAAAACGAAAAATACTATTGTCTCCTCTAACTTACTCCAACAACCAAGTCAAAAATGAATAAACTAGGAGTTAGTTGCAACTTATTTCAAAGAATAGAACCAAGTATTTAGGGTGCCCTCCTTAGCATGAGGATAAACAAAGTCATGCTCCAAATAACAAACCTTGTCCTTATCTACAAGTGCACCCTCCTAGAAGAGTCACACGTGTGATAATACATGTGCATGTGAAGACTAAGACATGGTGCATGCAAATCACCTCAACCACACATGTAGCAAGATAGATTTATGAATGATGAGCCAAGTGGATGTACAAGTAGCCATGCATGCATTATCCCAAGGTGAATGATGCATTGGAGAAGAAAATAAACACATAATACAGGTGGAAGCCTTCCTTGAGATGTGTGTTAGATGACCTATTACAATACACGTGTGTACGTGTCATCCAAGCTCTGAAGTAGAACTTCTCCAACAAATGGAATGAAAACAGGTGAAAGTGACCTCGTCGTGTCCTCCTCAAATGCATAGACATCTCATGATGTGGAGTGCTTGACTAGAAAAGTGCCAAGTCATCAAATCCAAGCTCCAAGTGTCATGAAACCCTCCGATCAAACCCCAATGTGTTCGAAAACCATGAAGGAAGGAGGACATCCACATAGCTAAGTGACTAATCTATATATCATCATCATGAAAGATAAATAGACACTTAAAACCCAAAAACACTCATGCCCAAAGGTGCCATGTCAATTGCACCATCCAAGTGTTGAAAACTATTGAATAATATGCCTAGGTGCTAGAAATTCACCATGGAGCAAGGAGTTTAACCCAAAGAAGTGTCTAATATATCAAATATGACCATAAGAATAGGATAGACAGAAAAAATCCAAGAACGCCTTGCCCAAGGAGTGTGATCCATCAGTCATCCTCTTAAACCCTAAAATGCTAGAAAAGTGTCAAGGAGGTGGGTGTTCATCAAGCGAAGTTGTCTATCATGTGATATATCCCTATAGGAGTAAAATAGATACATGAAAAGGATGAATGCTCCATCATAAAACTCAGTGGCATATGACCCCATCAATCCTCCAAAGTGCTTTGAAGTGAGCCAAGGAGATGAGCAGTCAAGGGGAACGAATGCATGTTGTGATTAATATGATCATGGAAGTGCAATAGATAGCAATATAGCTGAAAAATCCTCCTCAAGAGATCAATGCCAATATTGCGTGACAATCACTTGAGGTCTTCTAAAAGGTGACAAGGAAGAGAGTGTTATGGTAAAAAATGTGTCTGACTAGCAATATATCATCATAGAAGCACAATATATAAAAGGCCCTAGAACACTCCTCCTGAGAATAAAGAACCAATATGCCATCAAAAAAACCCTTGGGGGGATCAAAACAAGGCCTAGAGCATCACCATGAATATAATATCATCCATCCTTGAGTTGACCAACACTAGGAGCATCATCATCATCAAGAAACGTCAATCATATCAAATTCCCATGCATCATCAAGGATGTTTGTTAGGCTCAACCACCCTCAAGCAAAGAAAATTCACTATAAGTTACCCCTAAAAGAATAATTGTCACTCATGTATATGAGGGGAAACATATGGATCGTATTGTGGACATGTACTGTTAGGAGAAGAGTGCATGAGAATTCTAGAATCTCTTGTTTGTACCTGTGAAAAACTCCTTCAAGCAAAAGGAATCATATGGATGGATGGTCTATGTCTCATCAAATCCATCTTATTACATCAAAAACTGGCTTTTACAAATGAAAGAAGGGCATAAACCAACAATGCCAAAATAAATGAAAATGCTCATAATATAGAGCTTATACCTCCTAATGTATTTCAAAGACTTATTCTTCCTACTTCTACTATACATTAGCAATATACAAAGGCTAGGTGTAATCATACAATCAATGGAGCCACCCTAGGTCTTTGTTTACATCAGTGTTGAAAAAGTCGGCATCAGCAAAAAGTCGGTGAGGGTCCAGAAAAAATCATTTCAACAAAAGTCGGAAAAAATCGGAAAACCATGACAAACATTAAAAAATACAAAATATATTCATTTTTTTCAAAATTTTAAACATATAAAGCAACAATAACATCAGATAAACACATTGGCACATAAATGTGGAGAAATCACTGATATATATGCAGTGGATGCCAAATAAAAAATTATACATCAAAGTCAATATTGAATGTTGAAGGGCCAATAGTTAGAACTTAAAACCAATACAAAATGACATCACATATATAATTATAAAATGTATCTCATGATTCATCATCATGAGGTAGATGTCTGATATACAATGACAAATGAAACAAAACTAGCAACTAGCTATCTAATATCAATGCGAGCCTCTCCCCCTTTTACGGGAAAAGATAATGGGTTGCTTGTCAGGCATGCCCCTGACAGTAGAAGGCCATGTATCTGATATTGGATGACGATTGGTGTGTGTAGGAGTAGGTGTATCAATAAGTGTAGAAGGTTGTGTTGATGCTAGCACATCACCCTCCATGATGTCTTCAAGCTGCTCCTCCTCCTCCTTCTATTGCTCCTCCAGGTCTTGTTCTTGTTCAGGTCCCTCCTCTAACCATGTAGGTGCCTCCTCCATGATAGGCATCTCAGACTCCACCCTCCACTTAGACAATACATCAATATTGTCCAAGGACATGGCATCCACATCCAGTGTTCTATTGATTTGCTTCAACCATAGTTGAAGTTTGTAATGGACATACACCAAGTCATTGAGACGTGATAACTCTAACATGTAAGAGGGTCATAAAATTTTTAATGAGTTTTAACTTTTGAGGGTCATAATATATTAGAGGGGTCATAGACTCATGAATTAGTAATTACAAATTGCAATAAATGTAATTTCTCGTGAGTCATAAGTTCTAACCTGGTGCATTTATTTCAATGTATTTTTTCAAATACACTCCAATTGCACTCACATCCAGAAGAGGAACATGTTTGAATCAGGATTTGGATGGCAAATCTCTGTAAATTTGGTGCCCTTGCACCATAGTTTCGCCACTAAACATCTACAACAAATAAGAAAGAACGATAACATAAACAAAACATAATTAAACTTTAAAACAAATTTTAAAATTTAAAATACATAATTGAAATTTGAATTTTAAAAACATAAAGTTCTAAGTTGAACTATTTTCTAAATTCTAATGACTTACATGGCAAAAAGTCGTTCCTTGAAGCAACAACATCTTCATAGCCAAATAATCAAGTACCATCCTGATACATCTCTATATCGTGATTAATATTGAGGCGAATCAGGACATCATCTACCATCCTCTTAAGATAGGCATGGAGCCCTTCCATCACCTCGCCATCAAAAGTAAAGTTGCATTTGTAGGAAAATGTGGGGTTGAGGAAAAATGTTGCTACATGAATGGGACGATGGAGCATCTTGGTCCATCGAGTATCAATCAAATCCCATAATAGCATCTGTCTACGAAACCTGTGGCTACCTTTGCCCACATAATAAGCCCATATAGCTTCTTTGGCCCTATCCATGGCCTCATACAAATAGCCCATTGTTGGCTTATCGCTATCTGTTATCCCTTATTTCTAGGGATAACTAGGAGATCATGTCTCGAGGCCCACAGGTCCTAGACATGGAGTACCGAGAGTAGGATTGACCTGAGCATGGCCCTGGAGGGTCCATCTTTCTTCTTCTTCAC
>ML778366.1:834461-848931 GCA_009831015.1 Picea engelmannii
TTTTCCATAGCTAATTGATAAAACATTGACCTCATTGATATCTATTGTTTTTACATTGCTTATTAATTGATATCAGATAGTCATTGAAGTACTAACCCATTGAGTTATAGCCTGCATATATACTGTATTATTGTTTTCTTGTCTTGGGCAGGTGTTTTCATTTGGGCATACACTTCTTTATTGGTTGATTAGTTGGACTGTCTGATCTTGGTGGTAACCTGTGAGGAGGAAACTTTAAACTTGACTTTATACCTTAGCCTCTTCAGAACCACAGGTTGTCGGGGACGTATCCCCTGGGTTAACCTCCCTAGACAGAAAGAACCTCCCCATTGAGGTGACATTGGGTGGGGAAGGTTCCTGTTGTGCCAGTTTGGTCTCTATCCTTTAGCCTTTGACCTAAACTACAAACTGCGCGATAACACTATCAACCAATCTCAGAACCTTTACCAAAGGTTCACTCAATGAGCACACCTATGCCACTTCTTACCAGAAGGAGGCGTTGTACACCAATCTGGAAATGGCTTTCCCATCATTTCTCCTACTGTATGTAGAATCTCTCCACTCATCACTAACAAACATTTTCTTCAAATCAAACTGGAATCAAAGCAAAGAGTGAAGAGTAATGAGGTTGGTGGCAAAATGAGTGATTGCAGGACGTCGCAACTCCTTGTTTTTGGTGTGTCTCTTCATGAGGCTAAGAACAAAAGTATGGTTATATATGAACTTGGGGACGCTCCTAGCCTGATCAATCACCTCCTTGATGAATGAGGTTTTCCCCATATGCTCAAGCATCAAATCAATACAATGTGTATCACATGGAGTCCAAAACAATGAACGGTGACTCTCCATAAGAAACCTACCCGCAACCACATAATTAGCTGCATTATCTGTTATGATTTGCACCACATTATACAAGCCAATCTCCTGGATAAGCTCATCCATCAACTCACACTACAATGTTGCATCTTTCACATGTGTTGATGCATCTATTGATTTGATAAACATGGTCTCCGGGACAATGTACCAAGAAATTGAGAAGGGGCCTACCCTTCCTGTCTTTCCAGCCATCATACATCATTATGCATCCATAAATCTCCCATCACTGCTTGAACTCTGCCAATCTAGAGTTGATGTCCTTATTTTCTTCTTGAAGTGTTGGCCTCCGCAACTCCTCAAAGGTAGGGCGTTTACACCCTGGGCCAACAACAACAATGGAATCACACATCGGTTGCTAAAATGGATTGTTCTCAGTGATGTTGAGAGGTATGTCACTCCAGAAAAGACACCTCCCCACAACCCTGTCTGCTTCTTTATTCTCCTTTTTCTTCAACACTGACCTGATGGAAGGCTGTGCTCCAGGGGTGGTTCGTGGAACAAAAAAAGGTTTGAACCTCCCGGTACCTGAATCTGTGGAGCCCCTCCCACTGCACTGTCCCTCTGGGGTAGATGTCGATGAACTTCTAACTGAAAGTTCAACCTTCTTTGCGGTTGCTTCATTTTTATTTTTATCCTTTGCTTCAAGTGAATCAAATGCAATTATCATAATCTCTGCGTTTGTTTTAAGACAAACTTCAACATCGTGCCCGAGGATTTTAGCTAAATTATATTTCAACTTGCAAATCCCTCTTGACATTTTCAGCCCACGGAGTTTGCAACTCAATCGTTGTCGGTTTGTCCCATCTTCAACGATCCCATACACCCAAAATGGATCCAAATGCTTCGGCATATTTTTTGATGAAATTGACAGCAACCCTAAGGCACAAAAAAACAAGAAAATGATATTAAACCCCACTAGAAAAAAAATAACAGCCCATTCGTAAAAAAAAATTAGACCTTTAGATTAGATTATTAGCAATGAAAAATGACAATAAGAGGGTGGAGAAAAAATTAACAGCAAGGCTCAAGCTTGTTGTCCCATAAAAAAAACGTTACATTGTTTTATGGGCATGAAAATCATGGCAAAATGACCAAAAAAAAGACAAAACATAGGCAAGCAAACTTGCAAAAATCCATGGAAAAAAAGCATTAACATGGAAGGATTTAGATACATACCTATGAATGGAAGATTCAACACCGGTTGGAAAATGAAATTGAACCCTTGCTCCACTTATAAATCCTCGATGGTGATGATGATGGTTGTTTAGTTTCCTCCACAATGATTCAGGAAGACCACAAACCCTTCTCCTTCCTTATCCACAAGAAAACAAGTCAAATGAGCAAATGAAAAAGGGAAAAACGAATTTATCCCCACGGGCTGCCTGCATCCCACGACTTTTATGGTTGACTCGTGATTTTTAAGAAAAAATTGGCGATTTTTTGAATAAGTCGCAACTTTTTCAAAATAGAAAAAGTTGTGATTTTTAAGAGATGGTTTTTCAGGAGGGAGGAAAAATCGCGTTTTTTTTTTTTAAAGTCGTGATTTTCAGCGACTTTTTCAACACTGGTTTACATAGAAAATTCTTCTCTTATGTTTGGTAATGAATCAAAATAGGGAGACATCAAAATTTATGTACATGTGAGTTGGAATCTCCTTGGACACAATGCTAGAATCATCATGGTGGAGAACCAAAACATCATACTCATGTTGAATATGGCATGCACATTACATCTTTCTTATATCCAAAGTTGTATAGGATTGCAATACACATCTTGAGGATATATCACATTATAAAAAATGGGATTACTTTCATCTATATCCTCAAGGATTACACTCTTGGGCTTCTCCATCACAGTTTTTTTTATTAAAGCATGAAAACAACTTACAAGAAGAATTTTCAAATCTGGAAATTAGTTCTTGTGTGTATGTGACAGTTGTTTGGTCCTCATAAGGTTGAAAATTTTTGCAGTTTACATATGAATACATACTTTGTTGTCCCATGAAATTTTCAGCTAGAAAAAATAACATTTCTAGCTTGTTTTTTACATGAAATTTCACCACTATGTAAGGACAATGGTAGTTGGAAAATTGATGTGTTAAATTGTTCACAATTCTAGAAATTTTCTGAATTGAATATAGGTGAACATTGTTGGAAATTCACTACATAAATTTCTAAACAAGGCTAAAAACCATCATGAAGAATTTATGGATTTACTTCTACATTGCTTCCTTCATTAGATGTGTCATAATTTGGACTTCCTATAAACTCCCAATATTTTTTATCCAAGTCATGATGAAATTTTTGAAAATGCATATCATTTACTTGGCTGCCCATGTCTTCACTAACTGTAGAAGTAAACAAATATAAACATAACTCTTCTCTGAATTCTTCAATAGATGCATAGTTAAGTTTATAAATTTTAGGAGCATTATAACTTTCTTCATGAAGTGATGAGGTGGATGGAAAAGATGTCTCTTCCTCAAGAATTGGCTCTTGAGAGATGTTTTCTTCTTCTATAATGGAGACATATGCTTCTTCATCTTCACTTTCATATCGTTGGCCTTCAACAAAACTTTGAGCTTGATCTTCAATGTCTTCATGGATAAGATCAAGAGTCGACTCTTGATCTTCTTCATCATCTTTCTCTTCAATATTTTGGTCTTCATGCATGGAGTCTTCAATGGGATCAAGAGATGACTCTTGTTCTTCTTGCTTGGAGACTTGGGATTCTTCTTTATATTCTTGCAGTGCTTCGATATATTCTTCAAAGGCATCTCCAAACTTTTGTAAATGGGGACCCCAATGCTTGAAGAAAACTTTGACAAAATCTACACAAGAAGATATTGTCCTAGGGCCACTACAATAACTCACCCAATCCATTTCCTTCATCTCCAAAGAAAATACACTTATAAGCTTGATCAATATATCCTCATGGATTACATTATGTTTGAAAACATAATCCAAGAATGATATAGTGTGTTGAATAGCATGAGATTCAATACCATCAAACTTTGGAAGATTTTCTCTCCATTCTGAAGGATATTCATTTGGATATCCCATAATTTCTTTTAGATAAAAGCAAGGAAAAATCTCATGAAACTCCCATGGATCCATTTTTCATTACATTCAATTCTTTAATACGAGAAATCAAATCTAAAAATAAAACCAACAAGATACATTTTCATACTTTACCCAAATATATATTGTGGAGTCACTAAGGTGAACTTGTGATACCTTCAAAAGTTGCTTGCTTCACCCAACAAACAACTAATCTTCAAATCTACAACAGGGAGAAGCATATCTTCCCTTAATGGAGTTGTCAAGATGTGAAAGATATATAATCATCACCCTAATCCAAGGTTGTGTAGCCGATCTACAAGATGTCTTCCGAGAAATGGACTTTATCCCCGGAAACAGTGCCAAAATGTTGCCACACAGACCAACACCTTTAGCTTAAAGTCCTAAAAATGGATGTTAGCCTTGTGGAACTCAAGAGGTTGGCCACTGCCACCTCACCCACTCTCCTCTCACTTTAGACAAAGGAAGGACCTAAATCAAGACGAGTATCCCGAAGGGTTAACTAGGCTCACTTCGTGTAGTAGGACTGGGAGTAAATAGAACCCAACAACAATGTAAATGAAAATATGAAATAAGATGGGCTTGGGGTGATGAGTGAAAGGGAGACTAGTGCCTTGCCTACTAGAGCTATGGAGTCACTTAGTCAATTTTAAGAGGTCAAGTCGAGGGTTTATAGGAAACCATTTGATGTGTTCTAAACACCTAAACTTGGTTCATGATAGGTTTTGGTGATTAGGATTTTACAAAATGGTGAGGGAGAGGGTCACTTAAGATCTACTACTCAAAGAAAGTAAGTTAAACATACATACCTACTACTTAAAAATAAAATATGAGGTGTTGTGATCTTAAAGGCTCCAAGACTAGAGAGCATAGAATGTAAGTTAACAACATCACTATAGACTCCCCCAACATAGCAAGGTGCTCCTCTATGGCCTTGTTTTCCTATGATATTCAAAATATTGCAAAAACTTCTAACCTCTTAGTATTTTCCCTATAACATATCCATGGATAAAATTACATAAAATACAACATCACTTACATATATAAGAGACAAATCCTCAAACAAGGACCTAGCTTGCACACAGGTACTTCCATTTCTCCACTATTCCAATCCAAGCTCAAATGGAGTGAGCAAATCCTTATATAGATTTGAGCTCCAACTCCTCATACAATAAAAAATGAATTATTCTCCTAAATCCACTTTTCTCTCCAAGATATACAATAAAAATAAGATCCTCAACTACTTACTTACTAAAAATGGAAAGAAGTTAGTTGAGATCTCAACTTCCTTCAACAAAATACTTTAAGAAAACAAAAATACTATTGTCTCCTCTAACTAACTCCAACAACCAAGTCAAAAATGAATAAAATAGGAGTTAGTTGCAACTTCTTTCCAAGAAGAAAATAAAGTAGTTAGGGCACCCTCCTTAGCATGAGGATAGACCAAGCCATGCTTCGAATAATAAACCTTATCCTTATCTACAAGTGCACCCTCCTAGAAGTGTTACACATGTGATAGGACATGTGCATGTGAAGACTGAGACGTCGTGCATGCAAACCACCTCAACCACACGTGTAGCAAGGTAGACCCATGTATAATGATCCAAGTGGATGTCCAAGTAGCCATGCATGCATGATCCCAAGGTGAGTGACGTCACGAAGAAGCAAATAGACACAAAATATAGGTGGACATCTTCCTCGATATGTGTGTTAGACGACCTATTCCAATACGTGTGTGCATGTATCATCCAAGATCCCAAGTAAACTTTATCCAAAAAATGGCATTAAAATGAATGAAAGTGGGCTCCTCATGTCCTCCTTAAATGAATAAACATCTCACGATGTGGAGTGCCTAACTAGAAAAGTACCAAGTCATCGATTCCAAGCTCCAAGTGTCATGAAACCCTCCAATCAAAACCAAAAGTGATGGAAAGAAATGAAGGAAGGAGGGCATCCACATGTGTAAGTAAATAATCTATAGATCATCATCATGAAAGATAAATAGACACTTCAAACCTAAGTCTTCTCATGCCCAAATGTGTCATGTCAATTGCATATCTAAGTGTTGAAAACTATTGAATAATACGCCCAAGTGTTGGAAATACATCATGGAGCAAGGAATTTAGAGAAAAGAAGTTTCTAATATATCAAATATCACCATATTACTAGGATAGACACAAAAAATCCCAGAATGCCTTACCCAAGGAGTGTGATCCATTAATCGTCCCTTGAAACCCTAAAATGATAGAAAAGTTCCAAAGAGGTGGGAGTTCATTAAGAAAAGTTGTCTATCATGCCATATATCCTTTTAGGAGTAAAATATACACTTGAAAATTTTAAACGCTCCATGAAAAAACTCGGTGGCATATGACCCCATCAATCCCCCCAGGTGCTCTAAAGTGAGCCAATGAGATGAGCTCTCAAGGGGAAAAATTGTCTATTGTGTTTAATATGATCATGGATGTGAAATAGACACCAATATATTCGAACACTCCTCCTCGAGAGCTCAATGCTAAAATTGCATGTCAATCCCCCAGGGTCTTCCAAAGGGTGACAATGAAGAGAGTGATTTGGTATAAAGTCTATCTAACTAGAAATATATCAGCCTAGAAGCACAATAGACATGAAGGCACTAGAATGATCTTCTTGAAAAACAAGAACCAATATTTCATCGAACCCCCCCCCCTCGGGGGAATCAAAACAAGGCCCGAAGCATTACCTTAAAGATATTATCATCCAATCCATCCTCAAGATGACCAACACTAGGAGCATCATCATCATCAAGAAATTTCAATCGTATCAACATCCCATGCATCATCAAGGATGATTGCTAGGCTCAACCATCCTCGAGCAATGAAAATTCCCTATAAGTTAGCTCTGAAAGTATAGTTACCACTCATGTGTATATGAGGGGACAAAAGGATCCATAAAGTAACTCTATAAGTGAGGTTATATGTTTGCGAGATGGTTCTCATGATTAGAAGTTGGAGGATGAGGTATGCAAGAAACTACAATTTCTCTAATAGCCAACTTGGCCTTCATTGACCATATCACTTACGAGATTCCATGACTACTTATTTTGTTAATCATTAAAGACCATGTTTCAAGGTCTAAATTTATGTTGAATCAGGGCATGCAAAAGGGTGGTTTTATAGTTATTATGGGGGCCAAATCAAAGTAGTGTGTGGGGAGGTGATTAAGGAGGAGTGGTGTTTGCTCTATGTTTCATCTAACAAGCATAGGGCTTGTGCTAAAGTGTCCTTATGTTGCATCAATGTGAGTTGACCTTGGTGCAACTATAACATTTCTTGGTGAAGTGCTATATTCCCCTTGGTTATGTTATAATGTAGATATGGTCACAAATGCAATGCCTTTGTGTAACTATCTCAAACACTTAGGAAACCTATCATAGTCACACTAGAGTTGAAATTAGTACCTTGATTTATATTAATGACCCTTGTTGAGTTAACAAAGATCCCCATTATGTTAGTCTATAAATGAAGACACTCCTCGTGGCTCTACTCCATATAGTGAACCACTTATCTTGTATAGGAAATTAGCCCACCTTAACAACCTTGAATAATAGTATGGACTTATTATGAAGACACTCCTTGTGGCTCTACTGCATATAGTGAACCACTTATCTTGCATAGGAAATTAGCCCACCTTAACAACCTTGAACAATAGTATGGACTTATTATGGGTATTTTTTTAATCTTCTTATATGTGATCTGACCTTGCTCTATTGGTCCAGTGTTAAAATTTGGAAATATTAATTAAGGCTCTTGTTGTGTAGTAGATTAGTTAACAGAATGGTCATGGCACTCTACTTTCCACCTTTCCCGCGCATAATAACTACTTGCACATTCAACAAGTACACAAACTAATTTGCATTAAGGAACATCAAGAAGATAATATAACAATTTCAAGGAAAATCAATGTTATTATTACAATAGAGTACAATGTTACATGTGTTTTCTCATTCTCAAATTAAAGGATCGTCTCATGCTCCATATATTCTCTCTACGCTTTATTCTAACTCAACACTTTCTCTCTACAAATACAATATTACAACATATTTGGTTTCCTTTCACTTCACGTTCTTATCTACAAAGCATTGGGTCAATGTTTCTTTAACTTTGGAATTTACACATACCTCTTCACATTCAAATTTTATGTTAATCTTCTTCCTTCAAAACCACATGACCTATTTGGACTCTTCAAAACTACATGATCCATTAATATAACTTCAATTACATGCAATGCAAATAGTGCAACTCTTTTTAAATTATTTTTATGTAACCTAGCTCTAGTCACCTTCACACTTCCATATTAACTTTTCCCTACACTCTCCTTCTTTCTCCCCCCCCCTATAGTTTCATACAGTTCAATTGGCCTCACTTTTTCACACACAAACTTGCCTCTAACATTTTTTCTCTTCACATCTTACAAATGTTCATACATCATTTTTCTCTTTAACCAAAATGTATGCATCTTCGTGGAAATTCTACAAAATGTAACTTGTGTTGTCTGCTCAACTTTTTAAATTTTGCCTCCAATATTTACATGCTTTCTTCAACTTGCCTATCCTTCCACTTAACCAAATATTATTTATACATGATAGATATTGTATGAAAGGTATTTTCTTTGAAATTTTTTTAGTTTCTTCAAGTTTTATTTTTTATTTTTTTACAAGAACTCGTAAATATATATTAAAATGTGTGGATAAATCCATTGTATTACAAAAAAAGGGCCATTAGAGGCCTTCAAGAAGTAAAGACTTTGAAGCTTGGAAATACTAAAACAAAATTGGTGTTCATAGAGTTTCCACCTTCCCTAGCTATACTGCATTGATTGTATTTCACATAATACAATCTATAAAATACTCTGTTGATATATATCGAAAAGAAAAACATGACATTTGAATTTTAAAAGAACTCAACTACCCGTTTCCATTTTGATCTTTGACTGGCCCTGTTGCTCCCAAATTGAGTTTGGATGGGGCTCGTTGAGGTCCATAATTTGATTGATTGCGACTGAGTTTACATTTTTGGACGCTCCTTGGGTGCTTTCTGGTGTGCTTGGTTGTTGATGAGTTCGTTCAAGCTGATCCAAACGACGTTGCATTATCTCAATACCGCTATGCCGCTCTTCAATATGACTCCTCCGGGCGTAACTTTCATCTTGAAGCCTTTCAATCAGGTGTCTATGTTGAGAGAGGGTTTTGAGTTCAAATGTTAGAGTGGAGTTGAGCGCTCCTATATGAATTCACGTCCTTTGGAAGCCCATGCATTCCTCCTCAGATTCTAACTGACCAGAGCTAACAAAAAGGCCCTTGACACCCTGCATATGTATTAATGTTGATGTGCTTTGATTCCTTTGAGAATTGTCCAAGTTGCTAAGGGGGCCGCAAAGCTACAACGAAATGGGATTTCTATGTAATGGAAAAAATAAAGGCAGATCCAAAATCAACAGAGACCACTGGGTTAAGGTCTGTGTAGAGCAAAGACAAGGCGGAGGGTGAGGTGGTGGGAGATTCAAGGAATAACGGGGGGGGAGCCTAGAAAATCTGGAAGGAGAGTAAAAGACAAATGATAAGGAACAACCTAAGTAGTAAAGGGAGAGAACTGGTCGAAAATGGCTTACCAAAACGAGAAATAGACTTTTCCCCCGCAAGGATGAGTACTGGTCGAAATTCCACCATGTAAATATCAATGTTGAGTTCGTGTCAAATAGAAAGGTCACAAAATCTACTTGGTTTGATGTACCTGAGGCCTTCATGTCCGTGGGATTAGGTCTGAACGTAACATCACCTTGAAAAATTACCCGGGCATCTGGGTTGTTGCACGCACGATCCATCTGCGTCGGAGCCTTCATTCCTTGTGTCCCCACGAGCTCAAATGGACGAAATAACTAGCCACCCAAAACCATGATGAAGTCATCACCTAATTTGTTAACCTCGACTATACTTAGCCGGTGAGACGTCGAAATCACACTTTCCACTCATCTGCTCCACCATTCCCCACTGTCGCTGGCCTTCTCCACGTGCCTGATCCACCTGTCCTTTTTTGCGCTGGTGTCCACGTGCTTGATCCACTTGTCCTTGTTTGCGCTAGAGCTCCAATAAACACCACCTCTAACCTTTATGCGTTGGCTCCTGGTCATGTGTCACATTAGGTTAAGGGGGCTAAGGCTTCAACACCCTCCACGCCTAAGGTTCCGAGAGGTTTCCCAATGGCTTCATTTGCCAATTTATCTGTCGTCATGTTGTGTTTCCTCATAATGTGAAAGAATGTTGGCTTGAGGGACTATGAGTCAACTCGTATTCAATCAATTATTCTTTTTAGGCTCAAATATTTTGGGTCCGTCCCCTGTACCATCATCCTTATTAATGTCTTGCAGTTGCCTATAACATTCATATTGGAAATTTGGCGGGTCTTTGCTAGTTGGAGGCCTTTGAGTATTGCATAAGCCTCTGCTTTATTGTTGGTATCTTTCCCGATATTCCAGTAGTAATTTAAAACTCTTTTTCCTCCGGGTTCGTAGAGAACCCCCCCCCGCACCTGCCTCCCCTAGGTTTCCCTTTGAAGCTCCATCAAAAAAATGTGTATGAGCTTGTTGCTTTTGGATCCAATCATCTATGCTATGGAGAGTATGAAGCTGCCAGCATGATCTTTGCACTGAATGTGATTTCTTACCAGAATGAAGGTTAAAACTTGTGATCCAAGCCTTCTTTGGGATACTCCAATTGGATAGATCTTCTATGTTCATTACCTCTGAGAGAATCATTTTGGCCTTGCCAACAACACTTTGGGGAAGGGATATTTTTCCCAAGAAGATTTGTTTGTTTCTTGCTAGTCATATCTTTCAACATATGTACTTGTGGAGAGACCTCCAAAATCGCTTGAAGATTGGTTTTTCCCAGAAGGTGCCCCGATAGAACTTTTGCCAATTTCCCAAGCAAGGATTTAGAACAGATGGCCATCTTATTTGTCATGTAAGATCTCCAAAATCCACGTTCTAGATTGTTGTCGAAAAGGGGCAATCCCAGAAGAGGTGTTGAATGGTATCTTGACTAGTTTGTCAAACGAGGCAGTTGAAGGGACCATGTAAACCTCTTTTCATCAGGTTTTCGCCCGTTAGAATTTTTCCATGTGCTAGGGACCAAATAAAGATGTTTGTTTTAGGCAGAGAGTCTTGGCTCCAAACATTTTTCCATTTTGCTGAGTTCTGGAACACCCTTAAAGAGGAGAGGAGAGTGTTGTATCCTTCTTTTACTGAGTATCCAATTGTTCCCCAACCACGGTTGTCTGGAATATCATTGAGAATAGGAGTTGCTCCTTTGAGGGTTGAAATCAGAGCTTGAGCTTGTATGGACATGTGAGCAGGGACACCTCCCAAGCTCCACTCTTTCCAAAGACCATTTTCGTTCCAAGTTGAGATGTCAAAGAGGGTGTGTTTGTGCTCGGTTATCAACCATCTTTTTAGATCACCGAAATTTGCCTCTCAGAAGATGAGGTTGACTCCCAATATCGGGTCTTGCCATAGCCTAATCAATTTTCCATTTCCCGGAATCCACAAGAGATGCTCCTTAAAGAAGGGAATATCAACTCTTATGAGTTTCCAGATTTGCGATCCAAGTTGGGGATCATGCGTGTTATCTATGCATATTTTTCTTCCTCCCAGCCTATATTTTTTTATTATAGCCATTTTCCACCATTCCTTTTTTCTTAACACTATCCTCTAGAGAAGCTTGGCTCCCATTACTATATTTTCCACTTCGGGATCTCTGATTCCCATTCCCCCACTTGTTTTGGGTGTGGATACTATATCCCAATTCACTAGGTGGAATTTTTTGGAGTTGGATTTCCCCCCTTGCCATGGAAATTTGCGAATGAGTTGGGTCATGTCGTTCAGAACTCACTTTGGGGCCAAGAGGGAGGAGAATTGGAAGAGGGGCAGAGCAGATAGGACTGATTTTATCAAGATCACCCTCCCCACTGGATTGAGCCACCTTGACCCCCAAGATTCCATCTTTTCCCTGACTTTTTTAAGAGAGAGTTGCCAATACTCACCAGGGAGCGATTTTAAGCACAAAGGTAGTCCAAGATATTTGAATGTTTTCCAATCAAATGAGATGCCAAAGCCCATAATTTGAGCGATCCCTACTCTGATATTAGCTAAGACATTCCAAATGTAGATTTGACATTTTGTCTTATTTAGGAGCCCACCCGAAACTAAGAGAAAGGTGTCCATAACTTGATTTAGTCTTCGGGCCATAATTTTTTAAGCTCCACTAAAGAGGATTGTATCATCAAAAAATTGTGAGTGATTGATTCGTTTGACACCCTGAGCTATTTTGATTCCTAGAATTGAGCCATTGATGCTTTCCCACTCTAGCGTTCGATTAAGGGTCTCTTCCATGATCACATACAGAAGAAGGGAGAGTGGGAAGCCCTGCCTTAGTCCTCTGGAGGCCATAAAGAAGGGAGTTGGTCTTCCATTCAAGAGGGGGGCAATCCAAGGGGAAGCAATGCAAGTTCTCGTTCATGATATAAATTCTTGACTGAACCCAGATTTTTTCATAACCTTGAAAAGAAAATCATGTTCTACTCTATCAAATGCATTTGCCATATCCAATTTTATTGCCATGCCTGGTTCCCCTCGAGAATTACTGAAGTGGATTGCTTCTTGCACCATAATAAAGTTGTCCCAAATTGTCGGCCTACCACAAATCCTCCTTGGTTAGGAAGAAGTAGAGATCTGAGAAAAGGATTCAACCTGTTAGCAATGATTTTGTCCATGATTTTATAAGAAGTATTACAGAAAGAAATGGGTCTAAATATATCCAATGTAGAGGCGCCATGTTCTTTTGGTATAA
The DNA here is from genome assembly GCA_009831015.1 of Picea engelmannii. Lineage (NCBI taxonomy): Eukaryota > Viridiplantae > Streptophyta > Pinopsida > Pinales > Pinaceae > Picea > Picea engelmannii. The sequence continues at coordinate 847,299 of ML778366.1, forward strand.
GCACTAAGAAGGAGGAGTTGGTGGCTCCTCCCATCTTTTATTTATTTATGAGCGAATCTTATCATTCTGGTGAAGTCCTGCTTCATTATGTGCCAACATTTTTTATAGAAATGAAGGGTGAAACCATCTGGCCCCGGAGCTTTATCTTCGTTGAATTGATTGGTTGCTTTTAGGATTTTTGCTTCTTCAATTTGTCGATTGAGATTTAGATTGTATTCATCTGTAATTTTGCTTGGAATGTGGCTGAGAAGAGAGTCAACGAGGTCTTCCTCTGATCTTCCATTTGAAATGTAGAGCTTGTGGAAATGATTAGTGGTTTGTTGTATGATTTGGTTGAAATCCTTTATAATTTCCCTTGCCAGAGTTTTGATTTCAGAGATTTGATTGGAACAAAGTCTAACTTTTGATTGTCTATGGAAGAAGGAGGTATTTTGATCCCTTGATTTCAACCAAAGACTTATGGATTTTAACCTCCAGATGATTTCTTCTTCGTTTAACGCTTGAATGTACTCTTTGTGGATTTTTTGCTCAATCATTATATGGCTTTGTTGAACCTCTTTTGTCTTCATTTCCTCTTGTATTTTTTCGAGCTGAATCTTTTTTTTCTTTAACCTTGTTCTAGATCATGTTCGAGGAGGTTTTTTCCCATTCTTTAAGAAATCCTTTCACCAACTTCAGCTTCTGCTCCCAAATATAGTTTGGAGAACCTATAATCCACTAGTTCCAGATTTGAGAGATAGAGGGAAGGAACTCCGGTCGATCCATCCATAAGGGGTTGAATTTGAAGGCGATAGGACCCCAATTTTTTTGTGGTTCAAACATTAGAGAAATAGGTTGATGATCCGATCCTGGCCATGGAAGAATCAAAGAACAGGCTTTGTCTCGGAGGGCCAGAAAAGAGCTGCTTCTTAGAAACTAATCCAGCCTAGCCGCAATGTGACATGGTCCTGCTCTTCCGTTGTTCCAAGTGTACATACCTTTAGTAGGGGGAACATCAAAGAGATCCAGATCTGAGATTAGATCATCCATTTTTTCTCTGAATTGATCCTGTTATCCCCAACTTCATGGGATAACTAGGAGATCATGTCTTGAGGCCCATAGGTCCTAGACATGGAGTACCGAGAGCAGGATTGACCCGAGCATGGCCCTGGAGGGCCCATCCTTTTCATCTTTCGTCAGATTCATCTTGTCAGCAACAATAACATCCATCACCATCGGCTTGGTCTTGTATCAGAGAAGGCTCTTGCTCCATGAGGTAAATGGTCTAGGTATCATGGTATGTGTCACCTTTGATCATTATAACCTTTAAATGTATGCATCTAATTCCTTTTATTTCTGACGACTGCTTGGATCTTACATCAACCCACTTGACCATGATTGGAGGGATTGACAGGGTGTCCTAGCAAGCCTGTACCCATAGATTTTGGTTTGCCACTAGGGGGATTTTGTAAATTCTAACCTTGTACAATATCTACTGCAAACTGATATTAAGAAAAGAACATAAAAGATACAATGGAAAACACAAACATTACACAGAGATTTTTCACCTGGAAACCCAAACCGGGAAAACCAACATATATTATATTCATACATTGTGTTACATTGTTTACAATACAATATACATATAGGAGCC
>ML778367.1:0-37113 GCA_009831015.1 Picea engelmannii
AATTAAATTAGTAATTAGATAGTTGATTTGAGTTATTAGTCTTTTGTATATATAATAGTTAGTAGTTTTTAGTTTAGTTAGATCACTTAGCTCAGATCAACTTTCCTCTTTGGCTTCCTTAGGAGACCTCAGAGCGGCCAACGAAGCCGTTAAACTTGCCAGGGTGGTCCATACCAAACGGCTTGGGTTATTAGACAACCCCGAACCGGTTCCACTCTCTTAATTGACGGACGGTCGTTTTCTCCCGTCAACAGACTCCTGATAGGATGAGTACAAAAGAGATAAAGGAATTACAAATGCAACTAGAAGAACTTCTGAAAAAAGGGTACATACGCGCAAGTGTGTCAGCTTGGGGTGCCCCAGTATTATTTGTGAAGAAAAAGGATGGAACTTTGAGACTTTGCATAGAATTCAAAAAGTTGAACAAGGTAACTGTAAAGAAAAATTATTCGTTTCCTAGGATATATGACCTCTTTGATCGGCTCAAAGATGCAAAAATATTCTCCAAGATTGATCTCAATTTAGGCTATCATCAAGTAAGAATTAGAGAGGAAGGCATCAAAAAGACTTCCTTCATAACAATGTATGGGCATTATGAGTTCACATTGGTTCCATTTGGGTTGTCAAATGCACAAATTGTTTTCATGTGTCTCATGAATGGTATATTCAATAATTACTTGGATAAATTCGTCATTGTCTTCTTGGATGATATTTTGATATATTCTAAGTTCGAAGAAGAGAATGAACAACACTTAAGAATGATATTACGGGTATTGAGGGAGCATCAATTGTATTCCGAATTGAGCAAGTTCTCATTCTACCAGAAGCAAATTCATTATTTGGGCCATATCATTTCAGAGGAAGGGATTAAAGTGGATCCAAGAAATATAAGGGTTATTGAAGGATGGACAACACTAAGGAATGTCTCAAAGGTGAGATCATTCATGGGACTTGTAGGTTACTATAGGATATTTATTGAAGTATTCTCAAATATTGCAAACCCAATCAATTACTTGCAAAAGAAAGGTGTGAAGTTTGAGTGGACATTGAATTGTGAAAGGAGTTTCCAACACTTGAAGCAATTATTAAAAAGTTCTTCAATACTAAAGATTGTTGATCCAAATGAAAATTCCATTGTATGCATCGATGCATGTAAAGAAGGACTGGGTGGAGTCCTTAGTCATAATGGGTATGTGGTGTGCTTTGAATCAAGGATGTTGAAGGAGCATGAGAGGTACTATGCTACTCATGATTTGGAGTTGGTAGCCATAGTGCATGCCTTGAATATGTGGAGGCACTATCTCATGGGGAAAATATTTGAGTTGAGAAAAAACCATAGTGGTCTGAAATACTTGTTTGGGAAACCAACTCTAAATTCCAGGAAAAGCAGGTGGTTAGATTTCCTCAGTAAATATGTTTTTATATAAAACATATCAAAGGTAAAGAGAACATGGTGGATGATTCACTTAGCCAGAGGGTGCATGAGATGCATGCTACAACCATTATCATGTACCAATAATATTTGAAGGATAGGATTCTGGAGGATGCAAAATAAGATAAGAAATACATGGAGGTAAAGGAAAACTTCAACAAGGTAACTTACCGCAAAAACTTGAAGACTATAAGCTGGAAAATGATGAAATTCTCATGTACAGGGGCATAATTTATGTGCCAAATTCTCAAGAATTGAAAAATTTGATTCTAAAAGAAATGCATAATGTGTCTTATGTTGGATACCCAAGCTACCAAAAAAATATTGCAACTATAAATAGCCAAGACTATTGGTCGGGGATTAAGAAAGAGGCTTATAATTTAATTGCCAAGTCTTTGGAATGTTAAAAAGTCAAGGATGAGAACAAACACCCAGCTGGTTTGATACAACCATTACCCATTCTTGAGTGGAAGTGGGAAGTTGTAAAAATGGATTTCATCACCAAGCTGCCCACCAACAACATGTTTTCATCATGGTGGTGGTGGAAAAGATTACTAAAGCTGCCCACTTTGTTCTAGTAAAACTCACTCACAAGGCAATCAACATTGCTGATATTTATATGAGGGAAATTTCTCCACTCCATGGTATACCCAAGACCATTGTAACTGACAAAGATCGAAAATTTGCCTCAAATTTTTGGAAGGGATTATTCAAAGGATTTGGAACCAATCCGAACTTTACTACAACCTATCATCCATAATCATATGGGAAAACAAAGAGAGTAAATCAAGTGATTGGAGATATGTTGAGGATGTTTGTGATGGATAAACCATCCAAATGGGAGGATTACTTGCATTTGGTGGAATTTGATTATAACAATTGGTATTAAAAATCCTTAAATATGAGCCGATTTGAATCCATGTATGGACGAAAGTGTAACACACTAGTAAGTTGGGAAAACCTTGAAGACAGAGCAGTGGTTGGGCAAGAATTACTTAGGGAAATGGAAGAGAAAATGATGAAAATAAAACATAATTTAAAGGCTTCCCATGACCGGCAGAAAAACTATGCTAATAGAGATAGACCCCACAAAGAATTTAAAGTGGGTGACCATGTGTTCTTAAAAGTAAAGGCTGAGAGAAGTTCCCTAAAATTGGGAAATTTTTCAAAGTTGGCAGCTTGTTATTGTGGGCCATTTGAGATCTTAGAAAGGATTGGGACTATAACATACATGATTGATTTACCTGCATCAATGTATATTCATAATTTATTCCATGTATCATTGCTTAAACAATATGTACATGATGTTAATCATGTCATTGATCGGAATGTAATTCATGTTTAGCAGGAAGGCGATTTTCAAGTGCATGTAGTCTGCATATTTGATCGGAAGATCAAGTAGCTCTAGAATCGATCCATAGGGCTAGTAAAGGTCTAATGGACTTGGTATGGTCCTAAGGATGAAACTTGGGAGCATGAAGAGGCTATGTGGGAATATTATCCACATATTTTTGGAAACTATTAACGTTTTGGTTGTATATGTCTATATTGCACTGAGGACAGTGAATAAATAAGGGGGAGGGGAATGTAATACCCCTAGGCCAAAACCAATTGTACATATAAATGTAAATGACCATATAGGCTAGTGAGCCAAGATATTTTGGGCCAAGATTCCTGTGCAATTATTAGGCTGGAGAGCCTAGATGCTAAAGGCTAGTGAGCCTATTTTTGTAATATGTAAACACTCATATTATTAATAAAGTACATCGTTGTTGAAGACCAACCACAAAAAAGAAATGGGGGGATAAACTCCACTAGAAAGGGAAAGGGGGGATAATAGTCTAGGAAGGGGCTAAGCTAGGGGGATTAATCCCAATGGAATATCATATTAGTATTCCTTAAATATAAAGTAATGGATATGAATATATCATAAGTTCTAAATTAGGGACAAGGGAGTCCATTGGGTTCCAAGTGTCTTAAAATATACATGCATATATTTATTTGGGGACATAGTGCAAGGGGGGATTATCATTGTTTTTGGATGGATTATTCCTTCAGATAGGAAGAGGTGAATTATACTCGACGGTACTGGACTGTAACGAGGAACCTATACTTGTGCTAGTTAGATCGAGAGTTGGATTGAAGAAGTGGTTTGTCAAGCCCGTGGAATGAAAGAGGTAGGTTGTCATGCCTGTGAGAATTCTCTCCAGATGAGAGAACTACTGGGAATTGATTTCCCAAGGTGCCAAACTGTAGCTACAGGGATTTGAGACTTCTTGTCTGGCCTATTGTTGAAGCCTTGGAAAGGAAGTGGGGTAGCCGAAAGACAATTGAGTAGAAAATGGGCACACTTCCTCGGGTAGGAAAAACATGCGGGAAATGAGAGACTGTATGCTCTTATTTTGAGTAGGCACCTATCTTTGAGTTTGTATGTTGTTAAAGAGACATTATCCTGGGTTAGAAACCCTTTTCCCTAGTGGAATTTATCCCTGGCTAGGGGGTGACTCACTACTGAGAGTTATGAGCAGTGCAGTCTAAGGATGGGAGGAACATGGAAGGTATACATGCAATTGGTGTTTATTTCCCGAGATAAGTGTCATTCATGTTCTTATTTCAATTACTGTGTGTGTGCAATTATGATTTTTCTTCCATGGAATATCTCTTGTTAAATTCTATATATGAATTATTATTGTTGCATGCATGTTGTTATTATTTCCACTTAACTCCGTTTAGATGTATAATTCACTATTTAATTTAATGGAATCATAATTTGTAATTCTGCATGGCATGGCCTAGCTCGGGGTTGGGAAATTTACAAGAGAATTTTTGTTGAGTCCTTGATAATGGGTACGTTAAAAATTGGTATCAGAGAAAATTTTGTTGAGTTGTTGGTAATGGGGACATTACAAAATGGTATTAAAGAAAATTTTGTTGAGTTTCCGGTAATGTGGACATTACATCACCACCTGAGACATATATGAGGCCATATCTGACTATACCATGCAAGTAAATCAACACATGCTTTGTTGCAACCCAATGGTAGTGTCTCGACTCTACCATGAACTGGCTCAAGGTCCAAAGCAAGTATCCAGCTTGGAATTAACCAAGTACATCAAGGATCCAATCAACTTCCTGTACATTGTGGGATCCACCAAATCTGAATTTGAAGTAGAATCACTCAACTTCTTCATATTTGTCTCCATAGGTGTAGCCATGGACTTGTAGTACATCATATTGAATCTCATCAGTATCCATTAACTGAGGAGTATCTCATATGATCTCTGTCACACCACTAATCCCAAGAAATAATACATCCGACAAAGATCCTCCATCTCGAACTCTAAGGCCAACTCCCTTTGTCACTGAAGTAGAATTTGATGTCCAATTTGACTCATTGGCTTCTCCCTCTATGACTGAGACAAAATACATATCCCAGTCCTCATGACTAGCTTCATCCTATGTCATTGTAGTAAGATCTACTAAAACAAGTGTATCCTCCCAGGAGATCTCACATCTCCTATAGGTCTCCTCAACTCATGACACTTGTCTGTTAGTCCTAGAGGATGTCTCTCTCCCTCCTGAATATGAGGGGAAAATCCCTTTGAATGATCATTTATCCCACTGAGACAAATGACTCTCTCTGATATCATAATCACTCCGAGTATGCATGCTCCCTCTGAGTGCATACAATCTTTGGAGCCATTTGCTCTCTCCTACACCTCTTCACTTCCTCTAAACTGTGATATCCAATGAACTGTACTGGGAGACTTCTCCTCCTTACTGGATCTTAAGGGTTGACTACCTTTGAACTCTATCTCCCTCTGAGTTGGTACTTGGTGGGGCCATCTACCTCACCACTAGTGGAGCCATATGCTCCTCCTCATAACCGTGACTCTACGTAACTCGAGAAACTCTAAGTATCATGAAGAACTACATGTCTCACTGCACCCTACAAAGTGTCACAAAGCCATGCAGACATATACCTAGTCACTGCCACGTCTCTGGGTAGATCCACTCACCCTTTTGCCTCTACTAACCCTTCCTAATGACCTAGAGAGTGAATAATTGAACTGTACGATCATCCTATAGATCCTTATGCTCCTCACTATAAATATATGTGTGGAACAATTTGTATCCCATAAAAAATATCCTTCTTTCCAGAAGGTTCTAACTTCATCCTTTTCTCTTCGGTATATGGATGTATAATATTGTGTATACAACTCCATGTCTGGATAGTTTTCTCCAGAGACCATCTAATTTGTTTCCTCTTGCAACTGTCACTATATCTCCCTCTTAGAGCTATCACCTATGACCTTCCTGGAACATGAACAAGAAAAATAAAAAGAACAAGAGCACGAGCATGAACAAGAACAATTGTCACTATAGCATCCTTTCAGAGATCTCACATGTAACCTACATGGGACAAGAGCCAAAACAAGAAATACAAGAACAAGAAAAAAGAACAAGAAACAAGAACAACATTTTTCTAGTGTTGTGACCGATTATTCCTCCATGGTAACCTGCTCAGAACAAAACAAGTACATCTCCATGGTAACTTCAATGGATTCTACAAGGTAACCTTTCTGGGACAAAGACAACAACCAAAAAAGTCTCCTATAAGAGATCAACTTCATCTTGTAAATAAGTGCATCATTAGTACTAAACAGTGAGAATTTACATAATGATCATTGTACCAACAATACTCAAGTGTTACTAAACATTTTATATAAAAAATAACCAACAGTAATAGACCTTTAAAGACTATTTCCCGAGTTACAACATTTACTTAAGATACAACAATATAAAATATCAAACATGATATGCAAACCTGGATTATTGATGTTGTTGTTCCATTTGATTTCGAGTTGTCATATACTATAGGAGACATCATCACTACTGCCTCCAACTCTTGAGCTTCCTCTGAGTGCACTAGATCTCTGATACTTTTGGATCTACTGTCACTGCTTGAACAAATTTCCTTTTTCCAAGTGTACATATCCTGCAAACACCCTCATGATATAACTTATATACAAGTACGTACCTCTAAGATTTGTAGCACCATCCATGATCCAAAAAGGATCCAAAGAAGGATAAGAACAACTTAGAACGTGAAGAGGTAACTCAAGACGCTCATAATGGCTTCAAAAGACAACAAAAGGGGAAAAAATCAGAGTTCCCAAAACTCAGTTAAAATGACATGATCTTTCTAACGGCACAAACGACTCATCAAATGGAGTTACATATCAAAATTTATAAGTGGTCAAAGTTCAGGTCAAACTTGGTCAAAAGTCAAAAGAGCAAGGTGAAAAGTGGCACCACTGCAAGGATGACATGTGGCACATCCGTACATTTTAGTTGGCATGGGATGATGTGGAAAGATCGTACAGATTGATGGCATAACCATGGGAAAATTAGGTGATGACACATGTCATTTTGATGGACAAATGATATGGTGCCACATGGCCCAGTCATGGGATGGAATGTGGCACACCTCCATTGGTTGGTGTGTGTAAAATTTATATGAATCCATAGGATTCGAACCCTTGACCTCCTCTAGCCCAAAGGCCTCACACGTCTATGCTAGCCAACTTGCCATTACATGCTCCTTGTTTATACATTGGCACAGATTTAATTTAAATTGTATTAATGTTTCATATGGGGGAGAAAAGGGCTAGGCCTTCGACCCAGCCCTTGGTTTTATGTTAACCCACACGACCATAGGTTTTGTCACATGATGCCAACTATCTTCCATTCTAGATAGCATATCCTCTAGTTTAAACCACTGCCATATTCTTTGCCAGATATTCTAACCACCTACCAACTGTATCCGCCATTCTAGTGGTTGCCCGCCAGATTTAGCTGGGCAAAAAAAAATGGTTTAAATATATTCCATATTTTTTGTAACCATTGTATAAAAGGGGAGGCCCTTGGGATTCGACCCCGAGACCTCCACCAACTAAACACCCTAAATATCATCCACCAACCAATGCACCAACAAACACATTTATTCCTAACCACCTAAGTTTTATTATATGAAGGAATGTTGGCCAAAGTTCAAAATAGAAGAACATAGATTAGACTGAGTGTGCTCGTATGGATTGGTACAGATTTTGGCATGCTTTTCGAGATTTCTCAGTCATTTATTGCAGAGGTAGTGGCACGAAAACCAAGATAGAGGTGTCTCTTGGGCCTGGAAGTGTTAGACTCAGATTGAGGTGTGGTGACAATCATTTTTAGGTAAAATGATGCCATGAATGCAGTGGTGGTGTTAGTTTTCTGATCTAAGAAAAAAATTTGTATCTTCACTCCAGAATGAGGTATACTTATGTATTTTGCCCAATTGTTTTGTGGAGTTAATAAAAAAACCTACCCATTTGACAGCAGAACCCAAAGATGTAGTCCACCAGGGACGAACTTCATTATCAAGTTCTTTCTGTTCATATTGCATGCTTATGTCTCTTTCCTTTTGATCTTTTCCTTCTTTATGGTGTAATTTTGTTTATTCTCATTTAATACAATTCTTTAATAAGTCACCTGACTAAAAGATCTTGGATCATTTTGGTATCATAGAAGCCGTCTTTGACTTGAATTATTGAGTATGAATGCTTACTAGGGCCAAGCATAAGCAGGGTGAAGGAAATCTTAAGAATTTCAATCCTGAAGTTGGTCATGCATCCCAAAGGAAGAAGATGGCAGAAGAGGACAAGCATGATGAACAAGAGAAAAATTTCACATGGTTTTTTATCGCATTTCAGAAATGGTCAAACGAATGTATGGATATTACGAGAAGATGATGAAGAAGAAAGGGAAGAAAAAGGAAGCACATGTAGATGATGATGCTTTTGTAAACCAAGGGGCTGGAGGAGATCCTCCTAAGCCTCCATCTTCACCTTCAAGTTCTAGTTCTTCTTCCTCTGAGCATTCTCATCACTCTCATCATTCTAGCCATAAAGCCTCTTTTAAGAAACCATTATTAAAGCTTGATGTAAATTTTGTTTTACTTATGTTTAATGGAGATGCTAATCCTGAAAAATTAGACAATTGGATCTGACAGGTTGAAGTATATTTCTATGTTCAACATATTGACGAAGAGGAAGTTAAAGTGCAACTGGATTCTCTTCGGTTGGAAGGCACCGCTCTCATATGGTGGGTGAGAAAGCTACAGTACAGGAGCAAGTATGGTAATCTTCTTTCCTCATGGTTGAAATTTAAATCAGAGATAAGGAAGAAGTTCTATCCATTAGGGTATTTACATAAAGTGATGATGGAATGGAAAACCTTGAGGCAAGGTAAAGGTCAGACTATACAAAGTTTCACAAAAGAATTTAGGAAGAAAGATCTTGCATTGAATATTCCTTTGGATTCTTATGAAACTTTAATGAAGTATATTGGCACACTTCATAGTTATATTCATCATACTTTGCTCTTGTTTAACCCCACTAGTCTTGATGAAGTTTGTGTGCAAACCACTCACCTTGAGAACAAGGGGAAACATGTTCAAGAACTTCCCACGAAGAAACCTTCCAATTTCCCACAAAATACTTTCAAGAAGTTCAAAAGGAAGGACAAGAAGACTGCTATAGTGAAAAGAGAAGGAGGAAAACCATCTTGCACTCATTGCAAGAAGGGTGGTCACGATGAAGAACATTGTTAGAAACTACATTCAGAAAAGAAACCGAAACACTTCGGTGGAAAGGGGAAGACAAATACCGTTACTACAGTGCAACAAGATCTTGGTTACAAATCAGGAGATGAAGGAAAGATCATAGTGGTTGGAGTACATGGTAAAGATTCTCTTCATGCTAGTTCAAGTTCCAATGATGAATCTCATATTGATGAATGAAAGAGGAATGATTTATTTCATATATGATTTGTATCTAAACATACTAAGATAGATACATTATTTGATTTGGGTTCCCAAGTAAACTTAACATCTGAAGCACTTGTCAAGAAGATGGGTCTTGAAACGAAACCACATCCAAAGACTTATCCTCTTGGTTGGGTATGTGATGAAGAAAAACTTAATGTCACCAAACAATGTAGGATCAGATTTGTTATTACTTCCAAGTTGATTGATGAAGTGGATTTGGATGTTGTACCACTTGATATATGTGTCATAGTGTTGGGAAGTCCTTATCTTTATGATAGAAAATAAGTCTTCTTTCGTCATGAGAACAAATAACCCCCTTACTAAAGGGGGAGTGGAATATATTGCTAGAGCTCACAACATGAGGGTAAATACAACACTTGTTAGTGCAAGTCAAATAAAAAGACTCATAACCACTAATAAGAGATATGTACTCATGGTTGTCAAAGAGAAATATGTTGGGATATCCGATGCTTTCCAAGGGTGTGATCCATCTCATAAAAAGGAATTAATTGATATTGTTTCTAAGTATGATGATATTTTTCAGGAACTAGATGGATTACCTCCTAAGAGGTAAATCCAACATGAGATACATCTTCAACAAGATTCTCCTCTTCCTAATGTGGGCATGTACAGGATGTCAGTTCTGGAGATGACATAGATCAAGAAGAAGGTACAATGCTTATTGGATCAAGGGGTCATTAGGCCCAGTTCATCTCCTTGTGGTTCTCCGATCGTGATGGTGCCAAAGAAATATGGCACATGGCGAATGTGTGTCGATTACAGGGCTTTAAATAAAATCACGGTGCAAAATCAATACCCTCTTCCTCACATAGATGATTTACTTGATCAATTGAAGACTGTTGTTTATTTCACTAAGTTGGATTTGCGTAGTGGATATCATCGAATCAGGGTTACAGAATAGGATGCATGGAAGAATTCCTTTAAAAACAAACAAGGATTTTTTGAGTGGTTAGTTATGTCATTTGGGCTTTGTAATTCTCCGACAACTTTCATGCGTGTGATGAATGATGTATTCAAGCCTTTCCTGGATGACTTTGTGATTGTATATTTAGACAACATTCTTGTTTTTAGAGGGACTTGGGATGAATATGTAAGGCATGTAAAACAGGTATTGGATACTTTGCAAAGGGAAAAGTTGTATGTGAAAATGTCTAAATATGAATTTGGCAAGACTGCAGTTGTGTACTTAGGTCATTTCGTGGGAGGAGGACAATTGAATATTGATCCTTCCAAAATTGATGTAATTGTAAATTGGCCTAAGCCAAAGAGTGTAACTGAAGTCCAAGGCTTCTTGGGTGCATTCTAGTATTGGAGGAGATTAATTCCCAACTTCTCCTTTATAGCAACCCCTTTGCATGCCTTAACCAGTGTGAAGAACACTTTTCAGTGGGAAGGAAAGCAAAAAAAATCTTTCAACACTTTGAAGGAGAAGATCAATACCACACCAGTATTAGCACTGTCGAATCTTCAATAGTCGTTCGAGATCAAGACAGATGCCAGTGGATATGCCATGGGTGCAGTATTGATGCAATATCGTAAGCCTATATGTTACCACTCTGAGACTTTTAACCAAGTTGTTGTTAACTATCCTACATATGATAAATCGTTGGATGCATTAGTTCAAAGCGTAAATAAATGGAACCACTACTTGTTAGGGAAGGAAAACATCATACATACAGATCCCTAGGCCTTACAGTATCTTCAAGCACAGACCAAATTGCAACAATATCGACACTACAGGTGGATGGGTTTTCTACAACAATTTCATTTGGTAATTAGGTACAAGAAGGGTACAAGTAACAAGGTAGCCGATATGCTTTCTAGACCTCCTATTGTTGCTTCTATTATTTTGAAGAATACATTTTTATCTCATGATATCTATGTAGAACAATATGCCATCGATGAAGATTTTAAAGATGTATATGAGAAACTAACCCATGGTGCACAGGTAGAGAACTATTGTCTGCAGGGAAAATTACTCTATCATATTGGGAAGTTATGTATTCCTAGAAATGAACGAGTCCATGTGATACGAGAATCTCACACTTCTATTGTGTCTGGGCATTTTTGGGTAGGAAAAGCTATGGCTCATTTGTGAAGGTTTTGTTGTTGGCCTCAAATGAAAGAAATTGTAACTAAATATGTAAAGGGGTGTGTGATGTGTTCTAATTGTAAGCCCACTAATAGAAAATTGGGGCTATACTCACCACTTCTTGTTCCATCCTATCCATGGGAAAGAATTTCCATGGATTTTGTAGGGGGCTTACCAATGACCAGAGGGGGTCATGATTATTTGTATGTCACAGTGGATAGGTTCAACAAGATGTGTATCTTGATGCCATGTAAAAATAAGATCATTATTGAGCAGACTACTAATCTCTTTTTTTAGTATGTTTGGGTTCACTTTGGATTACCCATGTCCATTGTCTCGGATCGAGATACTCGATTCCTTGGGTACTTTTAGACTAGCTTGTGGAGAATGATGGACACCAAATTGAAGAGGAACACTACTTTTCTTCCACAGACTGACGAACAGACAGAGGTGGTAAATAGAATAGTGGTACTTTTTCTTCGAGGCTACTACAACAAGCATCCTAAGTTAGGGGATGAATAGATACCCTATGTACAACATGCTTATAATCGAGCTTTACATTCATCCACTCAAAGTTCACCTTTTGAGACGTGTTTTGGGTACCTACCAAAGGTTCCTTTGGACTTGATGTATGGGAAAGATGCCAATGTGAATGAAGAACGAACAGAGGACAGAGCCCACAAGTTCATTTAGAGGATCCAATAGATAAACCAAGAAGTCAGGGAACAATTGGAGAAGAGTCAAGAATAGTATAAATCTCGACATGATAAGAAAATGGTTGATCATCAATTCCAGGTTGGAGACTGGGTATGGATTCACATCAACAAGGAACGATTGAAGGGTGAAGGCAAGAAACTCAAGCCTATCTAATATGGACCCTTCACTATTTTGGATAAAAGTGACACTAATGATTTTCGTTTATATCTTCCACCGTATATGCATATTTACTACGTTGTGAGCGTAGAGAACTTGAAACTTTTTGAGCCTCCCATGATCATGGATCAATATGAAGAAGTTTCAATACCTTCAGTTGATGAGTTTTCACCTGAGTACTTGGATGAGTTACAGGAAGATATCATCCTGGATACAAGGATGAAGACTTCACGCAAGGGTGATGTTGATTATCTTCGAGTAGGTTTAAAGGGCACACATCCAAGCAAGGCAAAGTGGATTGAGAAGGACAAAGTGAGGGGAATTTTCCATCACTTACCAGTTTATTAATGAAATATTTTGGTGGTCCAAAAAAACTCTCAGTGGGAAGGCGTGATCCAAAAAGGACCTAGAGAAGGCTAAGAACAACTCAGAATATGTAGAGGCAACTTAGTATGCTCATAATGGCTTCAGCAGACAACAAAAAGGGAAAAAATTCAAATTTCCCAAAACTCAATTAAAATGACATGATCGCAAAGAGCGCATCACAAGATTTCTAACAACGCAAACAACTCGTCAAACGGAGTTACGGATCAAAAGTTATAAGCGGTCAAAGTTTAGGTCAAAATTGGTCAAAAGGGAAAGGTGACACATGGCACCACTGCAATGGTGACATGTGGAACATCCGTACAACTTATTTGGCATGGGACGATGTGGAAAGGTCGTACATATTGATGGAATACATGTAGGAAAATTAGGTGATGACACGTGTCATTTTCATAGACAAATGATATGGTGCCATGTGGCCAAGTCATGGGTTGCCATGTGGCACCCCTCTAGTGGTTGCTGTGTGTAAAATTTATATGACTCCATAGGAGTCGAACCCTTGATCTCATCTATCCCAAAGGCCTCACACCTCCGTGCTAGCCAACTTGCCATTACATGCTCCTTGTTTATACATTGGCGCAGATTTAATTTAAGTTATAATAATGTTTCATATGGGGGAGAAAAGGGCTAGGCCTTCAGCCCAACCCTTGGTTCTATGATAACCCACACAACCATAGGTTCTGCCACATATGGAATATTCCAACTATCCACCAGTTTAAACCACCACCATATTCTTCGTCGGATATTCTAACCGCCCACCAACTGTATCCGCCATTCTAGTGGTCGCCCGCCAAATTTAGCCGAGCGTGCCAAAATGGTTTAACTATATGCCAATTTTTTTGTAACCATTGTATAAAAGGGGAGGCCCGTGGGATTTGACCTTGGGACCTCTGCCAAGTAAATGACCTAAATGGCATCCACCAACCAACGCACCAACAAACACATTTATTCCTAACCGCCTAAGTTTTATTATATGAAGGGATGTTCGCCTGATTTCATAACATAAGAATGAAGATAAGGCCAAGTGTGCCCGTATGAACTGGTACATATTTTGGAATTCTTTCTGAGATTTCTCAGTCATTTATTGCAGAGGCAGTGGCACGAAAATTGAGACAGAGGTGTCTCTTGGGCCTAAAAGTGTCAGACTCGGATCGAGGCATGGAGATAGTCATTTTTAGGTAAAACCACACCATGAATGCAGTCGAGGTTTTAGTTTTCTAATCTGAGCAAAGATTTTGTAGCTTGACTCCAGAATGAGATACACTTATGTATTTTTTCCAATTATTTTGTGGAGTTAATAAAAAGACCTACCCATTTGAGAGTGAGACCCAGAGATGTAGTCCACTAGGGATGAACTCTGTTATCAAGTTATTTGTGTTCATATTGCATGCTTATGTCTCTTTCCTTTTGATATTTTCCTTATTTATGGTGTACTTTTGTTTATGCTCATTTAATACAATTCTTTAATAAGTCACATGACGAAAAGATCCCGAATCAATCCAGCTTGTCTTCTAATCTCAATTTTTGCGTAACTAGAAACTGGAAACTGCAGCTGCAATTGGTGACTGACAACTACAAATGTAACTGCAAATAAAAATGCAAATGTAACGGGCAACTGCAACTGGCAACTTCAACTACAATTTCAACTGTAACTTGCAACTACAAATGCAACTGTAACTAACAACTGCCACTGCAAATGTAGTGAGAAATTTCAAATTTTACCAAGTTGTAATCTGATACGACCAGGAGGAGCACTAGGCTAGGGCGAGCTGATTTATGGAAAAATTAATCATAGTTCCCTCTAATAAATTTCTCAATGAGCTCAACAAGTTTAGACCTGTGCAGTGGAAAACATAAATTGTGCAGTAGCAATATTTCAACAAAGCTCTGATACCATGTTTATTTTTCTAATTCTCATATCTTGACAGTTATTGCCTTATTATTACAAACAATATTCACTTTCATATCATAGTTATCATAGAATAAATATACACTGAAAATATCAACTATAACAATGTAGTGGAAATAAGAATATCTAGAAAAATTAACCATGCATAGTAGACACAAGAACATAATAATTTATCCTGGGAATCCCAACCTTGGGAGAAAACCCAACAACCTTTATTATAGAAGAATTCAGTCCAAGATATTACCATTATATCACCATCACCAGATCAAAATACCATACAGAGAAGATCCTCCCCAGGGCTAGCATCTCCAAGATCTAGCATATCACTAGAATAGCCAAGATAACACCAAGAAAGAGCTTCTCCAAGTCTAGCACCTTCCCCAAGTGTGGTTCCCTCACCAATATAACCAAAAACCCAGAAATAGAGAAATACCACAACTGTTGCTGACAACTGCCTTGTGCGCACTGTAGAAGGAGAGTTGCATATGTATGTCCAAATGAAATGATCCAACCTTGTATTTATACTAAGACAAATGCCTATATTTTCCTATGGGGCTTGTTAGCACCATGATTTTTGTAGCTAGAGTTAGAGTTATGTCCAAAACAAATTCAGAGTCGTGCCTTTATCTTGGAAAAAATCAAGACTTTCCTAGATGATTCATAGTTAGTGTGTCAAATTTTATGAGGTCAGTGACCAAATAAAGAATGGTTTGAAATGTCAAGTAAGGGGTTTAGCCATAAGTTGGTTAAAATAGTGTAAGGTTCTTCATGTTTAAGTTGTAAAGGTCTACTTTCCTAAGTCTCGAGTCATGTCGAAAAGTGGGAAAATATGTACCAAGGTAAAATCAAGTGGTTAGGATGAATTTCATGTCAAAAGATATTATGGTTGATCATTACCTAATCATGAGGTTAGAAAATGGAATAATCATGGCACTTCATATCATTTGTACCATTGAAAAATTCGAAGGTGTACCCATTGTGCAAGTTCGCTGCGCAAATCTTTAACTTTCCTTAAAACATTATGTCACTATGGATATTCCTTACCTTTTCATAATTTTGTTCATTATCCATTAAAGAATAAATATTGGTCACCTTTTATGTTTCTCCATCACCTTCAAGACTTGTGCGTCATCCATATCCTTTCCAGTAATCTCTGAATCCCTTTGTTATGTAAATATTGTGTGCTTCTAGTCACTACGTAAATATGCTACTCAGTTTTTGTTGCATATCCTCTATTGCTTTCAAGCATTGTTCAAGAGTTTTTCTTGGAGCCCATTGCAAATTAGTTTATGGAACAAGTTTGTTTTTCACACAATCATCCTTCTTTATTTTCAGCTAAATTCTTATTACCTACTCTCGTGCCAAGTTTCCCGTTGTTGTTTATTGTTGTGCCAAGTTTTTCGTTGTGCCAGAGTTTTCCATTGTTGTTTATTGCTATGCTAAGTT
Source organism: Picea engelmannii (assembly GCA_009831015.1). Classification (NCBI taxonomy): domain Eukaryota; kingdom Viridiplantae; phylum Streptophyta; class Pinopsida; order Pinales; family Pinaceae; genus Picea; species Picea engelmannii. The sequence continues at coordinate 16,028 of ML778367.1, forward strand.
TCCTACCACTCATTTGTTTGTTGCACAGGGTTTCCTATTGCTACATTTTCCTGCACACAGTGAAAAAGTCACTATTCTCATTCGTTTTGGAGAGGTTATTGTTATCATTTGTTTTCATAGGTTACTGTTCCCTTTTCTTTATGGAGAGGCTATTACAATCCATTGTTTTGCACCTACAATTGACATATATCAACATCATGACAACTCCTCAACAAAAAAGAAAGAATGAAAGAACCGGGAAAGTCATGAGGTTTGAGTGATAGAATTTAAAGTTAGTAAATGTAGACCCAAGGATCATAGTGTCCATTGAACAAGTCATATGCATAAGATTCTGTGAAAAGGTTCAAGGGTATAATTCGCAGCTAACCAAACAGTTCACCCTTAACTTTACTGGTGTCAGTGCAACTATTATTGGGATCATTTTTCAAGTGCCAGAGGAAACCATATCAGTTGCGACGAAAATTCCTATGAAGGGAGAAAAATGGTTTAAAGGTACGCCATTAGATACTTCATGTTATATTCATTTTCTCAAACCTGAATACCGAAATCAAAAAATTGCAGCCAACATTCCCAATGAATATCTTTTGGAACCTTTTGAGAATCTTTTGAGGATAATCAGGAAGTACTTTACTTGTGAAGGTATATTTGATAAGGTACATCAATACCACATTAGGATCCTGATGCATTTCACAGGGAGAATTCCTTTAAACTTACCTTTCTTCCTATGTAGAAGCCTAGGAAAGATGGCAGATAATGTCCAAGCTAAATCTAACCAATGAGAGAACAACCTATTCCATTTTTCTTTGATAAATATGTTGGTGGTTGAGGATCTTGGAAAGTTAAACAAGGACTAGGATTATTTCTTGATTTCAGCAAACATTCCCCTGGACCCTAAAGGAGATACTCCCTTATCTACTGAGAAATCAACATTTCATAGTTCAGGGGTAAAAGGAGGAGTTGTTGCTGAAAGGGGAAAAGTAAAATAAATTGAAGATTCATCACTCATTCAACCAGCCTTGAAGAAAAGAAGAAAACTAAGAGTCACTGATGAAACTGAGGAGACACAATCTCCCAGTAAAACATGCACCAGGTCCTCTTCCAAGAGGTTTCCCATACCCACAATTCAGACAGAGTTTGTTGAATGAGTAGCCCAGGAGATTGATGAAAATAAAGTGGAACCAGGTGAGGAATATGCAGATATCAAGGAGGTGAAACAAAAACTAAATAAATCTCAACATGTTATATCCCAATTCTATCAGGAGAACAGAGAATTGAGGAGGAAGCTAACACAAATAATTCTTGAAGCACAAGCATCACAGAGTACAGTAGGTCAGATATCTCCTACCTCACCAATAGGAGGAGAAAATAATATAAAATGGCTGAAAAAGAAGCTAAGAAAAGATCAAGATGAGATCATTAAGCTTAGGAAGGAAAAAAGAATACCAGAGGAAGGGATCATGAAACATTACAAGAAATGAAGACAAACTATATACCATGTATGTGCAACCATCTCTTATGCTCAATCAAAATTGAAAAGGAATGGGACTTTGTTGAGACAGGTGAGGAGTTTAAAGAGACAAAATTTGTTATTAAGAAAGGGAAACAGGGCCTTATGACTACAAGTGATATTGGATAAGGAAGCTACATAAAAACTGAATGATCACATCCTTTGCTGCCAACTAGATTTGCGCGAGCAACCTCAACATGAAGATCCACCGTGCAAAATCAATGTCTAGATATCTCAGCCAACATTTGCGCAACAAAAACCAGAATTTACTGCACAAAGGTGACAGTTTTGTCCAATGATACACATTATGACTCATCACAACCATATGGTTGAAATTGGCTCAAGAATTTATGATTGTAAATAACATTTTAGATAGGTTATGATTGGAAAATTGACTTTCCTATTTTTGGTAAATTTTGTAGAGGTTGTTGTTCTCTTTGAAAACAACCAGATCCATAACTCTAGGAGATAGTAGTTCAACTCCTAGTAGATAAGTGTAGCTTTAGTTTTATATATATATGGATTATTTTGATGTAAAAAGGGGCACGCGGGAAGAAGTATAGACATTTTGATCATAAATGTAATTTTCTAAATCTAAAGAAATACAAATTCAGAAGTCATGAATTCCTTAAGAAAATGATTCTAATGGTGGTGATATGAATATTGTACTCTTGTTTGTATGTATTCCCTGTGTACTTATTTTCATATTCACTTTTATTCTCTTTAAATTGGTAAATTACAAGTCCATAATTCATCTAATGGTGCTCTAGAATTAACTGATTTAAATTATGTCTATATTCTCAACTAATGTCAGAATTCATCCTTTGTGGTGCTATGATCTTGTTGTGTGTTTCTTTTCTTCTTTCACCCTACATGATCAAACTAAACACTGAAGTTCGTCACCTTATTTAGCCTTTGTTCCTTTGAGGATTTATATCTACCAAGAATTGTTTTCTTTTTTTTCAGGGGTTGACTCCATAGCCCTAGAAGTACTATCTTTTGTCAGCAGACCTTGAAAAACTATCTCAAAATTCTAAATCTAACCATCAATTTAAAGGAACATGTCTATCAAAGATCAAGTCTCAGAGAGAGCCCTCTCTAGATTGGAAAGGATAGTTTCCAATCTTAAAGCTGGTTTTTAGGTTACCTTTGTAGATTGTTTCTTTAGCCTAACAATTTACTCAGCGTTAATATTCTGGCACCGTTGCCTGGGATGAAATTGAAAATTTTCCCTGGGAAAGAACGACTTAAAGATTTAGATTTGATTCCTAAGGGTAATAGTGAATCAGACACCTTTTTTGGTTGAACTATTCTTACCCTAACGACTTCATTTAATAAGATCAGTTGCATAAAGTTTTTTTTTTTTGAGAAAATAAGAAATCTTGGCTCCTAAGTGAATTCACACTAGAAGGAACCTTGATCTAGAACCTATAGAATCTATGTCTGATCCTAAGAATCTCTTACAAAAAAGAAAATAAAAGATAATCAAATCATTTTCTTTCCTGGAAGGAAATCTATCTTTACCCAAAGATGGCTTAAAAAGTATCGATGACCTTGACTTTGATTTAAAATTTGAACAAACCTTGTTCAGATCTAGATCATAATCTAATTTGAATGAAATTATCTTTGATGAGAAGAAATTCCAGTCTTTGATTCCCAATGTCCCCATTTAGGCTATTCCTATTCAGACGGTCCCCAATCAGATAGTTTAGATAGCCCAAAATCCTCCTAGAGCCATGGCATCCAATTTTTCTCCTCTTGCCTTGCCTACCCAGTTACATGATTTACCCCAAAATTATAATCAAAGAATTAGATCATTCGATGCTGAAGAAAATGTATCAGCCCAAAGACACTTATATTGGTTCAATGATTTTTTTGACCTAGAGGAGGTAGGTCACGAGGATGAAAAACTCAAGTTGTTTGCACAAAGTGTTTCAAGAGAAGTTAGAAAATGGTTTAAAGCTCTTCCTGCAACAAGTATCCCTGATTTTGAAACTTTTGAAACACTTTTCATTGAAAGGTGGGGTGACAAGAAGAATCCTCTTCAATTTCTAACTTAGTACAATAACATAAAAACATCACCTAATGAAATAGTACAAGTGTTTCAACTAGATTTATGAAATTTTACAATTCAACTCCTACTGAAGTAAAACCTCCTCTTGGAGATGCCCAACTTCGATATGTTGATTCTTTTGACAGTGAATTTGCCTTGCTATTAAGAGAAAGGATATCAAATACATTAGATGATATGATGATTGATGCAATTGAAGTAGAGGGAAATTTGATGGCATCAGGGAAGATCAAACATAATCCTAAAAGAGATGTGAAGATGGTCCAAGGAGAAGCACAACCCTCAACTTTTCAATCATCAGATGAGAAATTTGATTTAATGATGAAAACTATTGAAATATTCATGGAAATAATGTCTTTGGAGAATAAGCCTTCCACCAGGGATCAAACTGATTTTCAGCGTAGAAATCAAAATTTTAGAAGAGCTCCAGTTCCACAGATCAGGCAAAGAGACCAGATAAATCAAGGTGATCAACAAATAAAACCTCTTTTCTAAAACAAATATGTAGATGAAGAGTTTGATCAAACAATTGAAGACAATATGCATTGTTGTGATGATACAGAAACAAATGTGTTCTTAACTAAAGAAGAACATGATCAATTTATCGATGCAAATGATCATTTTATGAAGAAAAATGATGATATGTTGTCATTGGAAACAAAAGAGTTTAAGAAGGGATATCAAAATGCTATTATGCAGCTTCAGAAACAGTATAACCTCATAAGCAAAAAGGTGCCTACAAATCCTCCAAAGGAAAATACTACAAGGGAACTTAAGATAAATACACCTTCTTCAAGCCAACCTAAGAAAAATAATTCAACAAAGGATGCAATGGAGAAAGGAAAATCCAAAGAAGAACCCCCAAAGAAAATACCTAAGGCAAGAAAGGAAGCAGTCATCAAAGAGGTAGAAAAAGCATCATCTCCTTTTAATTTTGAAAGTGAAATGGATAAAATAAAAAAAATTGTTCCATTTAAATGAGTTGATTAAGAATGGTAAATATAGAAATCAGATCATTAAAATGCTCAAAATGGAAGAATCCCTTGACACCTTGAATGTACAATATGATCATCCTATTATCTTGTTTGGCCCACATGTGGAGGAGAGTGGCGATGTTGATGATGTCTCTCCTTTCTATGTTAGTATTAAAATTCATGACACAACCTTACATAATTCCATGTTAGATTCAAGAGAATCACATAATCTAATTCCCAAGGTGGTCATGGATGAGTTGGGCCTAGATATTACAAGACCTTACAAGGATATTTTCTCTTTTTTAAGTCAAGGAAGGTGAAATGCTTGGGTTTAATCAAAGATTTGATTGTATCATTGTCTCAAATTCCATCAAAAAATTTGATCATGGATGTGGTGGTTGCTGACATCCCTCCAAAATTTGGCATGTTGTTATCTAGATCTTGGGCTTCAAAGTTGAAAGGGACTTTGCACATGGATATGTCATATGCTACTATCCCTGTTTTTGGCCAAGAAAGGAGGTTATACAGATAATTTTTTCTCAAGTAAATGGTGAGTATCAAAACTCAACCAAACAACCATCCCATCTATTTTGTAGATACCAAGGTTGGTTCCTCTATTTTCTATAATGGCTTTATTTTTGAAGAGGAGGATCTAACGAGTGTCAGGGCCATCAAAGATAAAATTGATCATCAAACAGAGGAAATTACAAATCAACAAAACAATGTAGAGGATGAGATGTGGAATATGATATTTGATGGAGTTGATATCAGAGAAGGAGTTGGAGCTGGTGTATGGATTAATCCTCCCAATATAGGTAAAAAACTTTGTTCTTACAAACTTGCTTTTGATTGTACTAATAACATGGTTGAATATGAGGCACTGATTTTGGGATTGAATACTTTAAAATAATTGGGTGCTAGGAGTATAGTTGTACATGGAGATTCTAAGCTTGTTATTAATAAGGTAAAGAGTATATGTCGGTCCAAGAATCCTATATTGAGGGCATATAGGAATTTAGTACTTGATCTTCTTGAAGAGTTTTCAGAATACAATTTCTCAGTGATTCCTAGGGGGAAAAATCAAATTGCAGATGCTTTAGCTACTTCAACCTTTGTTTTCAAAATTCCAATTTTTCCAAATAAAAAGTATGAAAATGAGGTCAAGCACATGCAAGTAGTACCAGACAACATTAAATATTGGAAAATATTTGAAGATGACAAACATGTAGAAATATTCCTTCAAATGAGTGATGAATTTTCTAATTTGAATATTGATGATCAATGTTGTTGTGAAGAAAATGAAGATGCAACTATGTTCAACAATGATGTCCTTTTTCAAAATCATATTGCTAGAAGAGATATAGTACAACTCAAAAATAACATTATTCCCAAAAGCTTGTCCCATTGGAAAATATTTTTGACAACAACGATGTAGACAAAAATCCTAAAATCACTGCAAATGATGAGGACATAGAAGATTGTAATATTGGGACTCAAAAGGATCCCAAGATCATCAAACTGTCCAAAAAACTCAGTCCAAAAATTAAACAGAGGTATATCTGTGATCCAGATGGATATTGGTGGCCACCCACCTTTCCAACTGGCTCAAAACAATTTTCTGGAAATTTTGGTAATTTACTATTTTGAGTAGTTTTCACTTCCAGAGCCGTTTTGAGGCCTTCAACGATGTCTTTTTTTTTGGAAAATAGGTTTGAAATATGGTAGTTCCTTCAATATTGTGCCTAAAATGAATCTCTTAGATGATACCTTTCCAACTGGCTATCATACGCCTAAAATGGAGATCGTATACAAAAGTTACGACCCCGGGAAGTTGATGTACTAACTTACCCAAACAGGGCCCACATGACTTTTGGTGCTTCATCTCCTAGGGTTAGGTTTTTGGATGTCTAGGGTTTTTGACATTCCTGATTATTGTAAAAATGCCTTCAGAGCCTCATTGTAATGATCTTCTTGTGAATGAGCGCAACCGTCACATCTCTTCTAGAGATAAGTTGCCACCATTCCAACAAGCTTGTTTCTGCAACATTTTACAGTTTTCAGCTTATTTCGTTATTGAATAGAAAACTAGTTTTACTGTATCTCTGTTATTTTGTGTTAATCACCTATTAATAATCTGTATTCATTTCATTCTTCTCATAAAATCCATATCAGTGGTATCAGAGTGGTATTCTCCTTGTCGTCTTAATGCATGTCCCCAACGAGGTTGGAGTACAAAGAGTTGGATCTCGATCTTGTTTCTCTTGAGGACAAAATATCTCGCATGCCCAAGCGACCTCTCATGGCAGGAGAAAATAAATATGATGGGACAAGAGATCCTTTCAAACTATTGATTGAGGAATCCCTCACGCAACAGAGGAACGATATGATGGATAGTTTCGCGCAAATCCTTTGGCAACTACCAACAGGCGACACAACTTCTTCAAACAGAGGCCCTACCCCCTTCAAGGTACAAATAAACTTTGATATTCCTATATTTGAAGGTCATATGGAAGAAGATGTTGTAGACAAGTGGTTGAATCTACTAGAAGGGTATTTTTCTTTCCATAACTTTTCGAATAGAGAAAAGATTACTTTTGCACTCCTCAAAGTCGTTCCCCATGTCAAAGATTGGTGGGAAACATTCTATGAGCAAAAGGAAACAGAGGAAATATCATTATTTTCAGTCACGACCACCTGAGAATCCTTCAAGGATGCTATTAAGGAACAATAATACCTTGTCGAAAGTTATGACGACCTGTATACCAAATGGACCACACTGCGGCAAGAAAGAGACCAGGCAGTACCAGATTTCACAAATATCTTCCATACCTTGCACACCAATCTGGGTATCAAATATTCAGAGCGACATCTGTTGCTCAAGTATCGTAGTGCTCTGTATAGATACATCCATACTGAAATGTAAGTTTTGGACATCTTATCCTTGGGCACAACCTACAGATATGTTGTCAAAATTGAACAGAATCTCAAACAAAAGACGTGGTTGTTTGGGCTTGGGAACCCTGCACAAAAAAAGCCAGGAAAGGGAGGCCCCAACCCACAGAACAAAGGACAGAGAAAATATGGACAGTATCAGGACAACTAGTCCAAGTTGCAAGCAAAGAAGGACACCATAAATACAAAGAGAGATATCGGGAAGTGGTCAACTTCCATAAGAGTCATTGACATAACATTGTTGACTGCCACTCAAAGTAGTCATTGGTGGTTGAAGTGAAAGCCTCTAAATTAGATGTGGATTCTGACTCTGATAAAGAACTAGAAAAGGGAAGATGAATCATTGATGCAGAACCCAGTGCCACCATTGCTACCACCAAGCTCTAGCATGGTGAACCAAACGAGCCAGAAGAAGGAGAGCGCCTCTTCCATTCATAGATGTGGGTAAAAGGTACCCTACGACACTTCATCGTTGATAGAAGTATCTGAAATAATTTAATCTCAGCAGAGGTCTTCAAGAGGTTGGCCCTGCAAACAACTCCGCACCCACAACCCTACACCATTGGATGGCTCCGCCAAGGAAGCGATCTTTGTGTTAGCCAACAATGTCGACTATCGTACGACATCAAGCCATTCAAAGACAAGGTATTGTGTGATGTTTCTCTTCTCGAAGTTTGTGATGTTCTTTTGGGCCAACCTTATTTATGGAAATGACATGCTATATATGAGTCTAGGCCTCATAGTTTTATTATTACTTTGAACAAGAAATTGTACAGGATACCTGAGGCAGTCCCACCTACTGCTATTTCCTTGATCTCTGATAAGCAATGCAGGAAGGTCATCTCTCAGATGGGAAAGTTTGTCTTCTTCGTGATTCACTCTCAGAATAAGCGAAAGATCACAAAATCATCCAGGGTATCTACGGTCGACCTCTCCACATAGCAGAAGCAAGTAGATAAGGTCTTGGAAGAATACTCAGATATCTTCTCCTCACCTACAGGGGCACCTCTACACTGCCAGGTCAAGCACCCCATCAATCTGACCCCCGACGCACCATTTCCCAATGGGCCAGTCTATCGCCGCTCTTTGTTAGAGAATGAGGAGATCAAGCTACAGATCCAAAATCTGCTCCACAAGGGGCACATCTGTCCTAACTTATCACGTTGCGGCAACCCAATCATGCTGGTACAGAAGAAAGATGGCACGTGGCGACTCTATATTTATTATTAGTCTCTGAATAAAATCACAGTTAGAAACTGGTACCCAATTCCCCGAATCAACGACCTCCTTGATCAACTCACAGGGGCCAGATACTTCAGTAAGATTGATCTGAAGTCTGGATACCACCAGGTCCTGATAGAACAAACAAATGTATGGAAGACTGCCTTCAAGTTAAAGGAATGCCTTTTTGAATGGTTTCTCATGCCCTTTGGTTTGACAAATTCTCTAGCCACTTTCATGAGGATGATGGACGATATCGTACGACCATTCACCAATATGTTTTTAGTGGTGTATCTGGTTGACATTCTAATTTACAGCAAGACTTGGGTCGAACACTTACAGCGTATTCAACAGGTTTTGCACACCTTGTTGCATCACAAGCTATACGCCAACTTGGAAAAATGATCCTTCGGCATGGACAGGGTCCATTACCCTGGCTACATCATTGATCAGCATGGCATACATGTGGATCCAACCAAGATCCAAGTCATCCATGATTGGCCAGCCCCAACCACACTCACTGAGCTTCAGATCTTCTTGGGCCTTGCCAATTTCTACCATAGGTTCGTGTTGGGATTCTCCCATATTGCATGGGCCCTCAGCTAAATAAACATGGGTGGTGGTAAGGATAAATTTGCATGGGGCCGGTCCCAGCAAAAAACATTCAATGATTTGAAGTAGTGCTTGTGATCAGCCCCAGTACTTTCAGTACCAGACCTGCAACATACCTTTGAGATCGAGACAGAAGCTTCAGAATATGTTGTGGGCGTTGTTCTCACTCATCATGACCACCCCATGGCCTATCATAGTGAGACACTATCAGATACTGTCCATAAGTACCCTACCTACGACAAAGAAATGTAATCCATAATGAAAGACTGCTGCCAGTGGAGATATTTCATTATTTGGAAGGAGATAGTCATCCACACTGATCATAAGCCACTACAGTTCATGCAAACAAAAGAAAAATTGCAGAATGACTTCCATCAAAAGTGGTCCACATACTTGTAGCAATTACACATCAACATCAAGTATAAAATAGGAAGCACCAATCATGTCATTGATTGCCTCAGCAGATCGCTAGTCACGACACTCACCATGATGCTAGACTCTTGCGGCCATGAGACCTCTGGGTGGCCCCAACTATATGAGATAGACCCTGACTTCGCCACCACCTACCAAATTTTGGGTGCAAACGCAACTGTCGATAATTTCTATCTTCAGGATGGGTTGTTGTGTCGTCTAAGCCATATTTGTGTTCCATCAAGTGAGTGAGCGAAGATGATCTAGGAATCCCACTACAGTCGGGTGGAAGGACACTTCGGTGTCGAAAAAATAGTGGCGATGCTACAGAAACATTTCTGCTGGCCAAAACTTCGACAGGAGGTCACCAAGTATATCAGGTCCTGCACTGCTTGCGCTATTGCCAAACCAAACACTAAGAAATAGGGTCTGTACACCCCTCTTCCTACTCTTGACAGGCCATGAGAATCCATCTCAATGGACTACATGTCGGGCGTCCCATCCATCAAGCAGGGAAATGACTGTGTTTTTGTGGTTGTTGATCGCTTTTCTAAGATGGAGATTTTGGTTTCTTGCAAGAAGAGCATCACAATAGAGGCCACTGCCAAGCTCTTCTTTGAACGAGTCTGGGTACATTTTTGAATCCAAAAAACCATTGTCTTAGATTGGGATAGTCTATTTCTCAGCACATTTTGGTCGAGCCTCTGGTCACTTCTGGACACCAAGCTCACTAAATCCATGGCCTTCCACCCCTAAATAGATGGCCAAACTGAGGTTGTAAATCAAATGATTGTGCATATCCTTTGCATGTATAATTCAAAGAAACCCCACAAATGGGATGAGAGACTTCCCTATGTCCAACATAGCTACAACCGATCCCTGCATAGCTCAACTGGACACAACCCCTTTTAGGTGGGGTTGGGATTCCAACCATTGGGTCCCATAGATGTTGCACTTCCCCTTGCGGTCACCTTGACCAACTCATATCCTCCTCCAACTGAAGCTGACAAAGCCACCCAGTTCATTGAGAAGATCCAACACATCCACCAATAGGTTCAAGATATCCTACATAAGTCCAATGACAAGTACAAACAACACCATGATCAACATTGGGTGCCACATAAGTTTCAGGTGGGTGACAAAGTTTGGTTGCACTTGCAGAAAGAATGCCTTACAGGACCCCATCGAAAGCTTCACCCACTCTGTTATGGGACATACACTATCACCAAGATCATGGGGAATAATTATTTTGAGCTCAACATTCCTCATTTCCTTGGTCTGCACCGATTGTTCAACATGGATCTCCTTCGCCCTTATTTTCCACCATTATTGGACACCTTAGAAGTAGCAGAACAACTAACACCAACAGAGCTCAACCCCGAATACATACAACAGGAATCCAGTGATCATATTGTGGACACACATATCAAGGGCACTCAACAACAAAGGATCCATCTTTATCAACTCGTCAAATCAAGGAAGCTCCTGCACCAAGGCAAGTGGCTCGCCTGGGGCCAAATTCAGTAGAAATTTCCTCATCTTATGGGGGACCTCAACACAATGGAGAAAATTTATTCCTAAGGAGGGATGATTGATCCATATAGATATCGGTGGCCACCCACCTTTTCCAACTGGATCAAAACAGTTTTCTGGCAATTTTGGTATTTTACTATTTTTAGCAGTTTTCACTTCCGGAGCTGTTTTGAGGCCTTAAATGATGTTTTTTTGGGAAAACAGGTTTGCAATTTGGAAGTTCCATCAATATTGTTCCTAAAATGAATCTCCTCGATGATACCTTTCCAACATGCTATCATACGCCTAAAATAGAGATCATATACAAAAGTTATGACCTTGGGAAGTTGATGTACTAAATTACCCAAATGAGGCCCACATGACTTTTGGCGCTTCATCTCCTAGGGTTAGGTTTTTGGATGTCTAGGATTTTTGACATTCCTGCTTATTTTAAAAAGGCCTTCAGAGCCTCATTGTAATTATCTTCATGTGAATTAGTGCAACCGTCACATTGCTTCTCAAAGATAAGTCGCTACCATTCCAAGAAGCTTTTTTCCCCTACAATTTACAGTTTTCAGCTTATTTCGTTATTGAATAGAAAACCACTTTTACTGTATCTCTGTTATTTTGTGTTAATAACCTCTTAATAATCTACATTCATTTCTTTTTTCTCATAAAATTAGGATCAATTAGCTTAATGAATGATTTCCCTGATGTCTTTCAATGGAGTTATGAAGATTTAAAGGTTTATGATACTAATGTAATTTAACATGTAATTCCAATCAAGGATGATCATAAACCCTTCAATCAAAAGTCGAGAAAAATAAACTCTTTTTTGTTTCCATTGATTGAAAAGGAGGTAGGGAAGTATTTTGATGCCAAAATTATAGTGTCCTTAAGATTTTCCAAGTGGGTGGCTAACGTAGTGTCTGTCAGGAAGAAAAGTGGTGAGATCAGGTTGTGTGTAGACTTTCATAATCTAAATAGGGTGTCGCTCAAAGAAAATTATCCACTTCCTAAGATGGATTACGTCCTGTATAAGGTGGTTGGATCTCAGAAGATATCAATGCTTGATGGTTTCTTTGGATACAACCAAATCATGGTGCATCCTAATGACCAAGAGAAGACAACTTTTACAACACCTTGGGGCACCTTCAAGTATGAAAAAATGCCTTTTGGGCTTATGAATGCAGAAGAAAATTTCCAAAGGGCCATGAAAATATTCTTTGTCGATGAGAAATATAAGTTTATTTTTATTTACTAAGATGATATAATTGTATTTTCATATTCTGATGATCAACATCTCAAACATCTAAGAAGGGTTTTCCAGAAAATGAAGAAAGTTTGGCATCTCATTGAATCCAAAAAAGTCAAATTTTGGAATGCAAGAAGGAAAATTAATTGGACACATCATTTCAAAGGAAGGGATAAAGACAGACCCCAACAGAGTGGAAACAATTCTGAAGATTGGCACACCTAGGAGAAATAAGGAGGTACAGTCTTTCCTAGGAAAAGTAAATTTTTTGAGAAGGTTTATTCCTAACTTGGCTGAAATCATAAAGTATATAACAAATATGCTCAGGAAAGGAAATGAAATAAAATGGACTCCTGAATCTAGGAATTCTTTTGAAGATATTAAAGTGGCACTTACCAAAGCTCTAGTGTTGGCTAGCCTGAATTTTGCAAAATATTTTATCTTTTCTTTTTCCTTATAACACACCATTGTTGGTGTTTTGTTGAAAAAAGATGAACAAATATTTGAAAGGGCCATAGTCTATTATAGTAGTACATTTATAGACTCCCCACTAAGACATGACATCATGGAAAAGAAGGCATATGCCTTGGTGAAGGCCCTTAAGGAATTTAGAACTTATATCTTGCATTCCCATGTCATTGCTTATGTGCCTAGCAATTCTGTAAAAGATATTTTGACTCGGCCGTATCCTAAAGGGAGAAGGGGAAAATGGATATTTGTGGTGTTGGAGCATGCCCTCGAGATAAAACCTAAAAAGTGGATTAAATGTCAGGGGCTTGAAAATTTGATGGCGCAGTCCAATTGTGATGTCTTGGGAATCAATTTCATTGTTGACTTATTAGCAAATTCAGAAGAAGAAATGGTCCCACAGGTGTCCTAAAAATTCCTTGATTCTCCTTGGTATGTTGATATTATTTATGTACTAATAAATTTACAAGCTCCTCCTAAGTTAAGAAAAACCAAAGCTATATTTTTGAAGTTGAAAGAAACAAAGTTTTGCATTTTGGACCATTCTCTGTATTGGAAATATCTAGGTGGGATCTTGCTAAATTATTTGTTAGAGGAAGAAGTGAAAAAAGATATCAAAGAGTTTCACAAAGGTGAATGTGGGGGGCACCATTATCGGAAGACCATTGTGCACAAAATACTGAGGGCATGGTTCTATTGGCCTAGTATTTTTTCCAATGTATACAAGGAAGTTTCCAACTGCCATGAATGCCATATTTTTGATGGAAAAGAAAGATGCATCCTTTACCTTTAATAATATATCTGTTGAAACACCATTCATGCAATGGGGCCTTGATTTTATAGGAGAAATTCATCCGCCATCCTCAACTCAGCATAGGTGGATAATGACAACCCAGACTACTTCACCAAATGGATTGAAGTAGTCCCCACAAGGCAAGCTACTAATACTGTTATCATTAAAATTTTAGAAAGAAATATTTTTTCTAGATTTGGTTGTCCAGTCAAGATCATTACTGACAATGCAACAACATTCAAGTGCAATAGAATCGAGAAATTTTGTAGTGACTATAATATAACTCTTGGTCATTCCACAACTTATTACCCACAGGGTAATGGGTTGGCTGAGTCATCCAAAAAAATCCTGACCATGATTATTAAGAAGCTTCTGTAGGAAAATAAGAAAGCTTGGCACAGAAAGGTTATCTATGCATTATGGGATGATAGGATCACCACTAAAAGGTCTATTTATACATCACCTTTTCAAATTGTATATGGTACAGAGGCAGGTTTTCCTACCTCATTAGGACTTCCAGTGTTGAGACTACTGCAAGAGCAGGAAGTTGAACCAAATTATTCTCTAAGGAGGGAAAACCAATTAATCCATGTGCAACAAATGAGAGAACAAGTCTTCAATAACTCACAACTGCACCAAGATAAAATGAAAAGAGACTTTGACAGACATACTAATGAACATGATTTCAAGGTGGATGATTTGGTACCAAAGTGGGATGCAAGGAATGAAGACAAAGGGAAACATGGGAAGTTTGATCATCTTTGGCTGGGACCATTCAGGATTTTTGCATACAATGGGAACAATGCCTTTTTGTTGCAGGAGCTTAATGGAGATATCATTGGTGGAGGACCTATTAATGGCAGGTTTATCAAACACTATCTTTCTTAAAAAAAATTCAATCTCTCCATGTCATTGTAAATAACCATTTTATTTTCAAATGAATCTTTTCAACTCAATAATCAACAAAAAATTGAAGCTCGAAGTGAAGACCCTAAGTTTATGCTGAGTTTAGTCTAAGTTGTGTTAAGAGAGTCTTGTAAATAAGTTTGTATGTCAGTTTAGAGTATTTGAGTCAAATAAATCCCAATGCTCAGACACTTGGTATACTATTTTTTGCTACCTCACTGGGAGGATAGCATCCCCATTGGAGCCAGCTTTTAGCACAATGATTTTTGTAGCTAGAATTAGAGGTTTGTCCAAAACAAATTCAGAGTCATGCCTTGATCTTAGAAAAAAATCAAGACTTTCCTAGATGAGTCATAGTTAGTGTGTCAAAGTTTATAAGATCAATGACCAAATAAAGAATGGTTTGAAATTTCAAGTAAGGGGTTTAGACATAGGTTGGTTAAAAGAGTGTAAGGTTCATCATGTTTAAGTTGTAAAGGTCTACTTTCCTAAGTCTCGATTCATGTCGAAAAGTGGGAAATTATGTACCAAGGTCGAATCAAGTGGTTAGGATGAACGTCATGTCAAAAGATATTATGGTTCATCATTACCTAATCATGAGGTTAGAAAAGGAAATAACCATGGAACTCCATATCATTTGTACCATTGCAAACTTCAAAGGTGTACCTATTGTACAAGTTCGCTACGCAAATCTTTAACTTGCCTTAAAACATCATGTCGCTATGGATATTCTGTCCCTTTTCATAATTATGTCCCTTATCCATTCAAGCATAAATATTGGTCACCTTTCATGTTTCTCCATCACCTTCAAGACTTGTTTGTCGTCCATATCCTTTCCAGTAAGATCTGAAGTCCTTTTCTATGTAAATATTGTGTGCTACGAGTCGCTACATAAATCTGATTCTTTTTTTTTGTTGCATATCCTCCATTTCTTTCAATCATTGTTCAATAGTTTTTCTTGGAGCCCATTGCAAATTAGATTTTGGAACAAGTTTTTTTTTTCACACAATCGACCTTTATTTTGAGGTAAATTCTTATTACCTACTCCTGCGCCAAGTTTTCCATTGTTGTTTTTCGTTGTGCCGAATTTTTCTGTTGCTATTTATTGTTGCACCAAGTTTTGCACTGCGTCGATTTTTTCATTGTTGTTTACTGTTACATCATGTTTTTCGCTGCACCGAGTTTCCTACCATTGATTTGTTTGCTGCGCAGATTTTCTTGTTGCTACATTTTCCTGCACACCGTGAAAAAGTCACTATTCTCATTCGTTGTGCAGAGGTTATTGTTCTCGTTTGTGGTCAGAGGTTATTGTTCCCTTTTTCACTGTGAAGAGGCTATTAGAATCCATTGTTGCGCACCTGTAGTTGACATATATCAACATCATGAAAACTCCTCAACGAAAAATAATAATGAAATAAGCAGGAAAGTTGTGGGGTTTGAGCCACAGAATTTAAAGTTAGTAAACACAAACATGGTGATCAGAGTGTCCTTTGAACAAGCCAGATGCATAAGATTCTATGAAAAGGTTCAAGGGTATAATGCGCAACTAACCAGGTATTTCACCCTTAACTTTACTGGTGTCAGTGCAACTATTACAGGGATCACTTTTCAAGTGTCCAAGGAAACCATATCAGCTGCGACAGAAATTCCTATGCAGGGAGAAAAATTGTTTAAAGGTATGCCATTAAATACTTCATGTTATATTGATTTTCTCAAACTTGAATACAAAAATCATAAAATTGGAGCCTACATTCCCAGTGAATATGTTTTGGAACCTTTTGAGAAGCTTCTGAGGATAATTTGGAAGTTCTTTACTTGTGAGGGTAGATTTGATAAGGTACATCAATACCACATTAGGATCCTGATGCATTTCACAGGGAGAAATCCTTTAAACTTACCTTTCTTCCTATGTAGAAGCCTTGGAAAGATGGTAGACAGTGTCTAAGCTAAAGTTGACCAGCCAGAGAACAATCTATTCCATTTTCGCTTGATAAATATGTTGGTGTTTGAGGAGCTTGGTAAGTTAAATAGGGGCTAGGATTATTTCTTGATTTCAAAAAACATTCCTGTGGACCCTAAAGGAGATACTCCCTTATCTGCTGAGAAATCAACATTTCATAATTCCGAGGTAAAAGGAGGAGGTGTTGCTGAAAGGGGAAAAGGAAAATAAATTGAAGATTCATCACTCAGTCAGCCAGCCTCGAAGAAAAGAAGCAAACTAAGAGTCACTAATTAAACTCAGGAAACACAATCTTCTAGTAAACCGTGCACCAGGTCCTCTACCAGGAGGTTTCCCATACCCACAATTCAGACAGAGTTTGTTGAATGTGCATCCTAGTAGATTGATGAAAAACAAGCGAAACCAGGTGAACCAACAACTAAACAAATAATTAAGGAGGAAACTAACAAAAATAATTCATGAAGCACAAGAATCACAGAGTAAAGCAGGTTAGAGATATCCTACCTCACCAAGAGGAGGAGAAAATAATATAAAATGGATGAAAAAATAGCTAAGAGAAGCTCAAGATGAGATCATTAGGCTCATGGAGGAAAAAAGAATATCATATGAAGGGATCATGAAACATTACAAGAAATGCAGACCAAATATAGACAATTCCTGTGCAACCATCTTTGATGCTCAATCAAAATTGAAAATGAATGTGGCTTTGTTGAGACAGGTGAGGAGTTTAAAGAGACAAAATTTGTCATTAAGAAAGGAAAACAAGGCCTTATGACTACAAGTGATATTGGATAAGGAAGCTATGGAAAAACTCAATGATCCCATCATTTGTCGCCAACTAGATTTGCATGAGTAACCTTAGTAGATATCACAGTCAACATTTGCATAGCAGAAACCAGAATTTACTGTGCAAAGGTGACAGTGTTGTCAAGCGATACACATGATGACTCATCACAACCATATGGTTGAAATTTTCTCAAGAATTTATGATTGTAAATAATATTTCAGATAGGTTATGATTGGAAAATAGAATTTCCTATTTTTGGAAAATGTTGTAGAGGTTGTTGTTCTCTTTCAAAACAACCAGATCCATAACTCTAGGAGATAGTAGTTTGATTCCTAGCAGCTAAGTGTAGCTTTAGTTTTCTATATATATGGATTATTTTGATGTAAAAAGGGGCACATGGGAAGAATTATAAACATTTTTATCCTAAATGTAATTTTCTAAATCTATATAAATACAAATGCAGAAGTCATGAAGAATCTAAAGATTCTAATGGTGGTGATCTGAAGATTGTACTCTTCTTTGTATGTATTCCCTGTGTACTTATTTTCATCTGCACTTTTCTTCTCTTTAAATTGGTAAATTAAAAGTCCAGAACTCATCTAATGGTGCTCTAGACTTAACTGATTTAAAGTTTGTTTTCATTCTCAACTAAGGTTAGAATTCATCTTTTGTGGTGCTTTGATCCTGTTATGTGTTTCTTTTCTTCTTTTACCCTATATGATAAAACTAAACAATCAAGTGCATCACCTTATTTAGCCTTTGTTCCTCTGAGGAGTTCTATCTACCAAGCATTGTTTTCTTTGTTTTCAGGGGTTCATTCCATAGCCCTAGAAGTACTATATTTTGTTAGCAGACCTTGAAAAATTATCTCAAAATTCTAAATCTAGCCATCAATTTAAAGAAACTTGTCTATCAAAGATCAAGTATCAGAGAGAGCCCTGTCTAGATTGGAAAGTATAGTTTCCATTATTAAATTTGGTTTGTAGGTTACCTTTGTAGATTGTTTCTTCAGTCTAACAATTTACTCAGTGTTAACAGGGATGCCTTTTCATTCTGGGTCTTTAATTTTACTTTGTTATTTTATGTCTTTTACTGGTGGGACCGACTTCTCTTCTTGGGTATTAAACTTCTTCCTGGGGCTTCTACAATGGTAGATATGGGTATTCTTGTACTTCGTTGTGGAGAATTACTTCCCGAAGTTGCAAAACTTCAACATTTATTTGATCCAAGTGGTTATCTAGAGTCATCTTGGAAACAATATTGATATTAAAAACAAATCGTCCTCGACTTTTGGGACATTTTTCAAAGGATTTACATCCAATAGTTTATTAATTTTTCCTTGAATGAGCTAAATAGGACTTAATATAGAGTAAGAAACAAAACATCATGATCTCAAAAACACTCCTCTTTTTTGTAGACTACTCATGTTCATCTATCTTAATGTTCTTTCTCAACCTTAACTTCATTCTAGGGTTAGGGTTCTTTCATGTTATGGTTTTCGTCACTCTTTTTGAAATTATTATAAAATTAAGTTTCAATATTTTTTTATAAGGTTTTTATGAATGAGCATTTTAGCCAATATGCATCACTATGTACATTGCAATGTTTTTCATCATTTATTGATCAATAGAATTTGGTTTTCATTGTGATACTCTACTTTCATTGCTCTTGCATTCTCTTTGCAATATTTTCCAAAATCCAATCTGTATCATTATTGTAACCAATGATTGTTTTTTTGGATATTATGGATATTTAGACTCGGAAAATGTCCATATTAACATTCACAAATTCAATTATGACCAAAAATATGATTCGCTAAATCGCAACACGATGGTTGAGGCACCTTGCTATCACAAGGAGGGAAAGTCCCAAGCTATAAGAACTTTAAAGGAAATAACATCGGCACCCAATTTTTTTGGAGAAATAAAAATAACTATTAAAGAAAGGAAGAAGAGAGGAGCAAGGATGTAACTAGATTAATTAAGGTTTATGAGTGATGTTTATGAGATATAGAGCTATAGGATAATTAAATGCGTGGCACATTTGAATAGGTCCTCAAGAAGAAAGAACCGATTAGTAAGTGAAATAAAATAAAGTTGGCTTATACCCTTTTGACATTAAGTAAGGTAGTTAGATAAACATATGAAGTGAAAGAGAGCTAAAAAGAATGTGACCTATGGTCTCTTCATCAGAAACATACCTTGGTTGGATGATTCAACTGATTGATATAACCCTTGGGGTTGAGTATGAAAACTAGCAACCCTTGATTCAATTAGTGCACAAATAATAACCAACATAAACTAATTACCTTATTTCATAATGATGAGCAAAAAACTACAAAACAACCCTAGGATTTATTCACCACCTTAAGGGAGTTAAAGTTGTTAGCTATGTTTTAGAATAAAATGGAGTAATTAACTAACGAGAATGGAAATGTAATTGAGCTAAGGAAATGGAACACATAACAATGAGCCAAGGAAGGGAATAAACACTAAATAATTTATTTAATTGGGATGGAATCCTCATAAAAAACGTGAATATAAATGTTATCTCCAAATATAACCAACAAAAGTAAAAACACGAGAAAATGATACTACACATAAAATTATAACCTAAATGCAAGTACAATGATCCAAGTACTCTCATTAAGAAGGTTCCTTCCACACTTCCAATAAATGTTGTGGGAACCTCCCTTAAGGTGGTGATATTATTTGACAAAAAATGTAAATCAAAAACACCCTAGGACCAATCGAGAAATCTAGCAAGGAAAGAGAAAACCAATAAAGAGGATATATTATTGAAGAACCCTCCCTTTGGTGAAGAGTTGAAGGAGACCTAATAAAATAGATCCAAGTTTCCTTAGAAAGTGTAAGAAGATATCATGATCATTAGATCAAAATTTTTCATAAATCACGCATAGTTTTAAGATAAAAGATAATAAGAAAAAGGTACTTGCAACAAACAAGAATGAGTGACTTAAATAGATTCCAAAATTCCCTAATGCCATGTGTCTATGTGTGTGTGTTCCTAGTTCTTGGAAAATAGGGCCTTTCTATTAGAATTAAGGGGAGGTTTTTTACCAAGAAACCATGAGTTCCACAAGAATACCATAAATTATTCCAAGAAGCACCCTCTTAGATATATAAGATGTGAGAAACAAGGGTGGTTGATTACATAAATCTTGCAGCTCACACCATGCACCAAGAGAAATGAGGGTAAAGGAGAGTTTGACCAAGTAGACCCCATAAAAAGAATGCCTAAATGGATTTGAAAATGTTGAGGAACTTCCAAAAACATTAGAGGCCAAATGAAATACATGAAACCTGAGATTGATCTAGTGACCTAGAATATATCCCACTTGGAGAACCCAAAATATTTAGTATGGTAAAACATATGGAGAAAGGAAAGATATAAAAGGGGAAAAAATAGAGGGGACCCTACTGTAGCACTAAATATCAAGTGGAGTGACCAAAATAATGCACTTAGACTATGGCAAGGTGAATCAAAAGCTTATGGACTTCAACACAAGTGAGTTGTCACTAAGAAAAATGGAAGGTCCTTTTTGTTATTTTTGTGAAGGTTGGGTATGGAAATGTAATGATGAGTATCTCACTTAGTAACATCCTAAGTGGGTATGTGTATGGTTAGCATGTAGTA
>ML778367.1:37213-79786 GCA_009831015.1 Picea engelmannii
AGATGATATAATTGTATTTTCATATTCTGATGATCAACATCTCAAACATCTAAGAAGGGTTTTCCAGAAAATGAAGAAAGTTTGGCATCTCATTGAATCCAAAAAAGTCAAATTTTGGAATGCAAGAAGGAAAATTAATTGGACACATCATTTCAAAGGAAGGGATAAAGACAGACCCCAACAGAGTGGAAACAATTCTGAAGATTGGCACACCTAGGAGAAATAAGGAGGTACAGTCTTTCCTAGGAAAAGTAAATTTTTTGAGAAGGTTTATTCCTAACTTGGCTGAAATCATAAAGTATATAACAAATATGCTCAGGAAAGGAAATGAAATAAAATGGACTCCTGAATCTAGGAATTCTTTTGAAGATATTAAAGTGGCACTTACCAAAGCTCTAGTGTTGGCTAGCCTGAATTTTGCAAAATATTTTATCTTTTCTTTTTCCTTATAACACACCATTGTTGGTGTTTTGTTGAAAAAAGATGAACAAATATTTGAAAGGGCCATAGTCTATTATAGTAGTACATTTATAGACTCCCCACTAAGACATGACATCATGGAAAAGAAGGCATATGCCTTGGTGAAGGCCCTTAAGGAATTTAGAACTTATATCTTGCATTCCCATGTCATTGCTTATGTGCCTAGCAATTCTGTAAAAGATATTTTGACTCGGCCGTATCCTAAAGGGAGAAGGGGAAAATGGATATTTGTGGTGTTGGAGCATGCCCTCGAGATAAAACCTAAAAAGTGGATTAAATGTCAGGGGCTTGAAAATTTGATGGCGCAGTCCAATTGTGATGTCTTGGGAATCAATTTCATTGTTGACTTATTAGCAAATTCAGAAGAAGAAATGGTCCCACAGGTGTCCTAAAAATTCCTTGATTCTCCTTGGTATGTTGATATTATTTATGTACTAATAAATTTACAAGCTCCTCCTAAGTTAAGAAAAACCAAAGCTATATTTTTGAAGTTGAAAGAAACAAAGTTTTGCATTTTGGACCATTCTCTGTATTGGAAATATCTAGGTGGGATCTTGCTAAATTATTTGTTAGAGGAAGAAGTGAAAAAAGATATCAAAGAGTTTCACAAAGGTGAATGTGGGGGGCACCATTATCGGAAGACCATTGTGCACAAAATACTGAGGGCATGGTTCTATTGGCCTAGTATTTTTTCCAATGTATACAAGGAAGTTTCCAACTGCCATGAATGCCATATTTTTGATGGAAAAGAAAGATGCATCCTTTACCTTTAATAATATATCTGTTGAAACACCATTCATGCAATGGGGCCTTGATTTTATAGGAGAAATTCATCCGCCATCCTCAACTCAGCATAGGTGGATAATGACAACCCAGACTACTTCACCAAATGGATTGAAGTAGTCCCCACAAGGCAAGCTACTAATACTGTTATCATTAAAATTTTAGAAAGAAATATTTTTTCTAGATTTGGTTGTCCAGTCAAGATCATTACTGACAATGCAACAACATTCAAGTGCAATAGAATCGAGAAATTTTGTAGTGACTATAATATAACTCTTGGTCATTCCACAACTTATTACCCACAGGGTAATGGGTTGGCTGAGTCATCCAAAAAAATCCTGACCATGATTATTAAGAAGCTTCTGTAGGAAAATAAGAAAGCTTGGCACAGAAAGGTTATCTATGCATTATGGGATGATAGGATCACCACTAAAAGGTCTATTTATACATCACCTTTTCAAATTGTATATGGTACAGAGGCAGGTTTTCCTACCTCATTAGGACTTCCAGTGTTGAGACTACTGCAAGAGCAGGAAGTTGAACCAAATTATTCTCTAAGGAGGGAAAACCAATTAATCCATGTGCAACAAATGAGAGAACAAGTCTTCAATAACTCACAACTGCACCAAGATAAAATGAAAAGAGACTTTGACAGACATACTAATGAACATGATTTCAAGGTGGATGATTTGGTACCAAAGTGGGATGCAAGGAATGAAGACAAAGGGAAACATGGGAAGTTTGATCATCTTTGGCTGGGACCATTCAGGATTTTTGCATACAATGGGAACAATGCCTTTTTGTTGCAGGAGCTTAATGGAGATATCATTGGTGGAGGACCTATTAATGGCAGGTTTATCAAACACTATCTTTCTTAAAAAAAATTCAATCTCTCCATGTCATTGTAAATAACCATTTTATTTTCAAATGAATCTTTTCAACTCAATAATCAACAAAAAATTGAAGCTCGAAGTGAAGACCCTAAGTTTATGCTGAGTTTAGTCTAAGTTGTGTTAAGAGAGTCTTGTAAATAAGTTTGTATGTCAGTTTAGAGTATTTGAGTCAAATAAATCCCAATGCTCAGACACTTGGTATACTATTTTTTGCTACCTCACTGGGAGGATAGCATCCCCATTGGAGCCAGCTTTTAGCACAATGATTTTTGTAGCTAGAATTAGAGGTTTGTCCAAAACAAATTCAGAGTCATGCCTTGATCTTAGAAAAAAATCAAGACTTTCCTAGATGAGTCATAGTTAGTGTGTCAAAGTTTATAAGATCAATGACCAAATAAAGAATGGTTTGAAATTTCAAGTAAGGGGTTTAGACATAGGTTGGTTAAAAGAGTGTAAGGTTCATCATGTTTAAGTTGTAAAGGTCTACTTTCCTAAGTCTCGATTCATGTCGAAAAGTGGGAAATTATGTACCAAGGTCGAATCAAGTGGTTAGGATGAACGTCATGTCAAAAGATATTATGGTTCATCATTACCTAATCATGAGGTTAGAAAAGGAAATAACCATGGAACTCCATATCATTTGTACCATTGCAAACTTCAAAGGTGTACCTATTGTACAAGTTCGCTACGCAAATCTTTAACTTGCCTTAAAACATCATGTCGCTATGGATATTCTGTCCCTTTTCATAATTATGTCCCTTATCCATTCAAGCATAAATATTGGTCACCTTTCATGTTTCTCCATCACCTTCAAGACTTGTTTGTCGTCCATATCCTTTCCAGTAAGATCTGAAGTCCTTTTCTATGTAAATATTGTGTGCTACGAGTCGCTACATAAATCTGATTCTTTTTTTTTGTTGCATATCCTCCATTTCTTTCAATCATTGTTCAATAGTTTTTCTTGGAGCCCATTGCAAATTAGATTTTGGAACAAGTTTTTTTTTTCACACAATCGACCTTTATTTTGAGGTAAATTCTTATTACCTACTCCTGCGCCAAGTTTTCCATTGTTGTTTTTCGTTGTGCCGAATTTTTCTGTTGCTATTTATTGTTGCACCAAGTTTTGCACTGCGTCGATTTTTTCATTGTTGTTTACTGTTACATCATGTTTTTCGCTGCACCGAGTTTCCTACCATTGATTTGTTTGCTGCGCAGATTTTCTTGTTGCTACATTTTCCTGCACACCGTGAAAAAGTCACTATTCTCATTCGTTGTGCAGAGGTTATTGTTCTCGTTTGTGGTCAGAGGTTATTGTTCCCTTTTTCACTGTGAAGAGGCTATTAGAATCCATTGTTGCGCACCTGTAGTTGACATATATCAACATCATGAAAACTCCTCAACGAAAAATAATAATGAAATAAGCAGGAAAGTTGTGGGGTTTGAGCCACAGAATTTAAAGTTAGTAAACACAAACATGGTGATCAGAGTGTCCTTTGAACAAGCCAGATGCATAAGATTCTATGAAAAGGTTCAAGGGTATAATGCGCAACTAACCAGGTATTTCACCCTTAACTTTACTGGTGTCAGTGCAACTATTACAGGGATCACTTTTCAAGTGTCCAAGGAAACCATATCAGCTGCGACAGAAATTCCTATGCAGGGAGAAAAATTGTTTAAAGGTATGCCATTAAATACTTCATGTTATATTGATTTTCTCAAACTTGAATACAAAAATCATAAAATTGGAGCCTACATTCCCAGTGAATATGTTTTGGAACCTTTTGAGAAGCTTCTGAGGATAATTTGGAAGTTCTTTACTTGTGAGGGTAGATTTGATAAGGTACATCAATACCACATTAGGATCCTGATGCATTTCACAGGGAGAAATCCTTTAAACTTACCTTTCTTCCTATGTAGAAGCCTTGGAAAGATGGTAGACAGTGTCTAAGCTAAAGTTGACCAGCCAGAGAACAATCTATTCCATTTTCGCTTGATAAATATGTTGGTGTTTGAGGAGCTTGGTAAGTTAAATAGGGGCTAGGATTATTTCTTGATTTCAAAAAACATTCCTGTGGACCCTAAAGGAGATACTCCCTTATCTGCTGAGAAATCAACATTTCATAATTCCGAGGTAAAAGGAGGAGGTGTTGCTGAAAGGGGAAAAGGAAAATAAATTGAAGATTCATCACTCAGTCAGCCAGCCTCGAAGAAAAGAAGCAAACTAAGAGTCACTAATTAAACTCAGGAAACACAATCTTCTAGTAAACCGTGCACCAGGTCCTCTACCAGGAGGTTTCCCATACCCACAATTCAGACAGAGTTTGTTGAATGTGCATCCTAGTAGATTGATGAAAAACAAGCGAAACCAGGTGAACCAACAACTAAACAAATAATTAAGGAGGAAACTAACAAAAATAATTCATGAAGCACAAGAATCACAGAGTAAAGCAGGTTAGAGATATCCTACCTCACCAAGAGGAGGAGAAAATAATATAAAATGGATGAAAAAATAGCTAAGAGAAGCTCAAGATGAGATCATTAGGCTCATGGAGGAAAAAAGAATATCATATGAAGGGATCATGAAACATTACAAGAAATGCAGACCAAATATAGACAATTCCTGTGCAACCATCTTTGATGCTCAATCAAAATTGAAAATGAATGTGGCTTTGTTGAGACAGGTGAGGAGTTTAAAGAGACAAAATTTGTCATTAAGAAAGGAAAACAAGGCCTTATGACTACAAGTGATATTGGATAAGGAAGCTATGGAAAAACTCAATGATCCCATCATTTGTCGCCAACTAGATTTGCATGAGTAACCTTAGTAGATATCACAGTCAACATTTGCATAGCAGAAACCAGAATTTACTGTGCAAAGGTGACAGTGTTGTCAAGCGATACACATGATGACTCATCACAACCATATGGTTGAAATTTTCTCAAGAATTTATGATTGTAAATAATATTTCAGATAGGTTATGATTGGAAAATAGAATTTCCTATTTTTGGAAAATGTTGTAGAGGTTGTTGTTCTCTTTCAAAACAACCAGATCCATAACTCTAGGAGATAGTAGTTTGATTCCTAGCAGCTAAGTGTAGCTTTAGTTTTCTATATATATGGATTATTTTGATGTAAAAAGGGGCACATGGGAAGAATTATAAACATTTTTATCCTAAATGTAATTTTCTAAATCTATATAAATACAAATGCAGAAGTCATGAAGAATCTAAAGATTCTAATGGTGGTGATCTGAAGATTGTACTCTTCTTTGTATGTATTCCCTGTGTACTTATTTTCATCTGCACTTTTCTTCTCTTTAAATTGGTAAATTAAAAGTCCAGAACTCATCTAATGGTGCTCTAGACTTAACTGATTTAAAGTTTGTTTTCATTCTCAACTAAGGTTAGAATTCATCTTTTGTGGTGCTTTGATCCTGTTATGTGTTTCTTTTCTTCTTTTACCCTATATGATAAAACTAAACAATCAAGTGCATCACCTTATTTAGCCTTTGTTCCTCTGAGGAGTTCTATCTACCAAGCATTGTTTTCTTTGTTTTCAGGGGTTCATTCCATAGCCCTAGAAGTACTATATTTTGTTAGCAGACCTTGAAAAATTATCTCAAAATTCTAAATCTAGCCATCAATTTAAAGAAACTTGTCTATCAAAGATCAAGTATCAGAGAGAGCCCTGTCTAGATTGGAAAGTATAGTTTCCATTATTAAATTTGGTTTGTAGGTTACCTTTGTAGATTGTTTCTTCAGTCTAACAATTTACTCAGTGTTAACAGGGATGCCTTTTCATTCTGGGTCTTTAATTTTACTTTGTTATTTTATGTCTTTTACTGGTGGGACCGACTTCTCTTCTTGGGTATTAAACTTCTTCCTGGGGCTTCTACAATGGTAGATATGGGTATTCTTGTACTTCGTTGTGGAGAATTACTTCCCGAAGTTGCAAAACTTCAACATTTATTTGATCCAAGTGGTTATCTAGAGTCATCTTGGAAACAATATTGATATTAAAAACAAATCGTCCTCGACTTTTGGGACATTTTTCAAAGGATTTACATCCAATAGTTTATTAATTTTTCCTTGAATGAGCTAAATAGGACTTAATATAGAGTAAGAAACAAAACATCATGATCTCAAAAACACTCCTCTTTTTTGTAGACTACTCATGTTCATCTATCTTAATGTTCTTTCTCAACCTTAACTTCATTCTAGGGTTAGGGTTCTTTCATGTTATGGTTTTCGTCACTCTTTTTGAAATTATTATAAAATTAAGTTTCAATATTTTTTTATAAGGTTTTTATGAATGAGCATTTTAGCCAATATGCATCACTATGTACATTGCAATGTTTTTCATCATTTATTGATCAATAGAATTTGGTTTTCATTGTGATACTCTACTTTCATTGCTCTTGCATTCTCTTTGCAATATTTTCCAAAATCCAATCTGTATCATTATTGTAACCAATGATTGTTTTTTTGGATATTATGGATATTTAGACTCGGAAAATGTCCATATTAACATTCACAAATTCAATTATGACCAAAAATATGATTCGCTAAATCGCAACACGATGGTTGAGGCACCTTGCTATCACAAGGAGGGAAAGTCCCAAGCTATAAGAACTTTAAAGGAAATAACATCGGCACCCAATTTTTTTGGAGAAATAAAAATAACTATTAAAGAAAGGAAGAAGAGAGGAGCAAGGATGTAACTAGATTAATTAAGGTTTATGAGTGATGTTTATGAGATATAGAGCTATAGGATAATTAAATGCGTGGCACATTTGAATAGGTCCTCAAGAAGAAAGAACCGATTAGTAAGTGAAATAAAATAAAGTTGGCTTATACCCTTTTGACATTAAGTAAGGTAGTTAGATAAACATATGAAGTGAAAGAGAGCTAAAAAGAATGTGACCTATGGTCTCTTCATCAGAAACATACCTTGGTTGGATGATTCAACTGATTGATATAACCCTTGGGGTTGAGTATGAAAACTAGCAACCCTTGATTCAATTAGTGCACAAATAATAACCAACATAAACTAATTACCTTATTTCATAATGATGAGCAAAAAACTACAAAACAACCCTAGGATTTATTCACCACCTTAAGGGAGTTAAAGTTGTTAGCTATGTTTTAGAATAAAATGGAGTAATTAACTAACGAGAATGGAAATGTAATTGAGCTAAGGAAATGGAACACATAACAATGAGCCAAGGAAGGGAATAAACACTAAATAATTTATTTAATTGGGATGGAATCCTCATAAAAAACGTGAATATAAATGTTATCTCCAAATATAACCAACAAAAGTAAAAACACGAGAAAATGATACTACACATAAAATTATAACCTAAATGCAAGTACAATGATCCAAGTACTCTCATTAAGAAGGTTCCTTCCACACTTCCAATAAATGTTGTGGGAACCTCCCTTAAGGTGGTGATATTATTTGACAAAAAATGTAAATCAAAAACACCCTAGGACCAATCGAGAAATCTAGCAAGGAAAGAGAAAACCAATAAAGAGGATATATTATTGAAGAACCCTCCCTTTGGTGAAGAGTTGAAGGAGACCTAATAAAATAGATCCAAGTTTCCTTAGAAAGTGTAAGAAGATATCATGATCATTAGATCAAAATTTTTCATAAATCACGCATAGTTTTAAGATAAAAGATAATAAGAAAAAGGTACTTGCAACAAACAAGAATGAGTGACTTAAATAGATTCCAAAATTCCCTAATGCCATGTGTCTATGTGTGTGTGTTCCTAGTTCTTGGAAAATAGGGCCTTTCTATTAGAATTAAGGGGAGGTTTTTTACCAAGAAACCATGAGTTCCACAAGAATACCATAAATTATTCCAAGAAGCACCCTCTTAGATATATAAGATGTGAGAAACAAGGGTGGTTGATTACATAAATCTTGCAGCTCACACCATGCACCAAGAGAAATGAGGGTAAAGGAGAGTTTGACCAAGTAGACCCCATAAAAAGAATGCCTAAATGGATTTGAAAATGTTGAGGAACTTCCAAAAACATTAGAGGCCAAATGAAATACATGAAACCTGAGATTGATCTAGTGACCTAGAATATATCCCACTTGGAGAACCCAAAATATTTAGTATGGTAAAACATATGGAGAAAGGAAAGATATAAAAGGGGAAAAAATAGAGGGGACCCTACTGTAGCACTAAATATCAAGTGGAGTGACCAAAATAATGCACTTAGACTATGGCAAGGTGAATCAAAAGCTTATGGACTTCAACACAAGTGAGTTGTCACTAAGAAAAATGGAAGGTCCTTTTTGTTATTTTTGTGAAGGTTGGGTATGGAAATGTAATGATGAGTATCTCACTTAGTAACATCCTAAGTGGGTATGTGTATGGTTAGCATGTAGTATGTGATACACAAAATGGATTCTCCCCATGGTAGTAACTTCTATCAATGAAGAGGAATAAAAATGAGTTTCCATGAAGGATATTCAAAGGAAAGGAAGACATATATGAAAAACAAAAAACAAAATGTGGAAACTATAGGAAAAACCAATAATGTATGAAAATAGAAGGTTCCCATTAGAAAAGGTAGCATGAGATAATTCCCTGACACGAGGAAGGAGTATATCATGAAGTAAGATTCTACCCAATAACCATTTTTGAGACCCTTATGCCCCAATATCAACATAAGTGGAATAACAAATTCCCACCATGGGCATAATGATTACCAATGAGAAGAAAAAGAGAAAAGAAAGTGAGAAACATTTTTGCAAAGCACGTAAGAAATGATGTGAAGGGGAAAATCACCATAAGTCTAAATATTATGCAAGCAAACATTATCCATACTATGGAAGAAAAGTATGATAAAGGAAAAGGAGAAAGGGGAGAAGAAACTGTATGTGATAAAATTATAACAATAACAACAAGAAGAGATAATACGAAAGAATGGTGCATAATAAGATATGTAATTCATTATGAAAATAAATAAATAAATACACCATTCATACATAATGAATTTAACTTCCTAAGAGTATGGGAGTGTCTAGATCAATTGCTATGTAATTATTTTTTTACATGACTTAATACTAAGTTACATTTTTACTTCTACATTTGACTTAGACTTATTTTATTTCACAAAGTTAATAATAATCATTATATATCTAACATCCCCAAATGGCCATATTGTTAAATGTTAAGGCCCTATCTCTCATTTATTATTAGTTTATTAGTTATGGTTAGGTTTCCTTAGGGTAGGTTATATCATGCTCACTTTATCTCCTATTTATAATAAAGGATATTGGTTTGTATATGAAGCTTGTGTTGTGTATTGGATACATTGCAAAAGAGGTTTACCCCTTGGAGTGGATTGTTATTCATTGACTATTTTGGAGTTTGGTTCATAACATTTGGTATCATAGTTTATGATCCTAGGGTTTTTCTCTTTCAATGATTCATCTTGGAATTTTCACTATCTTGGATCCCAAGGAGACATGGTGAAGTACTTGTGGTAAAACTTTTAGGTTCTAGATTATTTTAATTTATGTTAAGAACCAAATATCAAAATAGCATAAAAACCTCAGAATAAGTACTCAATGCCTTAACAAAGAGAGAAATTCAAATAATAATGTTATTCAAGGGGGAAACCTCCTTATACAACATATTAATTCACAGGATTATTACAATATCATTCCAAATGAAAAGGTCTCCTTGGTATATATAGGAGACTAGGAGGTATAATTACAGCTAATGGACCCAAGACGACATAAATAAAATAACAATACTAATGTAATATGCCCTAATTAAGAGGTAATGTGCCACAAATTAGGGCTTAACATGCCCCTCCATTTCATATAGGTGTTGTCCTCAACACTTGAGTAGTTATGGATGCTTCTGTATAAAAGACTCATCTTCCCATGTGGAATCTTTAGTAGGTAGTTTCTTCCACTTAATGAGATACTTTGAAATTGATCTATTCCTCAACTGGAGAATTCTTGTGTCAGTGATAGATTAAGGATCCAATATGATTTTTACTTCCTCATCAAGTTCCGTCAATACAGTTTGAACTAGGATCTTGTCACCTATAACCTTCTTTAATCATGAAACATGGAAAACAGGGTGTACTCGCGAAGATGCAGGAAGCTCCAATTTGTATGCCATAGTACCAATATTTTGAAACACTTTATAAGGGCCATAATACTTCGGTGATAATTTATTATCCATCTTAGATTTATTGAGGGACATCTATTTGTATGGTTGTAGTATTAAAAATACCCAATCCCCTACTTCAAAACTTATTTCACTATGATGTTGATCTGCTTGTTGTTTCATGTGATTTTGTGTCATGGTCAGGTTGTCCTTTAATACTTGGAGAACTTGTTGTTGATGATCGATGTGATATTACACTGCTTGAACCTTATATTTTTATTTTAGAGAAGAAGTGATGGATAGTGGGTGATATCCATGAAGCACCATAAATGGTGTCATTTTTTTTGCAGTATGAAATGAAGTGTTATACCACCATTCTCCCAAGGGTAACCACTTGAACCATTGTGTGTGTTTATCAAAGACAAAGCAATGAAGGTATCCTTCCAGACATTTGTTCACTATCTGAGTTTTTCCATCAGATTGAGGATGATAAGATGAGATATGAGCCAATTGAGTACCCAAACAAGAAAATAATTATGTTCAAAAATGTCCATTGAAGATGGAATCTCTGTAACTTACAATAATATTTGGGCTTCCATATAGCTTTTGAATTGTCTCCATGAATGCGATAACAATTGTACTAGGTTTGAAAGGATAAGAGAGTGCATAAAAGTGTACGTACTTGGTAGTTATATCAACAAACACCATGATGACACTCTTTCCTTCAGACTTTGGTAACCCTATGATGAAATCCATGGAAACCTCCTCCTAACGCTAACTTGGAATGGCTAGTGGTTGTAAAATACCTGGGGTCTTAACTATTTCCACCTTATTTTTTTGGCAAACCAAACATTCTTCCACAAACCTTTGAACATCATTTTTAAGGCCATCCCAAAACAATTCCCTCTTGAATCTATGATAGGTTTTCAAAAATCCTAAGTTCCCTCCTACTAGAGAGGTGTGCAATTCCAAAAATACCTTTTGTTTGAGTTGTGGTTTCTTACAAAAATATAAGTGATCAGTGTACCATAGTGAATCATTTTTCCATGTAAATGTATCAGATGCATTGGAATCCTACTACAACCTTTGAATGAGACTCCACACTTCTTCATCATTGTGTCATTCATCCCTTTCTTCGGTTATCCAATTAGGTTGGATTATAGAGATAGCACAGAGAAATGCCTCAACATCTTCATCCTTTCTTGAGAGTACATATGCCGCAACATTTTTCTTCCCCTTTTTGTAGATGATTTCAAAGTCATAACCCAACATCTTGGTCACCCATTCTTTTTGCTCTTCTGAAGATAGTCTTTGTTCCAAGAAGTATTTAATACTGTAATGATATGGTTTGACCTTGAAGTCCTTACCTATTAGGTAAGGGCGCCATTGCTTCAATTCATGCAGTATTTCCATCATTTCCTTCTCATAAATGGGTTTTTTTAAGTCGTTTCCCTTGAGTGGTTGACTTTCAAAAGCAAGGGGCCTTCCTTCTTGCATTAGAACAACACCAATGTCATTTCCCAATGCATCACATTCCATAATAAAGGTTTTTGTGAAGTCTAGTGTGGTCAAGATAGGAGCTTTTCACATTGCCTCTTTAAGTTTTTCAAAATCTTGAGTTTTCTCTAGAGTCCATGAAAATACATCCTTCTTAGTTAATGCAGTTAAAGGTGCTTCTATTCTTCCATAGTTACAAACAAACTTGTGGTAGTAACATGTCAAACCCAAAAATCCTCTAAGATTCTTCAATGTTTTGGGAATCTTCTAGTCCATCAAGGATTTAATATTGTTAGGGTCTACCTTGAAACCTTCATGAGATACAATATGACCCAAATACTCTACCGCCTTCACCCCAAAGATAAATTTGGATAGTTTGGCATATAGTTGTTTATCCTTTAGTAGTTGTAGCACCATGTCAACATGTCGAACATGATCTTCCCAAGACTTGATATAGATTAGTATATCATAAAAAAATACTAACACAAATTTTTGAAGGAAGGGCTTGAAAGTGGAATTCATCAACCCTTGGAATGTGGAAGGTGCATTCGTAAGGCCAAAAGGCATGACAAAAAAATCATAATGGCCTTCATGACTTATAAATGTTGTTTTTGAGATATCTTCTTCCTTCATTCTAATATGATGATACTCTGAACGAAGATCCAACTTTGTGAAGTATATTGCTCCATGAAGTTCATCTAACAATTCAGCAATGATAGGAATGGGAAACTTATCTTTAATGGTGATCTTGTTGAGCTCTCTATAATCTGGACACATACACCATGAGATATCTTTCTTGAGTACCATTACCACCGATGAAAATTAAGAACTTTGGATTGGTCTAATAATGCCAACCTCTAACATTTATTCAACCATATGCTCAATTTCACTATTCTTGGCATAAGGGTATTTGTAAGGCCTGATGTTAGGAGGAGCACTCCCAAGAATTAAGTGCATCTGAACCAGGGTGCACCTTCCCGGGGGCACGTCTACTCCCACAAGACCTTCTTTTCCTTCAGCTCAAAGAACTGGAATGCTCTTCAAATCCCTTATCAGGATCTCTTGATACCCATAACAACTTTTCACGCGATCCTCCCCTTTTGCACTCGGAGAATCGGAACTTCGCAGCTTCGTGAGTTCAAAATTGAATTATGGGTTCTCGAATCCCCGAGACCCGAGATATTAGTCAACACTGATTTTATCTCTCCGCTATCAGGACTTCGCCTTATCGTGACTTTGCTATTCTTGACACCAAGACCCTGGTTCTCCAACTTCTGAGGTTCGAGGCACCAAACTCCCGATCTCGCTTCTAGAGCTCCGACAACCCGCGCCACCCGTCCTCCACTATTTCTTGTGGCCC
Source organism: Picea engelmannii (assembly GCA_009831015.1). Lineage (NCBI taxonomy): Eukaryota > Viridiplantae > Streptophyta > Pinopsida > Pinales > Pinaceae > Picea > Picea engelmannii. The sequence continues at coordinate 50,373 of ML778367.1, forward strand.
CACTGCTGACGTAGTCGTCGGGATATCACGTCTCGCCACCTCGTGACTTCCGTTGCGCAAATATGGAGTTTAAACTCATGAACCTCTGAATTCACAAGATTTGTCAATCTCTTGCCACCTGTCCTCCGCAGATGGATGGCTATGATCCTCTCGCTACTTCGCCACTTCGTGACCTCGCGTCTCGCAACTTTTTAACGCCAAATACTTGGGCATTCACCCTGCGAGCTCTGAATTCGTGAGATCACCGATCTCTGCCACCTGTCCTCTCAGATGGACGGCTCCCAGCCTTCTCGCCTCTTTACTACTCGTGACTTAGAGTACTCAGTACTTGGGTTTTTCACCTGTGAGCTTCCGAGTTCCCGATATACGAGACCACGTGTAGATCCGACGGATTCCGTGACTCCGAGTCAATGGCTCTGCCTCTCCTGAGCTTCAAACTCTTCGGAATCTCCTCGCCATAACCCCCCTTGTGCCTTTGCAAGATCTGACGGTCCTCAGAACTTCGCGAAATCTCTCCAGATGATTTCGTTCGTCCGTTCTTTCTTGTGTGACCCATGAGATGGAAAAGAGTATCTCTCCACGAGATTTCTTCACCACTTCACCAACCTGTGACGCTTCTCGTTGCGACTCCTGACAATAAATTCTCTTCACTGAACCTTCAGTGACCTCAAAGGTCTATTCCTCCTGAGATTTTCTTCAAGATTCTTGAGTCCTTAGAGAAAACTTCTTGCACGCACTCCTTGCGGCAATCCTTCAATCACGACTAAGTGTTGAATCTTTCGATCCTGCGCACTCCTGCAGCAGAAATCTTCCACCACGTCGCTCAGTTCATGACTGAGACTCTCCTTAGCCTACGCACTCCTTGCACGGCTCTAGCAAACCACTTTCGCTTCTGAGAGAATTGAGAACAAGAGTTTACTCTCTGATCCTTCTGTCAACGCACTCCTTGCGAACGACTCAACTGCACTCCTTGCAGGAATCCTCGCTCAAAAGAGAAAATGATTGTACCTCTCCTCACTCCCTCTCAGATTCAGATCTTAACACATGAAATCATGCACACACATAATAGCAAATGCATAACAGGAAGTAATACACACATACACAGAGAATAACACAACAACCATGAATCTGAATCAATTACTTCTATTAATTCAAGATCTATACATGGGTGTTCTTCTACAACTCTCTGCTATTCTCCTATGCTCTTCTTGCTCTGAACTATGCTAGCTAATTCTTATGTTACAATGGTACAAATGAGGGTGTCTATAGTCGGTTTTCCCTCTTCCTTCTAGAACTATCTAATCTAAGAATTCAATTCTATCTACCTGCAACTACTACCATAAATGCTTCTGTCTATCTCAGATGAGAGCGTATGGCTCGAGGTCTGAGTACATTTTTACCAAGGTGCTTAAATTAAATGATCTCATTTAAGTTAGGTGCGTCAACTTCAAGAGAAAAATTCAAAAATTCAAAACTTGCGCTGGACATCTTCCAGCTAACTTTTTGCTTCCACGTTGGCTTGCTTGTCGTGAGGGATGCTCCTGCATCATACACCCTCGCTTGAAAATTTGCATGGGCTCCTGTCCATGAGCTCCTGCATGGTATGTCCATGCTTCAAAATTTCTTCTTCAGTCTCCTAGCTGGCATCTTCAACTGGATGTCCCTTCCACTTGACCAAATATTCAAAATATTCTTTCCTTCTAGTTTTCTTACCCACTCTTTTATTCAATATCTGCTCCATCTGTGGCTTCTCTGCAACTGGCATCTTCTTCTACCACTAGATCTTTGGTTGATCATCACTTTCTGCTTCTGCTTCATCAGCTCTATAAGGGTATAAATCCAAAACATTGAATTTCGGAGGTATTCCAATCCCATATGGTAACCCAATTTCATAAGCATTCTGTCCCATTTTCTTCAAGACCTTGCATGGCCCAATTTTCTTCATCTTCATCTTGTTGTATGTTCCTCTTGGGAACCTTTCCTTCCTCAAATGTGCCAAAACCAGATCACCAACCTCAAACTGAAGTTGTCTCTGATGCTGATCTGCTCTGCGCTTGTACTCCTGACTTGACTTCAATAGTCACTCCTTCACCTGGCTGTGAAGTTCCTTCATCGCTTCAGCGAATTCTCCTGCACTAGCACTGCTAGTATCAGTCTGTCCTGAATCCCTCAATTCAGAAACTCCTCTTGGCTGAATTTCATATACAATCTGAAATGGACTTTTTCCTGTGCTTCGATTTACTGAATCATTGTAAGCAAATTCTTCCTGTGGAAATATACTATCCTAGCTGCTATGGTGTTCTGTCACCAATCTCCTCAACAAGTCTCCCAGACTTCTGTTGACCACTTCTGTCTGCCCATCCGTCTGAGGATGATAAGCAGAACTAAACATCAAATTAGTCCCCATCTTATTCCACAATGTCCTCCAGAAATGGCCTATGAATTTTGTGTCTCTATCCGAAACTATGCTTTTCGGAAATCCATGAAGTCGAACAATCTCTTTGAAAAACAGATTTGCGATGTGAGTCGCATCGCTGGTCTTCTGGCATGGAATGAAATGTGCCATCTTTGAAAACCTGTCCATGACCACAATGATGGAATCAACACCCCTTTGTGTCCTCGACAATCCCAATACGAAGTCCATGCTAATATCATCCCATGGCCTCTCAGGTATGGGCAATGGTTGATAAAATCCTTCATTCTGCTTTCTTCCCTTTGAATGCTGGCAAATTTTACACCTGTCAACGAAATTTTTGACTTCTGACCACATCCCTGGCCAAAAGTATGACTTGTTCATCTTTGCAAATGTCTTATCATGACCAAAATGTCCTGCTAATCCACCACTGTGCTTCTCTTTCAACAAGTTCTCTCTCATGGAGCAATTCGGAATACACAGTTGATTGCCTCTGAACAACAACCCTTCCTGGATCATATAGTCTACCCAAGGACTCCGATCTCTGAGAACTGGATTCTCAACTGCTTCATAAGCTTCCTTAAAATCTGAATAATCTGCATACATGTCCTTAAGATCATCAAAGCCTAACGTTCTGACTTTGAACTCCTGCAACAACAAACACTTCCTGCTCAAAGCATCAACAACTTTGTTAGCAGTACCAAAAATATGCTTTATTACAAAAGTGAAATTCTGCATGTATTCTACCCATTTAACATGCCTCTGATTCAACTTTTCTTGTTGAGTTACATACTGCAATGCATGATTATCATTGTATAAAACAAATTCCTTTAGAATCAAATAGTGCCTCCATTTCTTCAATGCCTATATAATGGCATAGAATTCTTTATCATATGTGGAGTACTTTTCTTTTGCCTCATTCAACTTCTCACTGAAATATGCAATCGGCCTGTCTTCCTGACTCAAGACCGCTCCTATTGCAAATCCGCTTGCATCAAATTTCACCTGAAATGTCTTCTGAAAATATGGCAACACCAAAATTGGTTGCTCTGTAATCTTTTGTTTCAATTAATTGAAACTCTTCTCAGCCTCTTTCGTCCAGTGAAAAGATTTATGTCTTTTCTTCACTGTATCCATCATTGTTGCGCTAGTTCCACTGAAATTTCTAATGAATTTCCAGTAGAAACTAGCCAGTCCATGAAAACTCCTTACCTCAAATACGTTCCTTGGTGATGGCCAATTCTTGATCACCTCTACTTTATCTGGATCCATTCTCAGCTCATTTGTAGATATGACAAACCCCAAATAAATGAGTTCTGTCTTCATGAATGAGGACTTCTTCATGTTTATCAGCAGGTTCTCCTGCTGTAATCTCTTCATCACAATAGCCAAATGCTTCAAATGTTTAGCCTTTGTCTTGCTGAAAACCAATATGTCATCCAAATATACGATGACAAATTTCCCAATGAAATCCTTCAAGACTTCATTCATCAACCTCATAAAGGTACTTAGTACATTCGTCAAGCCAAACGGCATGACAAGCCATTCATACAAACCTTCATTTGTCTTGAACATTGTTTTCCATTCGTCACCTTCTCTCATACGAATTTGATGATATCCACTTTTCAAATCTATCTTTGAAAAAAAAAAATCCCCACTTAAGAAATCCATCAGATCATCCATTCTTGGAAATGGGAATCTATACCTGATAGTTATCTTGTTTATCGCCCTTGAATTAGTGCACATCCTCCAACCTCTATCTTTCTTCGGATTGAGTACTATTGGAACAGCACACGGACTCAAGCTTTCCTTGACTAAACCTTTGTCCAACAACTCCTGGACCTGTCTTTTAACTTCCTCATTCTCCTGCGGCGTCAATCTATACGCTTCTTTGTTTGGCAAACTAGCTCCTGGTATGAGGTCTATATGATGACTCACACTCCTCATTGGCGGGAACGAACGAGGTAATTCGTCCACCACAATATCAGCGAACTCTTCCAGCAGTTCCTGAACTTCTTCTGGCAATTCATCCACTCTTGTGCTAGTCAGAACAATTCTCGGTCTTCTGACCACAAAGAATTGTGGATCCTCTTTCTTCTTAACTTCTGTAAGAAGTTCCTTCCCACTCATGAGAAGTACTCTGTTATTTACTTCCGGTTTCACCCCTTCATCTTCAATTGGACACAACATGTGAGTCCTTCCATTCTTCTTCAGGGTATATGTATTCATCTTCCCATCATGAATTACATTTCTATCATATTGCCATGGTCTACCCAACAATAAATGACAGACATCCATAGGAATAACATCACATAAAATTTTATCATTATATCCTCCTATCTTGATGTCAACTAAGCACTGTTTAGTGACATTTACCTGATGTCCCTTATGTAGCCATGAAACTTTGTATGGATTCGGATGATCAGTTGTCTCTAGCTCCATCTTTTCCACCATCTCGGTTGAAACGAGATTATCGGTGCTTCCACTGTCCACAATAACCTTGCATACCCTGTCCTTGGTCTTGCAAGCTGTCCTAAAAATATTGTTTCTCTGCGCTGGATTCCCCATCTCCTTCTCTGGTGTCAAAAGAACTTTATGCATCGCCAGTGATATTTCGCCTTCAGTGTAGCCTATCTCAACATCTCGCCTATGTGCCTCAACGATGTGAGTCTCTCCTGTGTCTTTCTTTTTCTCTGGACACTCAAATGACCTGTGCCCATTCTCTCCACATGTGAAGCATGTGATTACTCCACCTCTTCCTCTTCCTCTACCTCTGGTATGAGGAAACCTATTATTATCTGCATGTCCTCCTCTTTGCTCAGTATGCTATTCTCTTTTCTCAGCATATCGCCCTTTTTGTGAGGTCCCACCCCTTTCTGTATGAGTCTGAGGTTTCTTCCATTCCTCCTCGGGCTTCTGGTATTTATCTTGGGCAACTGATTTGCCTTTGGGCTGACTCCTACCTCTGCCCCTCTGACTTTGTTTACAGCTCAGTTTCTCCTCATCTTTTAGAGCCAATTGGTAAGCATCCTTCACCATTCAGATGGTTTCCATATTTAATTCATCCTGAATTTCATACCTCAGGCCATTCAGATACCTGGCCACCTTTTCGTCATTGCTTTCACGATGACCTTCTCTGATATTCAACCTGTAAAATTCCTCAGTATACTCTTTCACTGTCATCAGCTTCTGTCTCAGGTTCTGCATCCTCCTGAACAGATAAATTTGATAATCCCTGGGGATAAATTTTTCCTTCATCTTTGCAATCATCCTGTCCCAGCTCTTAATCTTCTGCTTTCCTTGGCAACGCCTATCAACTTGTAGTTCATCCCACCACAAGGCTGCATGTCCTTTTAATCTTGTGACGACATGTCTAACCTTCTTATCATCTTCGATATCCTCATAATCGAAATAAGTGTCAAGAGCTCTAATCCAATCTAGCAGCTCTTCTGCATCCATACTCCCTTCGTAAGCTGGAATGTCCATTTTCATTTTCGAACTCATCCGAGCAATAGCCTTAATTAAACGCTCATTGGCTGCATCCTCTACTGGGATTTCTTCTTCTTCATGTCCAGCACCACCTTCATCTTCGGATTCACTGATATCTCCCGCATCAACGTTTCGCCTTTGTGACATCTCCATGTCCTCCATCCCGGCACGAAGATTTCACACTTCTCTCTCCACGCCTGGATTCTGTACTGGCCTACCTCTGTCTTTGGACATTTCCCTTTCCTCCTCTGGATTGGGTGATTGTCTACCTCTTCTTCTTGGTGGCATGGTGAATTCTCCTTTCCTTTGCTATAGAAAGCAAAGAAACTTTTCTATGCTCTGATACCACTTGACACAGGGTGCACCTTCCCGGGGGCACGTCTGCTCCCACAAGACCTTCTTTTCCTTCGACCCGAAGAACTGGAATTCTCTTCAAATCCCTTATCGGGATCTCTTAATACCCACAACAAATTTTCGTGTGATCCTCCCCTTTTTCACTCGGAGAATCAGAACTTCGCGGCTTCGCGAGTTCAAAATTTTATTCTGGGTTCTCGAATCCATGAGACCCGAGATATCAGTCAACGCTGATTTTTTCTCTCCTCTATCGAGACTTCGCCCTATTGTGACTTCACTATTCTCGACACCAAGACCCCAGTTCTCCAACTTCCAAGGTCTGAGGCGCCGAACTCCCGATCTCGCTTCTAAAGCTCCGACAACCTGCGCCACCTGTCCTCCACTATTTCTTGTGGCCCCACTGCTGACGTAGTCGCCGGGATATCGCGTCTCGCCACCTAGCGACTTTCGTTGCACAAATATGGAGTTTGAACTCACGAACCTCTAAATTCGCGAGATCTGCCGATCTCTTGCCACCTGTACTCCGTGGATGGACGGCTATGATCCTCTTTCTACTTCGCCACTTCGTGACCTCGCGTCTCGTGACTTTTTAACGCCAAATACCTGGGCGTTCACCCTGTGAGCTCCGAATTCGTGAGATCACCGATCTCTACCACCTGTCCTCTCAGATGGATGGCTCCCAGCCTTCTCGCCTCTTCGCTACTCGCGACTTAGAGTACTCAGTACTTGGGTTTTTCACCTGCGAGCTTTCGAGTTCCCGATATACGAGACCACGTGTAGATCTGACAGCTTCCGTGACTCCGAGTCAACGACTCTGCCTCTCCTGAGCTTCAAAATCTTTGGAATCTCCTTGCCGTAACCCCCCTTGCGCCTTTGCAAGATCTGACGGTCCTCGGAACTTCGCGAAATCTCTCCAGATGATTTCGTCCATCCGTTCTTTCTTGTATGACCCACGAGATGGAAAAGAGTATCTCTCCACGAGATTTCTTCGCCACTTCACCAACCTGCGACGCTTCTCGTTGTGACTCCTGACAGCAACTTCTCTTCACTGAACCTTCAGTGACCTCGAAGGTTTGTTCCTCTTGATATTTTCTTCAAGATTCTTGAGTCCTTAGAGAAAACTTCTTGCACGCACTCCTTGCGGCAATCCTTCAATTACGACTAAGTGTTGAAGCTTTCGATCCTGCGCGATCCTGCAGTAGAAATCTTCCACCACGTCACTCAGTTCACGACTGAGACTCTCCTTATCTTGCGCACTCCTTGCACGGCTCTAGCAAACCACTTTCTCTTCTGAGAAAATTGAGAACAAGAGTTTACTCTCTGAGCCTTCTGTCAACGCACTCCTTGCGAACGACTCAACTGCACTCCTTGTAGGAATCCTCGCTCAAAAGAGAAAATGATTGTACCTCTCCTCACTCCCTCTCAGATTCCGATCTTAACACATGAAATCATGCACACACATAATAGCAAATGCATAATAGGAAGTAATACACACATACACAGAGAATAACACAACAACCATGAATCTGAATCAATTACTTCTATTAATTCAAGATCTGTACATGGGTGTTCTTCTACAACTCTCTGCTATTCTCCTATTCTCTTCCCGTTCTGAACTATGCTGGCTAATTCTTATGTTACAATGGTACAAATGAGGGTTTCTATAGTTGGTTTTCCCTCTTCCTTCTAGAACTATCTAATCTAAGAATTCAATTCTATCTACCTGCAACTACTACCATAAATGCCTCTGTCTATCTCAGACGAGAGCGTATGGCTCGAGTTCTGAGTACATTTTTACCAAGGTGCTTAAATTAAATGATCTCATTTAAGTTAGGCGCGTCAACTTCAAGAGAAAAATTTAAAAATTCAAAAACTTGCACTGGACGTCTTCCAGCTGACTTTCTTCTTCCATGTTGGCTTTCTTGTCGTGAGGGATGCTCCTGCATCAACATCGCATGATCATGATCGTGAGTGGGTGGAATACCTATGGGAATATCTTCAAATAATTTGGAATCCTGATCAATGATCCATTGGATATCTAGGGGAATAGATGGCTTAGATGTTTGAATATCTAGTGAGCATAGTTGTGAAATTACACCTTGATGCTCCATTTTCAATAATTTTGTCATGCCATTAGAGCTTACCACCTTACTAGGTTTCCCTGTGATACCCTTTAACTAAAATTCCTTTCCTTCCAATGAAAATTTCATGAAAAGTTCTTGAAAATTAAAATCCATGGTTCTCAATGATTGTAACCATTGGACCATTAGTACAACATCAACACCACCCATGGGTATAAAAATCATTGGGATATTCATTACATATTCCCTCATAGTAATATTGATCTTATGGAAATTTTCTAAGCAACTAATAGTTCCTCCATTTGAAATCATTACATGAAACTATGGTGCTGGATATATAAAGAAATTGAGAGATTTGACTAATTTGCAGTGAATGAAATTATGAGTACTACCAAAATCAATTAGAACTGTTGCCTTTTTATTTTTGATATATACTTTGATATTGAGGGTTTGAGGAGTACTAATTCTAGACAATGCATGACATGATATGGTGGGATTCATCTCTTCAGAAGAAATCTCTTCTACATCTTCATTTTGAGATGGTTCTTGTTCTCCTTCCTCTTCACAATCTATGTAGAATAATTTCTTCTCACCACACATATGTCCCTTTCTGTACTTGTTGTCACAATTAACAAAAACCTTTTTCTTTTCTTTCCTCCAATTGTTGAGGTTTTAACCTTGTATGTTGAGGTGGTTTATAAGAAGGAACACTATTCTCTCGATAGATGTTAGGGGTGGTCCTTCTAGTATCCATAGCCATATTTTTACTTTCAACATTTCTCGTCGCCCTAAACACATTCTCCAATGATTTGGGTTCCCAAAGGTGAACCTCATGTATAATGTTATCCTTTAAAGTTCCTATGAAGACATCAATCATGTGCTCATCTGGAATATTTTTAACCTTTATATTCAATCTTTGGAAGTTCTCAATGTGCTCCACAACTAAACCCTTTTTCGTGAGATTTATCAGTTGGTTAAAGAAGGTATTTCTCCTTGTATCCTCATAGTGTGCTATCATTTCTTTCGTGAAAATTTTCCAAGTGACAAGTGATTTGTGAGAACAAAGCCATCGATACCACACAAACTGATTAGGTTCTAAATATAAGGATGCAATTTGTACCTTTTTGTGTTTGAGGCACAACATGTAGATAAAAGAACCACTCCATATGGATTATCCATGTTATTGGATCCTTGCCATCAAACTTTCTCATATCGATCTTAGGAAAGTGGTTGGTCTTCAACCCAAAGCTGGAGTTTCTCCAGTCTTGATTCATCTTCCTTGTGTCCTCATCATGAATTACCTGGGATACATTGTCACTTTTAGGTGGCCTCTCTATTAGAAACATTTTCAACCCTTCCATGTTCTCCTCTTTTAAGCCATCCATATTAGTATCCATTATCACTTCTAGCTTAGCTTTAGTTGAATCCATCATCCTTTATAGTTCATATTTTGTTATTTCCTTCTTTTGTAAATCATTTATGTCCTTGCATATTTCTTCTCCTTTATCAAGAGTCCAAGTAGGACTATCTGAGGGCTTATTTGTTGTAGAAGTTCCCTTTTTTGGTGGCAAGTTGTCCAAGTATCACTACAAGGTAGGAATTTCAAATTGGATTAGGTAGAGATCCTCACAGACAAGGGAGTGTCAGGTGTTATATCTCTATGATATACATGCGAGTTCCAACAATAGTACTCGGCCCAATATCTTAGGGCACTAACTAAGGAATCTTGACCATTCTCTTAACCATACTATCCAACTACCCAGGTATTAGAGATTGATCTCCCCAAGTGTTGTTCTCGATGTACTATAGCAACAATACGTACAAATGGTTTACTCGGTTGGTATTAGGATTCTAGGGGTATCCTGATATATGCCAAGTACATGGGAGCTCAAATCCGTAGTAGTTTTGTATAATGCACAACCGTTTGAAAGGGGCCTTTCGATATACTCTAGGTACATGGAAGAATCACATAGTCCTCGGGTTGTAGCACTGACAAGTAACGACAACTCCTACGTTTAAATATGTCAAAATACATATGTACCTAAAAAACCCTAAGATTATCCCAAATTTATGTGATAATCCTTTTATCCCACTTTATTCCAATTTTTTAATCACCCCAATTGGATATTCTAGTCAAAAGATATGAAAATTTCCAAAAAAAAATGCACCTTTTAAAACCCTGAATTGGAGATTGTTCTACTAGTTGACCTTTCTTCTGTTGTAGCTTTGAAATTTTGACCCTTATGAGTCTAAATTTTCTACTTGAGGTATCATGATTTGTCTTCTTTCCAACCCCACAAAATATACCAATATTGGATTCTCCAATAGAACTTTATGATAACTTTCCCAAGATGTGCTGATGTTTTTCCCTTTCAGGAGATCGAACTTGTACGACCTTCCACGTGTCACTGTCTTCACTTAAGAAATTGAAATTTGTACCATAAACACTTTGGTATGTACTCTAACCAATGAATTATGTCTCACAAAATGTGGATGTATCTAGCTTCATATATAACATTTTTCCCAAGAACACTTACTTTAGACTGAAATCTGGACCAGCCAAAAATTTCCTCAGGGAATAAATTTTAGAGTACAATGAATAAAGAGATGAAATTTTTACACAAGATACTTCACTATTATTCCTTTTATGGTAAAAAATTCAGAATCTGAAACCAAGATGAATGAAATTGGGAGTGAAAATTCTAGGAAGACTTGTTTCATACTAGTTTCAGGACTAGTCGAAAACCCTAACTTGAACATAATGTATCTCCAAAAATATAAAGAACCAAGATATGAAATTTGGATCCATGTTAGCTATATATCTCAACTCTATACCATAGAAATTTCATATCCTTAAACCTTCCATAAAAAATGTTTTAGTGAAAATTACAAGAAGACTTGTTTTGAAGAAGCCAGCCCGAGGATTGTCTAGCTCTGATTCCAAATGTTATGAACCAAATATCAAAATAACATAAAAAACTCAGAATAAGTACTCAACGCCTTGAAAAAAAGAAAAATTAAGATAACAAGCCTCTTCTAGGGGGAAACCTCCTTATGCATCATATGAATTCACAATTACAAGTTGATTCCAAATGAAAAGGTCTCCTTGGTATATATAGGAGACTAGGAGGTGCAATTACAACTAATGGACCCAAGCCGACATAAAAAAAATAAAAATACTAATGTAATATTCCCCAATTAAATGTTAATATGCCACAAATTATGGCTTAACACTTTATAATATATAGCCTACGTAATTTAGGTTTTTTAACTAGTCCTGAAATTAGCCTCAAGGAGTCATCTTGGAATTTTTTCTATATAACATTGTTTTGGTGAAGTTTCAGACTAGAAACATTTACGGAGTCTGAGGAAATATATCCAAGTACGTTTTATAGAAATTTTGGTTTCTAATACTCTATAATTTCAAAAATCTAGGCTGTGGAAATCATGGTTATTTGAGTAGTCCTAAAACTAGTCTCAAACAATGGTTCTTGGTAGAAGTGACATATGAATCTTGGAAAGTCCAAATCGAGTGCCACCAGTTCTATTAGAAATAAGACAGATCATAATATTCCAGGTAAAAAATTCATAATTATATCTGAAATATTGGACACGTGGAATTCCATACAAGTATGTTATCTAGAAAGGTCCAAGAATTAGCAAGTTTTGGGAAAGTTACCATAACTTTCACTTGGAACATCAAATTTTGGTCAGACCTATGGAATTGTAGAAAATACATATTAAAGTACTACAAGCTGAAATTTTAGACTCAGAAGGAATGAAATTTCATATATACATTAGGACAAAGATCGGCCAGAAAAACAATCTTGAAATTAGGGTTTTAAAGGTACATAACTTACAATTGACATAACTTTTGATTGGAAGATATGTTTTTTTTTATTCAAATTTTGTGATAAAGAGAAAATTGAGGAGTATTATTATTGTTACTCCACATGGCTAAGGGTATTCTAGAAATAACATCACTAATTAAACCTCCAGAAATCTCATCCAAGACTCATGAAAAAAATGAAGAAATAGATAACCAACTATCCAAATTAGAGGAGAAACTTAATGAAATGAGTGTTAGTCAATAACAGGTAATGATGTGGTTAACAAACAAAGAAAAATACAACACATGGGAAATAATATGAATAATACTAAGGAATATATGGAAAATAATATGGATGAAAATATGGAATAGATGGAAAAGAATATGGATGAAAAGAGTGGAATAGAAGGAACACAAGTTGGTGGCCAATATCACAAAAAACCTATATGGGAGGATTCCTAAAAGGAAAACTGTGACCAAAGAGGCTCATGAAAATAAAGGTAGTATTCATGATGAAAACCCTTCTAGTAATAAACAACTTTTAGGTGTATTTAACTATAATAGTGGATTTAATATGGATGGGTTCCTAAGGGTGTCAAATTTTCCAAGGTTGAATTAAATAAGTTTGATGAAACACAAGTCTTTACACGGGTGAAACAAATAGAGAAATATTTTGAATTGCATAACATTATGGATGATGAGAAAATGATTTCCTTAGAAACCTTGTATTTTGAGACAAAACCCCATCAGTGTTATTAATGGGTAGTTAAAATGAAGTCATGTTCTTCTAATTATACTTGGAGTTTATTTACAAGAGACTTAGAAGAATAATATGGAAACGTTTCGGGACAAGAATGCTTTGGTCAATTGACAAGAAACAAGCACTTAGGTTATATTGAAGATTATAATTCAAAATTTTAGGGTTTTTCCACAAGGGTGGATAACATAAGTGATGAACATATATTGAAATGTTACATTGGTGGATTAAAAGAAGACATTAAACATGATATTTTCTTAAAACATCCTAAAATTATCATGAAGGCTATGCAATTTTATTATCATATTCAAGCCAAGAATAGGGCTACACAAAAGTATACCATTGAAACATATGTAGGAAGGAGAGACCGATTTTGGGCTCATAAGGAAACCCTACCTCATCCTACTCGAATATCACTCAAGGAAATGGAGGAAACAAGAGGAAATGCACTATGCTTTGGTTGTAATAGAAAATGGTCAAAATGGCATAAATGTCAAGAAACAAAATTGTTAACCTTAATTAATAATTATGAAGAGGAAATGGAGGAATCTATACAAATGGATGAGGAAGATCCTATGAACTTGAAATATCAAGAAAAATAAGTATAAATTTCACACAACATTGACAAGTGTGAAATATTTGTTCATGCATTGGCGGGTTTGTCAACACATAAAACCATTAATATTGTAGGATACGTTAAGAATAATAAGGTCACAATGTTTATTAACTTAGGCAATACCCATAAATTCATCGATAAAATATTAATAGAGAGCCTCAATGTTTTTATGTATCTAGTGACAAATTTTCAAAGTATTGTTTGTGTAGGAAAATTCCACAACATTAAAATTCCCAATGTTTGTCATTCCCATTGGAGGGGTAGATGTTGATTTGGGGATTCAATGGTTGAGAACATTAGGTACATGTTCTACAAAATATATAGAATTATTCATGATATTTGAATTGGAAGGAATTCAATATGAAGTCAAAGGGTTAAAATATGCAACTTCTTAGGTCATCATCTCTCACAGAATGGAAAAGATCCTAAAAAAGGGTAGTAGGGGAGTTAAGGTTAGGATTTATTCTATGGAAGTAAAGCAAGAGGATGAAAATATTCTAGATGAATTAAATTCACCTTGGAAAATAACCATAATTTCTTCCAAGAAATTCCTAAAGGGATACCTTCATCTAGATATCATGAACACCAAGTTGAAATAATACTTGGAAGCACTCATCCTAATAAAAGGAATTTTATATATCCTCATCAGAAAAAGGGGGCTATTAATAAAATGGTACAATACATGCTAGATTTGGGTGTTATTCAACCAAGAAGGAGTTCATTTTCATCTCCAATAGTTATGGGGAGAAAAAAAAAATATTATTGGAGGATGTGTCCTGATTGTAGATATCTAAACAAAATCACCATCAAGGATAAATTCCCTATTCCAAATATTAATGAGCTATTATATGAGCTTCATGGAGTGGCCTATTTTATAGATTTAGATCTTAAATCGGGATACTGCCAAATCAATTTAATAAAAGAAGGCATTCCAAAAATAGATTTTAGAACACATGAAGGACACTATGAGTTCTTGGTCATGCCTTTTGGGTTAACTAATGTTCCTTCTACTTTTCAAATCATTATGAAAAAAATTTGTAGACACCAAATTAGAAAGTTTGTGTTGTTTTTATTTGATGATATATTTATCTATATAAAATCATTGGAAGACCACATTAAACATGTGAATGAAGTCCTACAAATTGCTGAGAACAATCAATTGTATGTAAAAATATCCAAATTTTATTTTGGGAAACAAGAAGTATAGGATTTGGGACATATTGTTTCAAGGGAATGGGTTAAGGTAGACCCTTAAAATATCCAATATATTACAAAATGGTATATTCCTAAGAACATCAAGAGTCTGTTGAGAAAATGTTGTCATTGATTTCAACTTGGCACTGATGATGATGATGTGGAAATAAATGATAAGGATGTAACAGTGATGTTGATGTGGCAATGAAAAAGGGATATTGTTTGAGTATTGAAGCCATGAAGACAAGTGAAGAAGCCTTGATATTGTTTGAGTGTTGAAGACATGAATCCAAGTGAATAATCCTTGAAGCCATCAAGCCAAGTAAAGAAGCCTTGAATCCATGAATCCAAGTGAAGAAGCCCTAAAGTACCTTGAAGGATCCTTGACATAAGTGTATATAACTCCAAAGTGGTCCCCTTATGGTGTAAATTTTAAGCATGGCCCTCATGGGATGATATAACATGTGGTTATTTCCACATTCCCACTTTGAGTTGTACACAAATGGAGCCTTGAAGAATCCCTAAAAACAAGTGAAGAATCCCCTAAAGTGAAGTCAATAATCCTACAGATTTCCAAGATAAAGATCGCAATAAGGAGATTGTTGAAAGTATTATTTGTGGTCAATATGGATACCCTATATTTGAGGGAATTTTTACCCTACATAACTAAATCAAATGGAATCAAAAGTTAAATGGTTGGAAATATTATTCTGATTCCTTTCCAATGGTATATGGAAGTCCCTCTAACTCCCTAGGAATGAGGAGATATTATTTTTTCCATGCGATAACCCATCCATAAAATTGAGGTCGGCTCAACTAATTTGTGGGTACAAAATTAGAAATGATAGAATTTCACATTTTTAAGTGTAACCAACGAAGAGATCAAGTATGAGGTGCAATCAAGGAGTTGGGGTGTCTTTCTGGTGTGCAAGGGAAGTCTAGAGGATTCTCTTAAGGTCTTTGTTATTCTCAAGGTATGCTATGAGGTTGTGATTTTGTTGTGATGTTTCCATGAGTGAATGTCATCATTAATGGACGTTTCTGTGAGTGTATGTTGTTGTCAATGATTACATTTTGGGAATAATTCTATGAGACTTGCTATGGTTTGAAGAATTTTCTATGCAATGAAGCATGTAGGTGAAGTCAGAAGTACTTTGTGTATGAATATCTTGAATTGGTGATATCTTATTGAGTTGGTGCCCAGTTGAGAATATTTGTGTCTTAATTCCGTAGGTTGTTTCTTGTTATTTAGGGAGTGGGTGCTTCCTTCATGTTGGAGCTGGTAAATCTAGGGGGTTGGTGCCTCCTAGTTGGTGCTTACTCTCTAGATGGAGTTCCATTGTTCAATGGATTAAACTTTTCTCATTGGAGCATAAGGATGAGAGTTTTTTTTACAGGAACATGGGTTTGACATTTGGAAATTAGTATTGTATGGTTACACCACTCCAAAAGGCAGAACAAATAGTGAAACAACAAAGAATCTACAAAAGTAAAATGCAATGGAATTGAACATAATTCTAAGGGGATTATCAGAGCCTGAAAAGAAAAGAAATGAATTTGGAAAGAATTTACCAACTAAAGAGCGTTGGGACAAAATACAAGAAAAATACATAAAGGAAGCAATGTAGGAATGTACAAAAGATCAAAAGGAAGATACACCAAATAAAGAAACAACATCAAAGAAAATGGATGACAATCAAAATAAGCATGCATTTGATGAATCGAATGAAGAAAAGGTGAAGGAAGTAAAATCAAGTATGTATTCTTGTGGTGATAACTTAAATCCTTGTGACATTAGATGTACCTATGAAAATAAAAGAAGTTTTGACAAAGATAAAGATGAAATAAAAATCCATTCCTCGGAAGAAGAAGATAATGAAGTAGAAGTTGAAGTAGACCTTGAAGGGGAACTTATTAGTGCTCTATATGATTTGAGGAATGCAAGGGAGAATAAAAAAATGCTATTGAAGAAAATGCAGAGGTATCAAGAAAAGAATACATTGCTAGAAGAGAAGCTAAGTGAGACTGAAAAGATTGTCATTATTTTAAATGCAGAAGTAGAAGTGGATAAGGAGATTGAATAAACATTGAAGAATCACTTAGAAGAGAAAGATACCCAACTAAGCACAAACTTTCAGAATTTTATGATTCAAATAGAAGAGGACAAGAAAATTGAAGAAGTCCTAAGCAATCAACTAAAAGAAGAGGAAGAAATATGTCAAGAAAAAGAACTTGAAATTGTTTCTATAATAGAAGAAATGAAAACGAAAAATTCCATAAACTTGAAGTTTGAAAATATTTCATAATCCTTATAAGACATCCTCAATCAACAAATATCTCCCAGTGACAAGACATGTATTGGGTATGACCACAAGTAGAAACACATTGAAGAAGAAAAGAGTTTCAAACTACCAAGAAAAAATGAAGAAAGACCTAAAATTCATACAAATGGTTCAAGGGATTCCAATAGAAAAGTAAAATAACATGATCAATCAATACCATGATCAATCAAAAAATGACAAGCAAGCATATCAAAGCATTTCAAAGAATACCCTTTTGTTGGCCAATGACCAAGTTGTGGGAGATACTTGGTCATATTTGACCATTTTGGGACTTCGACGCCCTATCGAAGGAAGCACAAAAGATGAAGTAGAGATCACGGGATCTCAGCCCACTTTGGGTCCTTTTTGGGTTTTTGGGATAATGTAATGGGATTGGGATGTCGTCCCGTGGGTTTACCCATGCTTAGGCTCACTTTTGTATGTATAAATAGATGTCTAGGCAAGGTAGAAGAGAGTCGATGGCTTAGTGCTAGTAACTAGATCTGTGTGATCGAATGTGGATTGTAAATGCTCTGTGCATGATTATAAGAGACTTACATAGCTAAGTGCAAGTTGTTGTAGGAGGTTGTGAAAGGCTTTGTGTTGAAGCGCAAGGAAGAAGGATCTAGCGAGTTGTGTAGATCTTCTGTCTTGTGTGGAGTAAGGATTGTTGAGGCTCTGTGTTGTAACTACTTGACCGAGATAATAAAGAAGAAGAGTTGGTGGACGTTGCCCCAGGGTGGGGGTGAATCACGTAAATCTATGTGTGATGCTTTGTGCTTTGATTCAATGTGTTTACTTCTTCTTTTGTTAAGTGCTTTGTTATTTGTAGGAAGATCTATTTATGCGTTGTGCTCTTAGATGTGTATGAATGTTAGATATGATATGTATGAAGATGCTTAATGGTAATTTACGAGGTGTGATCTAGCTTACTATTGCTAAGTGCTAGAATACTATAGATTAGAGTGAATGCTGTGAAGCTATGTCTTATAAGTGAAGTGGTTATTGAATGTATCTTGAGAAACTAACGGTGCTAAGTGCTCTAGTAAGTTGTATAATCACAAATCTATTTCCCAGCTAAGGTTGCAGACACTTGAGTCTCCCAACAACTCCTGCCTCTACCTCGGGTGAGACTTCATCTTCTTCGCAAGTGTTGCCGAAAGGGCCGATAGTTAGGGTTTTGTTGGTGCATTGTTGTAAGCATTGAACCTCGGGTCTGCCCCTGTACCAACAAATGGTTCCATTGCCGGGACTAGAACTGTGATAGTTGGGAACTAAGAAAGAAAATATTTTTGCAAAGATTCGATCTAGAAACCGTGAAATATCTGTGCATAGATCTGTTTCCCTAGTGCGCAGTGTTCTACTTAACCTGTGAAGCTTTGCGCCAAGAAAGAAAGGTTAGATATGAAGAAAAGAGGTAAGATCTGTAAGCTTTGTGCTCTGATAGAGGTGAGAATAGTCAAAAGTTTTTAGATCTGGAAGCATTGTTGTCTGCAAAAGTAAAATAAGTGAAAATTTTTGTTTCTAGAGTATGGATCTAGGTATGTTTGATAGATTTTGTCCTAGCTTGGAAACTAGGGCTCTGATAGATGAAAGAAAGTTTGATATGAATAGATCTGATAGATATGTTATACCTATGCATAGAAAGAATGTCTGGACTAACAAGCGGATGCAGGATACTCGAAATAAATTTTTGCAGGCTAGTGACCATAACCCTAGTACGCAGTACAGAAGAGGTTGGGGATCATTTAAAATAAAGAGAGGATTAAACCTCTGTTACAATTGCTGAAGACCGGGACATCTTGCCAAGGAATGCCCTGGTGGAAGGCCTAGTTGTCTCTATTGAAAATTTTTGGACCACGAAGTATTAGATTTCCCTAGAATGACTGCTAAAATTGAAGGCATGAATCTGAAAGAAGAAAACCCTAAGGAAGATCTAGAAATAATAGAACCCCAGAGAGAATCAAACAAGGTATCACTACAAATACAAGACACCTTGAATGATCACCGACATGTTAGATTATCAGAGGTCTTTAACAGGAAATAATGCATCGAGGTAAGAATAGGAGACTTCAACATTAACTGTGTTCTAGATGAGGAAACACAGGTGAATATTATGACAGAAAGAACTTGGGAAGCTATAGGGAGGCCTGTTATGACCCCTTCACTGAGTGGAATAGGGTTATTTAGAGGGAAACTAGTGAGCCTATGTGGAAGGCTCAATCATATATCTATGAATTCTAATGGAACTTCAACAAAAGAAGATTTTGAGATTGTCAAATTTATTGAGGGAAGCGCCCCGTTTACTATGTTACTTGGAAATCCTTGGACTAAAAGAGATCAAGCCAGAAAGAAGGAAGAAGAAAAAGTTTTAGAAAAACAGAGACAAGAGTTAAAAGACTTCATGACCAGAAGGATCGCCCAGTTGATTGAAGAACAAGAGAACATATTGAAGCTATATCACACTAGGAACCTAGATGTCAAAGTTATTAGAACACCAGAGGACTCACAAAAGACTGAAGTTTCTATCTCAGATAAAGAAGAAATGTTATACCTGAACCCTAAGAAAGAACCTCAACAACGCAAAGTAACTATATCTAATGAAAAAAAGAGCCAGAACAGGAAAAGAACTACTGAGACGAAGCTCACTGGAAAGAAAGATAGACAGTTAAGTAAGCAGAAAGAAAAGATTGAAAAGTTGCAGGAGATTCCAGATAGAACATTGCAGAAAGAAAACTTGCAGAATGGGATCTTCGCCGAGATATCAGAACAATGACCTATGGCACTTCACCATGACGAAGTGATATAGCCATTGGAATGATATACCCATTCGACTTCCTCCTCGAACAGACAGAAAATAATTAAAGGATCATCACTAGACCGTTGGACCGCACCATAATGGACAAATCAACATTAATGGAAGCTTCATGCCCATTGCAAGAAAACCATTGTCGAATTTCTTACTTAGTTTGTCACGCCATGCACAAAGAACACTTTTTCCAACTGAGAATTAGAAGTCTACAGAATAGTAGTTGTATACAGTGGTCATTACGATCTGGTTGGTCATCCTAGTATAGTATCTAAGATCATTGTGAACCCCGACTAAATTTTCTTTCCGAGGGCGTATGTCCGGCGAATTTAGTGCAGCCAAAGAATCTGCAAGAGAGGTACTCTCTAGGCTTAGAACTGAAAGATACATATCTGAACAAGGGTTGTCTACAAGTTTACAGGCATCATCGACGAGAGGAGTGCAAGCCTCCCCATCGACTACTCAAGCAGGAACATCCCAAGCCGATGCAGAACGCAGAACCAAACATAAAGATGATATGGCCAATGTGAGGTTGGTTCCATCCATCCTACCTGCTTACATACCACCTCTGAGTGGTGCAATCAACAGAGACAGCGTGCCTAGAGACTTTGAGTACACTCTAGTCACCACGTACTTGCCGAAAGGGGTACGCGTAGTCTGCATAGATCAAGACAAGATTGCAGCATTGAAGTTCAGTGATTTCAATCTGGAAGATCATAAATTCTACAACACACTTTCCATGTACAAGTACCTAACCAGAACCAAGGGAAAGAACTTGAATATTGTCCCTCAGCAATGGACCATGAACCTCGCGTAGTCCACTTTGTTGAACATCATGAAGATCCCACATTTCATATGTCACCAAGAAGTCAATGCACGTGTTAAGATACTCCTGGCAAGCTACCACGGAGGATACCTATGGTTGAACCACCACATCACAGTTGATTCAGCACTGATCAATAGAATCACAGGTCTTAGCATACAGGGCCCTGATCCCCATGACTACTATCTTGGAAATACCACAGACCGCGCTCTTGCTTAGAAGATCAAAGAAGCTTATGGTGATGTTGAGAAAGAAGTGTGAGGCTACAAGGTAGCCTCTATTCAAAGTAGCACAATGCACCTTGCATGTCATCTGATCGCAGGGAAGCTCGTTCGCAAGAATCGACCCACGCAAGTATCCGACTTTGTAGTTGACCTCACAGGAAAGTGCATAAAGGGACTACAGATGAACTGGGTGAAGTACCCGGTGAACCAACAAGAGATCGATTATAGAGAAGCCCAGGATCAGGGACATGAATTCCATTTTCGCTGGCTCTTGATACTTATAGCTTTCTGTTATCACTGAAATTTCGTCCGCACATGGTTACAAGAACTCAGCATCATCAAACAGTGATGAAGTCATCCATGGACCTGGATTAATACCACAACATTCAAAAAAGGTCAAAAAACTATACAAAGTAGTGAAAAATTGAAGAGCACTATGCATACATTGGGTGTGTGCGCATGCGCGAAAAAGGAACGCAGAAATCGTGCACAGGCACACGATGCGCGACTGTTATCACACAAATCCACGCACCTACTAAACAACGCATTTATGAGAGTGGTCGGCCTCCCACCCACTTATGGTTCAGCTCCCAATCTGATTTGACCCTCAAATCTAGATTGGATTTGACTGGTGGGCTGGTCAAAGACCTAGGAATGCCCTAAATGGCCTCTTTTCACACTACAAAGAAGTTAAACAATAACCCAAATCAATGCTATAAAAAGCCATGGATGCACCTCATTTTTTCAAGGAATTCAAAGTAATGTTATGCTGCCTCTATTGTCTTGAGGACTCCATCCTTGTCAAGATCATATTGGCACCATTACATTGGACAATCCACCTCACCCATTGAGTGGATTTGTAAAGAGTTATTTCATCATCATTTTCCATTTTTCTTTATTGTAAGAAGAACTAGCTAGTGGGGGTGCAAGAGCCCTCCCTTGGAGGAAGAAGGGACTCATAGTCCCCGTTCTTCTTGGTGCTTTGTTTCACTAATAGATTATCCTCAACATTGGTGACATGGGTCTTATGGTTCTTTTTTTTTCTATGTCCCTATGCTCATGAATTTAGTTGTTATTGCATTTCTTAGTTTAATTCTTAATTGTAGTCTTTTATTTTCTTTCCCTAACTCTTTTCCTTGCAGTTGTCCTGCTCAACAGACCCAACTGAGCTTGCAAGCACCTCTATTTTTCTCACCAAGGTGATGAAAGAGGCACAACACTTTCATTGCATGGGAGCTACCGGAAGATGCAACCTTCCCAGAGCTCGACCCTTTTGAGCCCTTAGTCGCGAAGTTCAGTACCTTATGGTACTCAAATAATATGAGCAAACAATGGAAATCCAATACTGTATTCCATGCCTACTATAATCAGTTGAAGCGCGCCATCCAGTCCGAGCCTCGGATAACATTGAATACCCTCTACAGGTTCAGGCCCTTAATGAAGTTTAGCGCAGATTGCCACTTCATTTACATAACAACACATGATGATGAGAATAAAGAGCAGTTATAGTCTTATTATAAGCTGACAGAAGAAGACCTGGAGGAAATCACCAAGGAATGGTCAGCAGATCTCCTTGTTTCAGCAGACCCCACAGAATTGTTCGACATCGACAACCCAGAAGATGCACAGGATACACCTGGACCCAGTAAGACAATGAAAACAACGAAGACGAAGAAGGATGAGGAAATACATGATATAGACAACAGATATATAAGGACCACATCCATTACACCTGAGCAAGAAGGTAATGATTAAGAAGTCGAACAAAGGCCAGAAGACGAAGAGGACTTGTTGAAGAAAAGGAAGGTTTCACCTCTGAAACCTTCCTCCCAGAAGAAACCTCGAACCCCTGTAACCAAGATGAAGACCACGCTCACCCTAGATGACTTAAGTTTCCTCCTCGCCACTATGAATGAAGTTATAGAAGAAATAATAGAAAAGCAGGAAGCCAATAAAAAGGTAATGTACAATAGAATTGAGAGTGAGCTCCAAGGAATGCAGTAGGTGCTTTGGTCTAGACGTGCAGTCTCCACTGCATCCCTGCCAGAAGGAACAACATAAGAGGGAGATGAACCAGTTCAACTCCACAAGATTGCTTCCACAGTCGAAGCATGCCTTCGGAAAGCACAGGAAGAAACCACGCAGGCCACCTAGGCCTTAAAGAAAGCATAGGAGGAAATCATCGAGCAGCGTCGAGCTGCGCAACAAGAGAGGGATGCTCTCCAAGAAAAATTGGAAGAAGATAGAGCGAAGATCCAAAAATAAAAGGAGAAGCTACTCACGAAGCAGATCGAGATCGAAGAAGCAGTCAATAGAGAATTTCACTCTGTGACCGGATTAGAGAAGAAAGCAGAAGAACCCTTAGAATGCCAAGTGATGAAGCTTGTTGAAGTTATTCAACAACTTCAACAAAGAGTCATAGAATTGGAGCTTCAGACCACACCAAGTACCCCGCAAGAAGAGCACGACCAACGAGAAATGACTTCCCAGAGCACAGTAGAAAGGATTAAATCACTCACTGAGGAATGTAAACAATTAAGTAGCAGAAGTGCGCAGATACATGAGAACCTAACCGAGAATCCTGAATTGCACAAATTGGAGTCGCAGATCCAGGAGGTGAAGCATGAAGCCGAAAATCTACATGTGCAGCTGAAGGCTCTATCACCCATAGAGAAAATGAAACGGTGTTCCAAGCAGCGCATAACACAACAACAGATCCATATACTCCAGAGCAAGGTAATGGAAGTAACTCAACAACTTCAACCTTTGCAGGATAAGGCATGTCAGCTATTTATAGAGATCGAGAACCAAGGAACAGAGTTGGAACAGGTCGTGAATTCAGCATAGCAATGCCTAGAAGGTTTGGTGAATGTCACACCCATCCAGGAGTTCGTTGAGCAAGAAGTAGTTGCAATACAACAGGTTGAAGCAGCTTGAGCCAAGCTAAAGGCATTCAAAGCAGAATTTATTAGACCAGAGTGACTTGGGACGAGTCACAGGTGAGTGTTGGGGGCATGTTGGCCCTTGACCAAGTTGTGGGAGATACTTGGTCATATTTGACTATTTTGGGACTTCGACGCCCTATCGAAGGAAGCGTGCAAGACGAAGCAAAGATCATAGGATCTCGGCCCACTTTGGGTCCTTTTTGGGTTTTTGGAATAATGTAATGGGATTGGGATGTCGGCCTGTGGGTTTAACCATGCTTAGGCCCACTTTTGTATGTATAAATAGATGTCTAGGAAAGGTAGAAGAGATTCGATGGCTTAGTGCTAGTAATTAGATCTATGTGATCGGATGTGGATTATAAATGCTCTGTGCGTGATTGTGAGACTTTCAGAGCTAAGTGCAAGTTGTTGTAGGAGGTTGTGAAAGGCTTTGTGCTGAAGCGCAAGGAAGAAGGATCTAGCGAGCTGCGCAAATCTTTTGTCCTATGCGGAGAAAGGATTGTTGAGGCTCTGTGCTATAACTAATTTATCAAGATAATAAAGAAGAAGAGTTGGTGGACGTATCCCCAGGGTGGGGGTGAACCACGTAAATCTATGTGTGATGCTTTGTGCTTTGATTCAATGTGTTTACTTCTTCTTCTGCTAAGTTCTTTGATATTTTTAGGAAGATCTGCTTATGCGTTGTCCTTCTAGATGTGTATGAATGTTAGATTTGATATGTATGTAAATGCTTAGTGCTGATTTGCTAGGTTTGATCTAGCTTACTGTTGATAAAGGCTAGAATACTATAGATTAGAGTGAATGATGCGAAGCTCTGTCTTATAAGTGAAGTGGTTATTGAATGTATCTTGAGAAACTAACAATGTTAAGCGCTCTAGTAAGTTGTATAATCACAGTTCTGTGTCCTAGATAAGGTTGCAGACACCTGAGTCTCGCAACCACCCCTGCCTGTACCTTGGGTGAGACTTCATATACTTCGTAGGTGTTGTCGAAAGGGCTGGTAGTTAGGGTTTTGTTGGTGCGCTATTGTAAGCATTGAACCCCGGGTCTGTCCCTATGCCAACACCTTTACACCCATGTATCAAAGTTTCTTTCTTGGTTATTGTTTTTCTTGCAACAATTTTGGACATAAGGCTATAGACGGTAGAGATTATGCAAGAAATACTCAAGTAAGAAATAGATGTATCTACAATAATGTTGAATGTTACAAATTCCACATCTATGGACACACTTCTCAGGACTGTAGAAGCATGATAGAATATTCCATGAAAGAAAATTCTCATATCAAATATAAGAATGTTTGGAGAAGAAAACAAAAACGAGAAGAATAGGTCAATGGAGAATTATCAGAGGAAATACACACAAGATTTGAAGATATGAGTAACAATGATAAATATACCAATAAATTGGAAGATGTCGGGATTATAAATGATGATCCTGCAACATAGCAACATTATACATTATTCTAAACAATTTGGCATAGAGACTCCCATTATTGTGGATAATTTTGAGGGGGAGTCTAAGTAAAAGGAAAGGAATACAAAAGAAAGGACAACAAAGGATTGTACATAGTAGAATACAATGGCTTAGTAAATTATATAGGAGCACAAGGGGAGCTACTTTATAAAAATTCAAGAAATGGCCTAGTCTAAGGAGGAGTCAACACAACCAAAGGGGGAGTATTGTCGAAAAGGAAATATGATCACAAAGATATAATTATAGTAAAAAAAATGAACCATTGATGACAGAGGGAGCAAAAAAATGAATTAAATGACAATACGAAGATAGTAGGAGAAATAGAATAATAAAGAGAATCATGAAATTCTAGAGGGGGAGCAAATATTTATCATGAATGTCAAAGGGGAGAGAAACAAACTATTGGTGATAGGGGGAGTTACATAAATAACTCAAATTGAATAAAAAGTTACATGGTTGGAAATTTTATTTCGATACCCTTCTAACGGTATATGGAAGTCCCTATAACTCACTAGGAATGAGGAGATATGATGTTTTTCGTCTGATAACTCGGGAAAAAAATTGAGGTTGGATCAACTAATATTTGGGGACATAATTACTATAAATACATGATAGAATTTCACATTTTTAAGTGTAACCAATGAAGATATCAAGTATGGTGTACACTAAAGGTGTTGGGGTGTCTTTATGGTGTGCAAGGGAAGTATAAAGGATTCTCTTAAGGTCTTTATTATTCTCAAGGTATGTTATGAGGTTGTGATGTTGTCGTGAGTGGATGTTGTCATTAATGGACGTTGTCATGAGTGGATGTTTCCGTCGATGATTAAATTTTGGGAATGATGCTATGAGGCTTGCTAGGGTTTGAAGTATTTTCTACGGAATAAAGCATGCAGGTGAAGTCAGAAGTAATTTGTGTATGAAGATATTGGATTGGGGATATCTTATTGATTTGGTGCTCAGTTGATAAAATTGGTTTCTTCATTCAATAGGTTGTTTCATGTGCTTTATGGAGTGATTTCTTCCTTCCAGTTGGAGCTAGTAAATCCAGGGGGTTGGTGCCTCCTTCTAGTTGGTGTTGGTAAATCAGGGTGTTGGATCTTCCTTTAGGTTGGTGCCTGTAAATCAAGGGGTTGGTGCCTCCTCCTAGTTGGTGCTTCCTACGAATGTAATCTTGACATTATATAAGAAAATAATTATGTGGTTTTCTCCCACTTGATTTTCCACGTAAAAATCATTGTGTTCTATGTATGTTTTTATGTGATGATGAATGGCATTGTTAATGGTTAATGCTTACATGATGTGATTAAGGTTAAAAATGGTAAAAAATCATCAATATTGATTCACCCCCCCCCCCTCAATATTGGTGAATATTCCAGCAAAGTCTTAGAGGATTTTTGGGTCTTACAAGATATTATTGAAAAAATGTTAAGAATTATGCAAGCATTGCAGGCCACTCACACTCTCGTGAATAAAAAAGCATTTGTATGGAAGGGAGAGGCTACCTTATCATTATTCACTCTTAAAGGATGTCATGTATTCTACATATGAAAAATAAATGGAAGTAATTTTGCATGCAATAAACAAATGGCTGCAATCTCTCATTGGGAGGAATTTTAAAGTCAAGGTAGACTATGATAGCTTAAAATACATTTTGGAAAAAATATTGTCATCAGAAGAGAAACAAACATGGGTAGAAACATGCAAGGGATTGATTTTGAAATAATATACAAAAATGGGAAGGACAATGTGGTAGTCAATTGCCTTTCTAGAATTGAATAGTCCTTGAGTTTATATTCCATTACATCTTCCATTCTCGCATGGTTGGAAGAATATTTCCATGAATGGCAAAATGAAAATAGTACTAGATAGAAAATACAATGTATAATGGAAGGGATGAACTCTATGAAACATTGGGAGTGGAAGAGAGGTATCCCTTGGTACAAGGGTAGAATATCTTTATTCCCTTAATCAAAATTTAAGAAAAAAATATTAAGAGGGTTCCATGACTCTCCGATGGCAAGACATGCAGGGTTCCTTAATACATATCAAAGGATAATTTTTTTTTTTTTTTGAGAATGTTAAGTTTTCCAAAGAATGTAAGAGAATGTTAAGTTTTCCAAAGAAATAGAGATATAGTAAAAGCTCCAGGTTTACTTCAACCTTAAATAAACATACCTAATCAAATATGGGAAGAGATATCAATGAATTTCATTACAGGTTTACCAAAATTAAAATGTAAGGATGTCATTTTTGTGGTAGTGGGTGGACTCAAAAAATATGCACATTTTGTGGAATTCAAAGTACATATATGGTAAGTCAAGTGGCATAACTGTTCATGAAGGAAATTCATAGACTTCTTGGATTTCATAAAGTAATAGTAAGTGATAGAGATAAAAAATTCATATGAAAGTTTTAGAAATAATTATAGAATATGAGTGGAACAACAATAGCTAGGATTTTAACATACCATTCACAAAAAAAGGTCAAGTGCAATAGTTAACACTTTTTTAGAGGATTATCTACGTTTACATTCTATAGAAAATCAACATCAATGGGTAAATTATATTCCTATTGTATAATGGTGGTATAGTACCACGTATCACACATTTACTAAGTTGAATCCCTTTATGGATATCCAACTCCTACTTTCTTACACTTTTTGTAGGACCAATCCAAAGTATAGGAAATAGTGTCACATGTGGAGAATAATAAATAAACTTTGAAAAATCTTAAGGAAAACCTTCAAATGGCACAAAATAGGATGAAGAAACAAGCATATCAACATTGAAGTGAAATACAATCTGAGAAGGGGGATTGGGTATTCTTTAGACTACAACCTTACAAGACATCTACTCTCAAATATAAGAATAATTAGAAATTGACTCCAAAATTTTATTGACCCTGCAATATTATTCACAAGAATGAATTAAATGACAATATGAATATAGGAGGAGAAATAGAATACGAAACAGAATCATGAAATTCCATACGGGGAGAAACTCTTTATCTTGGATGTCAAAGGGGAGAGAAACAAACTATTGGTGACTGGGGGAGTTACATGATAAGAAAAAATTATCCCTTTGCCATTGATGTCAAAGGGGGAGAGAAGCAAATTTATGGATAGAGTGAGAATGGTGATGGATAGAGTGAGCATGCATCATTACCAAAGGTAGAAGGTGTTTCCATCCATGACAAAGGTAGAAGGTGTTTCCATCCATGACAAAGGTGAGTGGAATTTCCTATTGCAATGATGCTTGAATAATGCTAGGATAAAAGAGGATTCTCAAGGGATAATTGAGGCAGCATAACAATACTATGAAGATATTGTTTTCTTAGTGCACCCATGGCCTCCATTTATAGCATTTCTTCAAGGAAAAATTCAATTGGTTCTTAGTGTGAACAAGGGGTCTTTTAGGGCACCCTTTGGTCCTTGAAAAACCCCCCATTCAGATTTTTCTCAGATATGGAGGTCAAATCAAGTTGGGATATGGTCCATAAGTGGTTGGGGGGGGGGCGACAAGAACCAAAAATGCGTCATTCATAGGAGTGCATGGATTTTCTCATACACAGTCGAACATTTGGCACATTGTGTGCTCTACGGGCTTTGTTGGCCCATGCACTGTGAATGCACTTCATTTAGTGAGTTTGCGCATATCAATTTTTCCCCAATTGTATGGTTTTTTTCCTTTTGAAATTCATTTTGGTGTTATAGGTGAACTAATTGTTGTTGGCATTGCTGTATTTTTGTAACCATTTGTGTGCAATGTTGCGGACAAAATTTCAGTGATAACACCCACTTTGAGTTGAAGAAAAATGGAGCCTTGAAGGAGACTTGAAGAAGCCCTAAAACCAAGTGAAAAATCCTCTAAATTCAAGTGAAGAATACTACAAATATCCAAGATAAAGATCATAATATGGAGATTATTGAAAGTATTATTTATGGTCAATTTGGATACCCTATCATTCAGGGAATTTTTACCCTACATAAATAAATCAAATTGAAGAACAAGTTGCATGGATGGAAATATTATTCTGAATCCTTTCCAATGGTATATGGAAGTCCCTCTAACTCCCTAGGAATGA
>ML778367.1:79836-107226 GCA_009831015.1 Picea engelmannii
GGCTTTTCTCATACACAGTCGAACATTAGGCACATTGTGTGCTCTACGGGCTTTGTTGGCCCACGCACTGTGAATGCACTTCATTTAGTGAGTTTGCGCATATCAATTTTTCCCCAATTTTATGTTTTTTTCCTTTTGAAATTCATTTTGGTGTTATAGGTGAACTAATTGTTGTTGGCATTGCTGTATTTTTGTAACCATTTGTGTGCAATGTTGCGGACAAAATTTCAGTGATAACACCCACTTTGAGTTGAACAAAAATGGAGCCTTGAAGGAGACTTGAAGAAGCCCTAAAACCAAGTGAAAAATCCGATAAATTCAAGTGAAGAATACTACAAATATCCAAGATAAAGATCATAATATGGAGATTATTGAAAGTATTATTTGTGGTCAATTTGGATACCCTATCATTCAGGGAATTTTTACCCTACATAAATAAATCAAATTGAGGAACAAGCTGCATGGATGGAAATATTATTTTGAATCCTTTCCAATGGTATATGGAAGTCCCTCTAACTCCCTAGGAATGAAGAGATATGGTGTTTTCTATTCGATAACCCAACCAAAAACTTGAGGTTGGCTCAACTAATATTTGGGGACAAAAATACTATAAATAAATGATAGAACTTCACATTTTTAAGTGTAACCAATGAAGAGATCAAGTATGAGGTGCACTCAAGGTGTTTGGGTGTCTTTATGGTGTGCAAGGGAAGTATAAAGGATTCTCTTAAGGTCTTTTTTATTCTCAAGGTATGTTATGAGGTTGTGATGTTTTCCCGAGTGGATGTTGTCGTTAAAGGATGTTGTCATGAGTGGATGTTTTCGTTAGTGATTAAATTTTGGGAATGATGCTATGAGGCTTTCTAGAGTTTGAAGGATTTTCTACGGAACAAAGCATGCAGGTGAATTCAGAAGTACTCTGTGTATGAAGATCTTGGATTGGTGATATCTTATTGAGTTTGTGCTTAGTTGAGAAGATTGGTGTCTTCATTCAATAGGTTGTTTCATGTGCTTTAGGGAGTGATTGCTTCCTTCCAATTGGAGATAGTAAAGCCACGGGGTTGGTTCCTCCTTCCATTTGGTGTGGTAAATCATGGATTTGGAGCTTCCTTTAGGTTGATTCTTGTAAATTATGGGGTAGGTGCCTCCTTCCAATTGGTGCTTCCTATGAATGTAATATTTACATGATATAAGAAAAAAATTATGTAGTTTTCACCCATTTAGTTTTCCACATAAAAATCATTGTGTTTTGTGTATGTTTTTATGTGATGATGAATGGCATTGTTAATGGTTAATGATTACATGATGTGCCTAAGGTTAAAAATGGTATAAAGTGCTCAATATTGATTCACCCACCCCCCCCTTAGTATTGGTGAATATTCCAACAGAATCTTAGAGGATTTTTGGGTCTTACAAATATTATTGAATTTTTTTTAAGAATTATGCAAGCATTGCAGGCCACTCACATCTCTCTTGAAGTAAAAAGAATTTGTACGTAAGGAAGAGGCTACCTTTTTATTATTCACTCTTAAGGGATTCCATGTATTCGACACCAGTATTAGCAACGTCGGCTATTGGTAAAAAATCATAGTAGAATGTGATGCATCAAGACAAAGAGTTGAGCACTATTGACACAAGAAGAGAGACCATTGGGCTTTGAAAGTAAACAATTAAGGTAGAAGGTGTTTCCATCCATGACAAAGGTAGAAGGTGTTTCCATCATGACAAAGGTGAGTGGAATTTCCTATTGCAATGATGCTTGAATAATCCTAGGATAAAAGAGGATTCTCAAGGGATAATTGAGGCAGCATAACAATACTATGAAGATATTGTTTTCTTAGTGCACCCATGGCCTCCATTTATAGCATTTCTTCAAGGAAAAATTCAATTGGTTCTTAGTGTGAACAAGGGGTCTTTTAGGGCACCCTTTGGTCCTTGAAAAACCCCCCATTCAGATTTTTCTCAGATATGGAGGTCAAATCAAGTTGGGATATGGTCCATAAGTGGTTGGGGGGGGGGCGACAAGAACCAAAAATGCGTCATTCATAGGAGTGCATGGATTTTCTCATACACAGTCGAACATTTGGCACATTGTGTGCTCTACGGGCTTTGTTGGCCCATGCACTGTGAATGCACTTCATTTAGTGAGTTTGCGCATATCAATTTTTCCCCAATTGTATGGTTTTTTTCCTTTTGAAATTCATTTTGGTGTTATAGGTGAACTAATTGTTGTTGGCATTGCTGTATTTTTGTAACCATTTGTGTGCAATGTTGCGGACAAAATTTCAGTGATAACACCCACTTTGAGTTGAAGAAAAATGGAGCCTTGAAGGAGACTTGAAGAAGCCCTAAAACCAAGTGAAAAATCCTCTAAATTCAAGTGAAGAATACTACAAATATCCAAGATAAAGATCATAATATGGAGATTATTGAAAGTATTATTTATGGTCAATTTGGATACCCTATCATTCAGGGAATTTTTACCCTACATAAATAAATCAAATTGAAGAACAAGTTGCATGGATGGAAATATTATTCTGAATCCTTTCCAATGGTATATGGAAGTCCCTCTAACTCCCTAGGAATGAAGAGATATGGTGTTTTCTATTCGATAACCTAGACAAAAACTTGAGGTTGGCTGAACTAATATTTGGGGACAAAATTACTATAAATAAATGATAGAACTTCACATTTTAAAGTGTAACCAACGAAGAGATAAAGTATGAGGTGCACTCAAGGTGTTTGGGTGTCTTTATGGTGTGCAAGGGAAGTATAAAGGATTCTCTTAAGGTCTTTTTTATTCTCAAGGTATGTTATGAGGTTGTGATGTTGTCGTGAGTGGATGTTGTCCTTAAAGGATGTTGTCGTGAGTGGATGTTTTCGTTAGTGATTAAATTTTGGGAATGATGTTATGAGGCTTGCTAGAGTTTGAAGGATTTTCTACGGTACAAAGCATGCAGGTGAATTCATAAGTACTCTGTGTATGAAGATCTTGGATTGGTGATATCTTATTGAGTTTGTGCTTTGTTGAGAAGATTGGTGTCTTCATTCAACAATTTGTTTCATGTGCTTTAGGGAGTGATTGCTTCCTTCCAATTGGAGATAGTAAATCCACTGGGTTGGTTCCTCCTTCCATTTGGTGTGGTAAATCAGGGATTTGGAGCTTCCTTTAGGTTGATTCTTATAAATTATGGGGTCGGTGCTTCCTTCCAGTTGGTGCTTCCTATGAATGTAATATTTACATGATATAAGAAAAAAATTATGTAGTTTTCACCCATTTAGTTTTCCACAAAAAATCATTGTGTTCTGTGTATGTTTTTATGTGATGATGAATGGCATTGTTAATGGTTAATGATCACATGATGTGCCTAAGGTTAAAAATGGTATAAAATGCTCAATATTTATTCACCTCCCCCCACCTAATATTGGTGAATATTCCAACATAATCTTAGAGGATTTTTGGGTCTTACAAATATTATTGAAAATTTGTTAAGAATTATCCAAGCATTGCAGGCCACTCACATCTCTCTTGAAGAAAAAATAATTTGTACGTAAGGAAGAGGCTACCTTGTCATTATTCACTCTTAAGCGATTCCATGTATTCTACACCAGTATTAGCAACATTGGATATTGGTAAAAAATCATAGTAGAATGTGATGCATCAAGACAAAGAGTTGAGCACTAATGACACAAGAAGAGAGACCATTAGGCTTTGAAAGTAAACAATTAAGGTAGAAGGTGTTTCCATCCATGACAAAGGTAGAAGGTGTTTCCATCCATGACAAAGGTGAGTGGAATGTCTTATTGCAATGATGCTTGAATAATCCTAGGATAAAAGAGGATTCTCAACGGATAATTGAGGCAACATAACAATACTATGAAGATATTGTTTTCTTAGTGCACCCATGGCCTCCATTTATATCATTTCTTCAAGGAAATATTCAATTGGTTCTTAGTGTGAACAAGGGGCCCTTTAGGGTACCCTTTGGTCCTTGAACAACCCCCCATTCAGAGTTTTCTCAGATATGGAGGTCAAATCAAGTTGGGATCTGGTCCATAAGTGGTTGGGGGGGCGACAAGAACCAAAAATGCGTCATTCATAGGACTGCACGGCTTTTCTCATACACAGTCGAACATTTGGCACATTGTGTGCTCTACAGGATTTGTTGGCCCACGCACTATGCACACACTTCATTTAGTGAGTTTGCACATATCAATTTTTCCCCAATTGTATGGTTTTTTCCTTTTGAAATTCATTTTGGTGTTATAGGTGAACTAATTGTTGTTGGCATTGCTATATTTTTGTAACCATTTGTGTGCAATGTTGCGAACAAAATTTCAGTGATAACACCCACTTTGAGTTGAACAAAAATGGAGCCTTGAAGGAGACTTGAAGAAGCCCTAAAACCAAGTGAAAAATCCTCTAAATTCAAGTGAAGAATACTACAAATGTCCAAGATAAAGATCATAATATGGAGATTATTGAAAGTATTATTTGTGGTCAATTTGGATACCCTATCATTCAGGGAATTGTTACCCTACATAAATAAATCAAATTGAAGAACAAGCTGCATGGATGGAAATATTATTCTGAATCCTTTCCAATGGTATATGGAAGTCCCTCTAACTCCCTAGGAATGAAGAGATATGGTGTTTTCTATTCGATAACCCAGCGAAAAACTTGAGGTTAGCTCAACTAATATTTGGGGACAAAATTACTATAAATAAATGATAGAACTTCACATTTTAAAGTGTAACCAATGAAGAGATAAAGTATGAGGTGGACTCAAGGTGTTTGGGTGTCTTTATGGTGTGCAAGGGAAGTATAAAGGATTCTCTTAAGGTCTTTTTTATTCTCAAGGTATGTTATGAGGTTGTGATGTTGTCATGAGTGGATGTTGTCCTTAAAGGATGTTGTCGTGAGTGGATGTTTTCGTTAGTGATTAAATTTTGGGAATGATGCTATGAGGCTTGCTAGAGTTTGAAGGATTTTCTACGGAACAAAGCATGCAGGTGAATTTAGAAGTACTCTGTGTATGAAGATCTTGGATTGGTGATATCTTATTGAGTTTGTTCTTAGTTGAGAAGATTGGTGTCTTCATTCAATAGGTTGTTTCATGTGCTTTAGGGAGTGATTGCTTCCTTCCAATTGGAGATAGAAAATCCACGGGGTTGGTTCCTCCTTCCATTTGGTGTGGTAAATCAGGGATTTCGAGCTTCATTTAGGTTGATTCTTGTAAATTATGGGGTCGGTGCCTCCTTCCAATTGGTGCTTCCTATGAATGTAATAATTACATGATATAAGAAAAAAATTATGTAGTTTTCACCCATTTAGTTTTCCACATAAAAATCATTGTGTTCTGTGTATGTTTTTATGTGATGATGAATGGCATTGTTAATGGTTAATGATTACATGATGTTCCTAAGGTTAAAAATGGTATAAAGTGCTCAATATTGATTCACCCCCCCACCCCCCTAGTATTGTTGAATATTCCAACATAATCTTAGAGGACTTTTGGGTCTTACAAATATTATTGAAAAATTGTTAAGAATTATGCAAGCATTGCAGGCCACTCACATCTCTCTTGAAGTAAAAAGAATTTGTACGTAAGGAAGAGGCTACCTTGTCATTCTTCACTCTTAAGGGATTCCATGTATTCTACATCAGTATTAGCAACATCGGATATTGGTAAAAAATCATAGTAGAATGTGATGCATCAAGACAAAGAGTTGAGCGCTATTGACACAAGAAGAGCGTTGGGCTTTGAAAGTAAACAATTAAATGAAAATGACTCGGTGAAATCTACATATGAAAAATAAATGGAATCAATTTTACATGCAATAAAAAATGGCTACAATATCTCATTGGGAGGCATTTTAAAGTCAAGGAAAACCATGATAGCTTAAAATACATTTTGGAAAAAATATTGTCATCATAAAAGAAACAAACATTGGTAGAAAAATGCAAGGCATTGATTTTGAAATAATATACAAAAAAGGGAATGACAATGTGGTAGTCAATTCCCTTTCTAGAATAAAATAGGCCTCGAGTTTATATTCCATTACATCTTCCATTCCCACATGGTTGGAAGAATATTTCCACGAATGTAAAAATGAAAATAGTACTAGATAGAAAATGCAATGTATAATGGAAGGGATGAAATTTATGGAACATTGGAAGTGGATGAGAGATATCCTTTGGTACAAGGGTAGAATATATTTATTCCCTTAATCAACATTTAAGAAAAAAATATTAAGAGGGTTCCATGACTATCAGATGGCAATATATTCAGGGTTCCGCAATACATATCAAAGGATCAAAAAATATTTTTTTGAGAATTAATGAAGAACGATATTCAAAAATTTG
Source organism: Picea engelmannii (assembly GCA_009831015.1). Classification (NCBI taxonomy): domain Eukaryota; kingdom Viridiplantae; phylum Streptophyta; class Pinopsida; order Pinales; family Pinaceae; genus Picea; species Picea engelmannii. The sequence continues at coordinate 86,204 of ML778367.1, forward strand.
TAAGAGAATGTTAAGTTTTCCAAAGAAATAGAGAGATAATAAAAGCTCTAGGTTTACTTCAGCCTTAAATACACATACCTAATCAAATATGGGAAGAGATATAAATGAATTTCATTACAGGTTTACCAAAATCAAAAGGTAAGGATGCCATTTTTGTGGTAGCGGATGGACTAATAAAATATGAACATTTTGTGGAATTCAAAGTATATATATGGTAAGTCAAGTGGCATAATTTTTCATGAAGGAAATTCATAGGCTTCTTGGATTTCATAAAGTAATAGTAAGTGATAGAGATAATAAATTCATAGGAAAGTTTTGGAAATAATTATAGAATATGAGTGGAACAACATTATATAGGAGTTTAGTATAAAAGTCACACAAAAAAGGTCAAATGCAAATAGTTAACATTTTTTACAGGATTATCTACATTTATATTCTATAGAAAATCAACATCAATGGGTAAATTGGATTCCTCTAGTAGAATGGTGGTATAATACTACTTTTAACACATCTACTAAGTTGAATCCCTTTACGGATATCCAACTCCTATTTTCTTACACTTTTTGTAGGACCAATCCAAAGTATAGGCAATAGAGTCACATGTGGAGAAGACTAAATAAACTTTGAAAAATCTTAAGGAAAACCTTCAAATGGAACAAAAGAGGACGAAGAAACAAACATATCAACATTGAAGTGAAAGACAATCTGAGAAGGGGGATTCAATATTGTTTATACTACAACCTTACAAGAAATCTACTCTCAAATATAATAATAATTAGAAATGATCTCAAATATAATAATAATTAGAAATTATCTCCAAAATTTATCAACCCTACAATATTCTTCACAACAATGGACAAGTGACATACGGGTTAATTTTCCTTCTTCTTGCATTCATAAGGTTTTCCATGTATCTTGCATAAAAGGGTTTTGGGATAAACTATGCCATTGTAGATAGAACTTCCAAAATTAGATGAAGAAGGGAAGTTGATTCTTGAACTATAAAATTTTATAGATCTAGATTCTATATCTCTTCATAATAGAACCATTATGGAGTACCTAATAAACTAGAAGAATATTCCTTCAAAATAAGTTACATGGGAAAATGATCAGTTCATGAAGAAACACCCTCAATTACAAGCTTTGAGGGAAAATAAATTTTAAAGAGGGGATATGTTAAGGCACCTAAGGCCCTATGTTAAGGTCCTAGAACTCATTTATTATTAGTTTATTATTTATGGTTAGGTCGACTTAGGGTAGGTTAGATCATGCTCACTTTATCTCTTGTTTATAATAAAGGAGATTCATTTGTATAGGTTTCTTTTCTTGTGTATTAGATATATTTCAAAATGAGGTTTTCCCCTTGAAGTGGATTATTATTCATTGACTATTTTGGAGTTTGCTTCATAACATTAAATTTTACAACTAGCTTGTCTATAAATTTTACAATATTTTCCTTGAACAATGTCTTGGAAAATACACGATGAATATATCAACTAATTGCGAAGAAAAAACTAAATTATTCACTAACCATGGGGTTGCTTCGATATGTTGAAATCCTTTATATTCACAGATTATTTCTAAAGTAGGTTTTTTGTAATTTATTGATCCAAACTAGTCTAAAACAATGAATCCTATCAAGTTGAGACCATTACTCCCAACTAATTTTTTCTCCTTGTTATTTTTCAATGGATAATTAACAACCACACTCATAAAAGAAAAATCAAAATTTTTTTTTTTTCCTTTTGTTTCTTCTAATTTTCTACTATTCGATTGGACCTCCTTTGCATTGAAGGTCCTTTATCTTCTTTCTATTATTGGTATTCCTCTTCTTATTGTTATTATAAAGGTCCTTTGGCCTATTTCTCTAATTATTTTTTTCATGGTCCCATCTATAGTTCATTTGATTGCTTTTCCATTGGTCCTTTATTTCCTCCTATAGGTGAGAATCAACTTCATGGGTCCAACTTCCAAAGATTTTAGTGGAATGTTAGATCCAATGTTTTCAATGTTGTTGTCTTCAACGAATTTCATCCCATTTGTTATAATTTTGAGTTCAACAAAGGTTACATCCCTAATGAGTACTACTTTAAAATTTTAATAGGGTCATACAATTTATAATATTTTTACACTTCACTATAAAAATATAACTTTTACCTTCGACATTGTCTTTACAACAAACACTTCCAAAAGTGTTAAATGTAACACCCCGATGTTTGGATTGTTATTTTTATTTTTGATTGATAAGGAGATGGTGTTTTGGACTCATCATTCCCTCATTGCATTATTTTATTCATGATTGGTTGTGATAGACCTAGACATCTACATGATTTATTGGATTGTGATGAGCATTGATTATTCGATATTGATGATTTACTTAGCATTCATATTCATGATAATTTATATGTAACAATGATGATGATTTAGCATGGTTATTACTTGTAATGATATGGTTGGATATTATATCACTTGTTGAATAACATGCTTATTGGTGCACCTCCTTGTTATGATGCTCTTGATTTATGATGATGATGTTGCGTGTACATTGGCATTATTAGGACTAATTTATAATAGTTTGATATGATGATGGAAATATATGGAAACACACATAAGGGAAAGGGATAATGTCTTAATGAGGATGACCATCTATCCTAGAGATTAGGAATCCTTGGGAAAGGGGAAAAATTTAGAAAATAACCACTAAAGTTAACTGAGGGAATGAGTCATAAAGTCTTATGTTTACCTTATTCTTGACAATTTAAATTTCACTTTACACACAAATTTAACCATTTATTAAGGGATAAATCCAAGAAACAAATCTTGGAAATGTTGTTACACTAGGAGGATTACAAAAATATTTCTCACCAAGAAATACAAGATATGCCTCAACACTCAACCCAACAAGATATATCAATAATAAATACCAGACATACCAGCACTATATTTATGTATATCTGGCTTAGATAGTAAGTTCCATACAACCAACAACCTCTCTAGGGAAAATCCTCAAACCCCCATAACCATATATCATGTATACAACAATATCCAAATACACATAAAAATATGACACACCTTTTGAACTTGTAGATAGATTTGTTGTACCTGATCACTATAGAACTTCCTGAGAACTTGCTTTCAGACTCTAGGGACCTAACACCCACATCTACTCAATTTTTCATGATATTTTTAGATGTATGTACCATGCCCTTCTATATCCCACATATGTACGCACCTTACTCCACCGTAACCCACATATACACGCACCTTCCTCCACTTCAGCCCATGTTTTAACACACCTTCCTCCACTGCAGCCTGCGTACACCTCAAAAACTATTTATTTTTTATTTTTTTTCAGATTTTGCAACTCTGAAACTTTCAGCGTCAACCCTCCTTGGCTACCTCAGACTTATATAAATTCAGATGTATCAATGAGTACCTACAATAAAATTTTCACAAAATAATAGATATTCAATGTGCTCAATAGGTGCTAATAGGAGACCCTTTCTCTCTTATTTATATTATCCAAGTAGCTTCCTCTAGGGCTTACCTTCTAACTATTTTACCCAACTTCCTTCTTTTAGGGCTAACCCACTTCTAACCACTTTTTCCACTTACAACCACTTTATCCACAAATAGTAAACTCACCACTTCTAGTTGCAACTAATTTATTTTTAATTATTTTCTTTTTGCAACAACTTAACTCATGATTAGCTCCTAGTTAGAACCACTTTGACTAGTAAACTTCTTCTAGGAGATTCTAGAATAAATTGACTTCTTTTACCTTCTATGGGATTCTATATAACTCATGAGGGTTATCCAACTTCACTAAGCCATATCTCCTCAACCGTGAGGAACTACATAATGTACAACATATCACCGAAAATGACATGACATGTACTATCCATCTAGAATAGTCTCACCTACAAATTCACTGATCTCCATTAAATTTTTCCTAAAAATAACTCAGGTTCCTTAACCACACTACTAGGGTTACCATAATTTTCTACTATACTTTCTTCAAGGGTTGACATAAATGAAAACCAAGCCAATTAATCAACAATCTCCCCCTTTGGCATTGATGGAAACACTCCAATGAAAAAATGAAGTCATATTACTCATGCTCCCCTGGAATCATGCCTCCATGCACTTTCTCCGAGAATATAACTCTCTCTTCATGCATATGATGAATCTCTCCCCCTTTGACATCAATGGAAAAGGTAACTTCCCATCATGGTTTCTCCCCCTAACTGAACTGTCCCTAGGGCTGCTCCCCTTGACTGAAATCTCCCTGAGATGGATCCCCCAAACTGAACTATACTCTTTATGGTGCATCCTCATGTAAATATAAGACATATAAGAATAAAATTCAAACTTCATTTTGGGGCAGAAACTATGCCAAGTTTCTGGCGAAGATACTCAAAAGATTCCATTGGAAACGATTTTGTAAAGATATCTGCAATTTGTTATTTGGCCCCAACATATTCAACTCGAATATCCTTCTCTACAACCTGTTCCCATAGAAAATGATACTTGATTGGAATGTGCTTCATCTTGGAGTGTATCACTGGATTCTTTGAGATACCGATGATGCTTGTATTATCACAATATATTGGAATGGGCTCATCATACTCAACATATATGTCAATGTTTATTTTATCCATAGAACCTTTGTACAACATGTTTTTGTTGCAATATACTCTACTTCAGTTGTATACAATGATATTGATGACTATTTCTTGCTTAGCCAAGATACCAAACACTCACCCAAGTAGAACATTGCTCCACTTGTACTTCTTCGGTCATCAATGCATTCTACCCAATCTGCATCTATGTAGGCTATAAGTGATAGATACTTTCCTTTTGGGTACCATAATCCAAACTCTTATGTACCCTTGAGATATTTGAATATTCTCTTTACTGCTAGAACATCCTTTGGTGCTAGTTGAAATTGTTCCACTTTTCCAACTTGTTGCATTACATCTAGTCTAGATGATGTCACATAAAGTAATATTCCAATTATTGACCTGTACTGCCTCTGATATGTAGAATTTGAATCATCATATTTACTTAACTTACAACTAGTCTTCATAGGAGTATTGATTGGTTTGCAATCTTCTATTCTGAACCTCTTTAGTATTTCTCTGATATACTTGGTTTGAGAAGTAAAAATGCCTTGGTTTCTTTGACATATCTGAAGACCCCAAAAGAAGGATAATTCTCCAAGTAATGACATTTCAAATTCATCATGCATATCCTTTGCAATTTTTTGTCTCATCCTGTCATCATCACTTCCAAAGATAATATCATAAACATAAACTTCAATTAACAAAATATTATCTTGATTTACCTTGATGTAGAGGTTATTGTCTACATTTACTTTCGTGAACCCTTGCTATTGTAAGTATCTTCCCAGTATGGAATACCATGCTCTGGGATCCTATTTGAGACCATACAAGGCCTTCTTCAACATGAAAACATAATTTTCATTTTCTGACAACTGAAATCCTTCTGGTTTCTCCATGTAGACTTCTTATTCTAGATCCCCATTTAGGAAGGTTGATTTCACATCCATATGATACACTTTAATATTCTTAGATCATGCATAAGCAAGGATCAATCTAATTGCTTCCATTCTGGAAACTATGGAAAATGTCTCTTCAAAATTGATACCTTCAAACTGAACATATCCTTTACATACCAATCTAGATTTATTCCTCGTAACATGGCCATCTTCATTCAATTATTTTATTAAGACCCACTTTGTACCGATCACATTCTTGTACCTTGGCCTTGGAACCAATTCCCAAGTGTCATTCTTCTCTATTTGATCTAACTCTTCATCCATGGATTTTATCCAGAATTCATCCTTCCTAGCTTCTTCAAAACTACTTGGTTTAATTGTAGATAAGAGTGTTAGGTGAAGTTGTTCTGGTGAATGAATTATTTTCTAGTATCAACTTCTGCATTAATTGTTTCCTATAATATAGTATGATGGATTATTCTTCTATATTCGTCTACTAGGTGTCTTTGGAGGCACTTGAATATATTGTTGTTCTTGTTCTTCAATTTCTAACTGCTCTTTTTCATCTTCTTCTTCCTTTGCTTCTTCTTCGTGAACATGTTCTATTGAATCCTTTTCTTCTTCCTTTATTCTTCATCCGCTTGTCTAATCACACGTCACATTGATGCTTTCCAAAAATTTCTTGAGCCTTATATTGAAGTATTTGTATGATTTCCTTGTGCTTGAGTACCCAACAAGTATTCCTTTGTCTACACGAGAATCAAACTTTCCCATTCTACCATCTTCTATTTTGATGTAGCATTTTCTTCCAAAAACTCTGAAGTGCTTCACATTTGTTGGCATTTCTTTCCATAACTCATAGGGAGTTTTATCATTTTTTCTACTGATCATTCCTTTGTTTTGAATGTGAACTGATGTATGCACTACATGTGCCCAAAAGACGTCTGTCAACTTGGAGTCCATTAACATAGTTCGATACATTTCATGTACTATCATGTTCTTCCTCTCAACAACTCCATTCTGTTGTGGTGTCCTAGCAATGACAAATTTATTTTTTATCCCATGTTTATTGCATAAGTCGATAAATTTATTTGAAGTAAAGTCTCCTCCATTATCCAATCTCAAGCATTTGATTTTCGATTCTATTTCATTTTCAACCATCTCCTTGTATATATTGAAGTTATCAAATGCGTTTGACTTCTTCTTGAGAAAACAAACTACAACCATTCATGTATAATCATCAAATAATAGCATAAAATATTGCTCACCTTTCAACCCTTGTTTTTTAGTTGATCCAATTAGATCAGTATGCACAATTTATAGCGGCTTTGTTGTGGGGTATTCCTTTGACTTGAAATTGGTCTTGGTTTTCTTTCCTTGTTGACAATCCTTGCATAAGTTGTTGGTTGGCTTTGTAGTATGGGGAATTTCTATGAATGCTTCCTTTCTGTTGACTTTGACAAGATTATCAAAGTTTATGTTACCCATTATTCTGTGCCATAGCCAAACTTCATCTTCATTTCCTAAACAACACATTTCATTTCCAATTTCACTTAATACATATATGTTCCTTGAAGTTATCACAGTGGTCGCAACCACTTTGCATGAACCTGCTTTTCTTATCTTGAACTTTTGTGAATCAAACACAAGTTTGTGACCTTGGTAACACATTTGACTTACATTCAAAAGAATGTGTTTCATATCTTCCACTAGTAGAACATTCTCTGAACATAGACTATGCATGTTCCAATGTTTATGGTTGAGTTGTCATTTCCAAAGGAGACTGATCCATATCTTTCCTTTCTCAAGGTTAGAAATTTTTCCTTATCACTTGTCATGTGCTTTGAGAAACCACTATCAACATATTAACTATGTTTCTTATGTTTATCTTGTAGAGCAAGTGTGCATTCTTCATTGTTGAATTGATTTTGCTTCCTTATCCATATTCTTTGAGGTTCTTATCAGTGACTATTATTATTCTATTTTGATTCTCTTGGCTATGTGTCCAAAGTTTTTGCACTTGTATCATTCCATCTTAGTACTCAAGGATTCAAACCTATTGTAGCTTATGTTCCATGTTTCACTAGGCCTTCTTAAATAATAATTTTGTGCATAACTTTCACCGTTGTCTCTGTTCCTATTATTTTCTCTGCAATTCAAAACCTTATGTCCAAAATTGTTGCATGAATAAGATAAAACAAGAAAGATAGTTCGATACCTGGGATTTGTAGATATTCTAAAATGAGTTACTCTTTTGAAACTTTCTTCTTCTTGATGCCTTCTTATTTCTAAATGTCATTGATTCTGAAATCTGAATCTTCTAGGTAGAGGAGTATCTCTATGATCTTCCTTGTGAAACTTCTTATATCCTTTGACTGTCTCTGCATAGATTCTTGGTTATGTTTCTTGATCTATTGTTTTGGATCTTGATCCCTTTTCTATCTAGTTGTATCCTAGTCTAGACTTGTCATGAATTTTCCTTTGACTGCTAATAATCTCGTTCAAAACTTGGGAGGTGTTCCACATGTTTTTCTTTTGAAGATGTTTTCTCAATATGACAATCTTTGCTTCCAAGTTTCCAATGATCGTGTCTCTTTATTTTACCTATTCTCTGAGTGTTTCTTTAATTCTCTTGAATTTCTCTGCTTGTATTTTTAATTTAGTAATAATATTCTCTAGTTCTTCAGAGTCTAAATTTTGAACTCCTCTTTCCTTTAGTTCTTCCTGAAGTAACTTGTTTTTCTTATTCTCTTGTTTTATAACTTCTATGGCACTTAACAATTCTTCTTTGTAGTCAACTTATGCCTCTTCATATTATTCTTCGTAGCCTTCTTCATCATAATTTTCCACTTTCATGGATAGAACCCTTTCTATATCACTTTCACTGGATTCATCTTTGTATGATGAGGTGTTGTCTTCTTTGGTGCAAAAGATTTTCTTGAAAAATTTCTTTTTGGTTTTGTTTCCTTTGTATGTTTGTTTTCTATTTGAATCATCTTCTTCATTCCTTTTATTTTTCTTATGGGGACATTTGTTAGAAAAATGACCAATGCCATCACAATTAAAACAAATTAATGGAATCTTACCTCTATATTTCTTGGTTCCCTTTTCTAGTATTCTGACAAAGTTGACTACTTCTTCATTGTCTTATGAGATGTCATTGTTGATGCTCTCTAACTTTTCCTTTTTATTTCCATTTTTCTTTGACTTCTTGGATGATTTTAATGTTGCTTCTTTTGTAATCACATTATCTTGCTATGTTCTCATATCATAAGCTATGAGTGTCCCATGCAGCTCATCCATGGTCAATGTAGCTAGATCATCTCTCTCTTCTAATGTTGAGATATTTGAATCAAATATAATTGGTAGAGATATCCATACCTTTTTGAAAATGATTTGTTCATTTACCTTTTCTCCCAAGCCTTTGATTCTCTTTACTACTTCTTCAACTCGTAGAAAATAGGAAACTATGTTCTCATCTTCATTCATCTTCAATTGTTCGATTTTTTCTCTGAAAATTTGAAGTTTAGCTTCTTTGACTTTCTCATCTCCTTCGTATACATTCTTCAACTTGACCCAGATGTCCTTTGAAAAATCAAAACACATAACTTTAGTGTATATTGATTTATACAAACCATTCAGAAGTGCACTTGTAGCTCTTGAATTATTTTCTTCAAGTTTCTTTCCATCTTTATATGTTGGAGGAATGGTTGGCGCTTTGTATCCATCTACCATTGATTACCAAAAATAAAATCCTAGTGCTTGTATGTGTGTAATCATTATTCTTCTTCAGAAGGCATAATCTTCTCCATCAAAATGTGGTATCCCAATCTTAGAGTAATCCATGATCTCCTTTCAATGGTTAAATTGTCTCTTGAAGGACCTTCTCTGATACCAATTGTTGGATCACTGAGAGGGAGGGTGAATCAGTAATAGATAAATTTAATCCTTTTTAACCACAATATATAATTGTTTTTCATCTTTATAATCAATTTATCAATATCATTCAACAAGTGCAACATAAATAAACCATGAACAATGAGCAATCATACACATACATAGTACACCATTATTTTTATGTGGAAACCCAATGTGGGAGAAAACCACATAATGTTTTTTATTATATGTCTTTAAGAATTACATTAATTGGAAGCACCAACTTCCTTTGTTTTCCAGCTGTAGCTGGAAGGAGGCTCCAAGCCCCTATAATTTTAGGCTACAACCTGAGGGGAGATCCAGCTCCCCAATTCTATGTCTCCAACTAGAAGGAGTCTACAACCCCATGTGTTCTCCGGGTACAACCAGAAGGTGAATACAAGAACCGATCATTTCCCTATCCAACCACCCCGAAATACAAGTGTCAAATAACTGATGAAACCATTGTCACACTGTCACTGTGAAATATGCCACTGTAAACCTGTACCAATCTGTGCCAACAACCTATAATCAACCTATACCAAAAACCTGTAGTCAACCTGAACCAATAACTTGTAATCAACCTGTACCAATAACCTATAATCAACTTATATCAATAACTTGTACCAACATATACCAACAACCTGTACCAATAATCTCCTCAATAGATCAGATATGATAACATAGATCACATACCGAATATCATAATAATATCACTCAAACCATGTGCATCTATGTCTCTCTAGTCATGTGCCATACATGTGTATACAATCATAATCATGTGTAATAGATCCTCACATGGACTAGACACCAAACCCTCACTGATATGCAACCTCAAACTAAACCAACAACTTCAGAAACACATCAAAACCAAAAACCCTCAATCATGTACCAAGAAATACAAGATATGCCTCAACACTCAACCCAACAAGATATACCAATAATAAATACCAGACATACCAACATTGTATTTCTGTAGATCTGGATTATACAATAAGTGCCATACAACCAACAACCTCTCTAGGGAAAATCCTCAAACCCCCATAACAATATCTCATTTAGAAAACAATATCCAACTACACATAAAAATATGGCATACCTTTTAAACATGTAGATAGATATGGTGTACTTGATCATTGTAGATCTTCCTGGGAACTTGCTTTCAGACTCTAGGGACCCGTCATCCCCATCTACTCAAGTTTTCATGATATTTTCATATGTACGTGCCCTGGCCTTCTAAAACCCATGTATGTACACACCTTCCTCCACTGAATCCTGCGTATGTATGCACCTTCCTCCACTGCAACTCACATACACCTAAAAAACTAGGGTTTTCTCAGATTCTGCAACTCTGAAACTTTCATCGTCAACCCTCCTTGGCTACCTCAGACTTGCATAACTTTAGATGTATCAATGAGTACCTACAATAAACATTTCACAAAATAATAGATATTCAATGTGCTCAATAGGAGATAATAGGATACCCCTCCTCTCTTATTTATATTCTCCAAGTAGCTTTCTTTGGGGGTTACCTTCTAACTGTTTTACCCAACTTCCTTATTTTAGGGATAACCCACTTCTAATCACTTTGTCTACTTACAACCACTTTATCCACAAATAGTAAACTCACCACTTCTAGTTGAAACTAATTTATTTTTAATTATTTTTTTTTTGCAACAACTTAACTAATGATTAGCTCCTAGTTAGAACCACTTTGACTAGTAAACTTCTTCTAGGAGATTCTAGAATAAATTGACTTATTTGACCTTCTAGGGATTTCTAGATAACACATGATGAGGGTTCTCTAACATCACTAAGTCATATATCCTCAACTGTGAGGAACTAAGTGATGTACCACATATCACCGAAAATGGCACAACATGTACTATCCATCTCGAATAGTCTCACCTATAAATTCACTGATCTCCATTACATTATTCCTCAATCTAACTCAGGTTCCTTAGCCACACTGTTGGGGCTACCGAAATTTGTTGCCAGACTTGCTTCAAGGGTTGACATCAATGAAAACCAACCCAATTAATCAACACATTTCCCCATTTTGGGTAAAAATAAGATCATGGAATATTAGAGAACTAACTATATTAGGATTTGGTATTGAGTAAGATAAGGAATAAAGGTACTTAGAGTCATGTTTAAGTAATGTGTTTTTTAATTTACAATTATTTGATGAAAAATTGGTGTATGCATTACTGAACCTTTGCATACCATCCCCGTTTTACTTATTTGTTGGGTTTATAGTCCATTTGGTTAGATCTAGGTGATTTAGTTGTGTCATAGTCTTAAAGATAAAAATTGTTGTTAAAGTAACACCCACTTAGGCTATTACAAAGTTGTATTAGAGCCTCAATATTTTGCAACGAGGATCCTTTGGGGAGATTAAACGAATGATGAATTCAATTATTGTAGTGATTGACTTAGGAGCTTGAGATACTAAAACACTTAGAAGTAAACATGGAAAGTAATAATGAAATTTATTGAGTTATAATAAATACTTAACTAAACAATTGATTGTTTCATGCTAATTGTGTTTATTTTCTTGATTGGCATTCAATTCTAATTAATACTCTATTAATTAATTAGTTTATGAATATGACTAATAATTTTATATATTGATTTAATTCCTTTGATTGATTTAATATAGAGCTAAAAATTGCTTGATTAGTAGTTTCATTGCTTAGAATTATTTAAACTATTTACTTATTTAGGAGTATAAACTAATGCCCAATCATTTAATACTTTATTAATTTCCATCATATGAATCTAACTTGAGATTAAACAAATCAAACTAAATCCAATATTTCACAAAACTGTCATAAGTAAACCTAACCTTCTTAAATGACTAATCCTATTAAATGGCACCAATTAATCATGATTTTGTTTTATAACTAGAGTATGAATATCATGATTTTGTTTTATAACTAGAGTATGAATATCATTGCAAACAAAGATCAATATATCAACATAATTATTCTTTTCTAGAAAAAGAAAACCCTAATCTTTTCAAAGAAATATAAATAAAAGATATAGGTGCATTTTTATTTTACTAATCTTGTCCAAATATTTGATTCAACATGCATACATTGTTTGTTTCTTTGAGAACGTGTAGTCCACTTTTAATATTTATTGCAAAGGAAATAGGAAGAATGCATTTGTTTGAATTCAACATTATCAAAAAAATATGCATGCATAGATCACATAGTTCAAGTCAGTGGTGACCCATCGAGTTTGTTTTTAGAAAATAAAAATGTGTATAACCTTTTTATCACACGCCATCAGTGGTGACCCATCGAGTTTGTTTTTAGAAAATAAAAATGTGTATAACCTTTCTATCACATGCCATCAAATCCATAACCCATAGGCTTTACATTTAGTAGAACCTTAGCCATTATAGAAAACAAAAATCCCTAAGACCTCTAACCTCTTTCCTCTCAATTCGTTGTGAGTCCAAGCTCATAACCCCAAGGGTGAGTATATATATCCATCCCATCTCTATGCATAGGAAAATCTAGAGTAACCAAGACAAGCCTCGTAACTAGTAAGACTATAATCAAGAAAGCAATGGGTCATTACTTCTAATTCTAAATAATAAGACTATGATCAAGAAAACAATGGAAGTAAATAGTAAGACTATGATCAAGAAAACAATGGGTCATTACTTCTAATTCTAGCTCGAACCTCAACCCTCTCAACCACTTGACCTCCTACACTATATATTTGAAGTGTTGGTCATGCCTCAAATCCAAGCTTTGAATCATGACAACCTTCCATCATCTTGCTTATCTAAGTCTTAATCCACACTAGTCAATCACCAAAACCCTTGCTACCTTGCTACCTCATTAACCAAGCTATGAAACCCTCGATCTTTATCTTGTGTTATGAAAAGTGTTATGCAAATGGTAAGTGGATTCAAATTGGTGGATATAAGTGCTGGAGTAAATCCTAGTTATGTGGGTTTCCATGTTTTTTTGTTTTTCTATTAAAAAAAAAAAAAATCATTTCCCTAATCCTTGGGCACACACATTAAACCATAAAGGTCACATGCATATATGTATATATATTGTGTATGACATTTAATTGGAAAAATATGTATATAATAAAATGACAATAATAGGATATGTTGCATACTAGGGTTCAAATAATGCATGCATTATTGAATTAACCTATAGTTACAATTATGTTAACAAGGGCCTCCATCTTTCCCTGTGATTTAATGATGATTCCTTTGATTGATAAATACACTTTCTGTAATGAAAAATTCTAATTTGTTGATATTCAATTGAATTTCATTTCGTTATAGAAATTATATATAGCCAAATGTCAAATTTATTAATATAGATTTTGATTGTCATTGTAGAAATTGTAATTAGTTTAATTGTTGAACTTCATTTCCTTACTGATATAATTGTGCTATAGGAAATATTGGTTTAGTTAATGTTCAAGCTTCAAATTACTTGTCATTTTAGAATTTTGAAATTCGAGTTGATTGTTGAATTTACTTTGTCATTTTAGATAATTAATTTATCTTGATGTTATCATAAGGTTTAAATTTAATTGTCACAGTTAGCATTAGTAAAATTTTAGATTTTTTTCATGTTATTGTTAGGTCATCTTCGTAACATACATGCACTATTTGTGTCAGGGAACATGACATTCCCGAGGACATCCTTTAAAATCAGCGTGAGTGTACATTTCATGCACATCTTGTGGTGTAATAACCCCTATAAACATATGGAAATAATGTGTAAGCATGTGGTAAGTGGATTCCCATTTTATTAAATTGAAATTAATAAATAACAATAATATAATAATAAAAGGTGCATTTGAGGTTATATCTCCCTAGGAGAACCATGGGGGTAATGAACCAATGAGTGGGGCAGTAGGGGAGATTCAATAAAATATGATTTTAGGATGGAGGCCAAATGTCATTACCCCATATTCATTCATATTAGGTTCCCATGTATTTTATTTCCCAAGTTTATCGGTGGGCATGTAATGCTCGTGCAAGATTTTGGGAAGGTGACCTTTTGAAAAAAAAAATTATTCATTCTCTTGTGGTTAAACAATGGTTGGGTATGCTTGTATGATGGTGATGGTCTGCTAAGAAAATATTCGACCAAGATTGGGTTATGTTTCCATAGTTTTGTCACTATTTTCCACCATGTAAGATGTATAAACTATGGCTGAGTTTACGGGTAATGGATAAGTTACAACTAATATTCCTTATATCCCAACATTACATATTTCCTTGCTAGCCTATGTTGGAGCACTCGAGGGAGTGGGATAATGTAAGGCATTTTTTAGTAATAAAGGGGATCTCATTCCTTGTGCTATGTAGTGTTGATTTTTGTAGCTTCGGGAGGTATTCCCACTAGAGGCCAAGGTGTCAGGCATGTGGGAATTTTTATTGGCAATAGTTTTGACTTTTGTTTGCGTGAAATCATACTAGAAATGAGGCTAGGGACTTATGGGAAAGTTGACAGGATTTGTGGGTATGCGTGGGGGTTCCACACCCACAAAGAGGATTAAAATATTATGATTAATTATTGAGTTTAGGAAGGGCTCCTAAACTCACTCATTGGACTCCTATATAAAGGAGAGATGTCATTGTGACATTATATTATCATTGTGGAAAAATGGAGTTGGAATAAGCGAGTCTATACTTGTGTCAAGGAGGATTGGTGATCTTAGCTAGGAAATTCTGCAAGGTGGAAAATCTGGGCTAGGATAAAGAAGGTGGCAGAGAGTGAAGTGTACGGAGGTGACCATAAATTTTTTTTGTACTCATGTGGTTTGCAGATGGGAGAAGGACATATATATGTATGTTACAAAAGGATGAATTTCATATAGGGCATACACGTTTTGCTGGAGAGAAAACCATGTATGTCTATGGGTTTCCAGTTGGTGAATCGTGTATCTAGTTTTCTGGGTAGGTATAGGTCCATACAGGTTGATAGGTGACGTTAGTAGGCCATATAGGTGATCTACAATAGATTCTTGGTCAAAGGATATTTCTAGATATTGTTGAGTTTTTGTTTTCTTGTTTGTATATTGGAGGACAAGGTTGTCCTTAGATTTGGTGATTTTGAGAGGACTAGTTCTATCCTCAGTCTTGGTGACTTTGAGAGGATTGGTTTTGGTCCTCATATTTGGAGAATTGGATAAAGTTATAGAACATAAATATTGTCTCTCTTGTGTATTGATGATTCATATATGATCTTTTTGTTTCCACTGTATATGTTTTTCAATCAAAAATTTTAGTGTGAATTTGTTCAGTGATAGTTAGATCGCTAGGAAGCAATTTTTCAGAACTGAAATTAGTCACATAGAGTTGTATGTGAGAATTGACATGGTATTAGAGCTTGGGATTTGAAGAGAAGGGGATCATATTAAGAAACATTGTTGGCTACAACATTAGAAGAGTGTTGCGTTTGTTCTTGTTCTTGTTTCAGGTAGTCAAGATGGTGAATACATTGAATATTGAGGATAGGTTGGAAGGGGAAACCAACTTCTGAGATTGGAAGGAAAGAGTTCTCCTTCTCTTGGAAGAGAATGAACTCAAGGAGTATGTTGAGGATGTGGTTCTTAGGCTAATTGATTCAGTAGATTTGGAATTTCACAAGAAGAGGGAAGTGAAGACCAATTGGGTATTTCTAGAGTTCGTGAAGGACCACTTGATTCCTCACATTGATGAGAAAGAAACTACCAAGGATATGTATGATGCTTTGGTGGGCCTTTACCATAACAATACTACTGGCGGGATGCTACACTTGAAGCATCAACTTTAGATTGTCAGGATGACAAGTGAAGACAAAGTTGTCAATTATCTTATGAAGATTACTCAGATCCGAGATCATCTCACAACTGTTAGTGAGACAGTGCATGATGCTAAGTTGGTGAATGTAGCATTGAGAGGTATTCTTAGGTCCTTAGAGCCATTTTTGTATGGGATTTGTGCAAGAGACAAGTTTCCATACTTTGACATACTATGGACGGCTTGCATCTAGGAGAAGACTTGGTTGGTATCTAGGGATGATATGGATGGTGTGGTAAAGAGTAGTAGTGATGAGTGTTGTGCCCTCATAATAACTCTTTTTTTCATAGTTTTTGTCACTCAATTTACCTCTTATATCCATAAAATCATGCCATATTCATTATCTTACAATCCAAGAACCACCATTTTGATATGCAATTGTGATCTTAGCTATAAAGTATAAAACACCAGGTAAATGTATTTATTTCTATGTTTTTATGAGTTTTCATGTAAAAGATTTCTAATTAAACTAGCTACAAAAATGAAATTGTTTTGTAGCTCGATTCGAATTTCGTAGCCAAGTCACAGGTTTGAATAGATATGGGCTTGAATAAGTAAAAATGAGAATTAGAGGAGTTGTCAAAATATGTCCTTCAACTTATCCATTTAACGAATTTAACCGAGGATTATCCACATCATCACAACAAAGTGTTCATTGCTACAGTCAAACATGTACAATTTTTTGTGAGTTTCCAAGCAATTATTTTGCGGGGTCGATTGGGAGCAGATGAAGAAGAATATTAAAAATATTCCAAATGGGTTTTTCTAGAATGATCCCATTTAACTTCAATGCAGACATTTTCCTCAAAATGTGAAGGATCTAAGAGCTTTTCTTGATTCTTTAAACCATATTTTCTTAGATTTCGTGTTGCGGCTAGCAGGAGAAGAAATTCGAATTGCTCATCAAATCAAGGAGGAGATCATTCATTCTAAGCACAAATCAGATCTAGTTTGTTGAGTCATCAATCTCTAGGAGATATTTGAGCTTAATAGGTTGTTTTTCATTTTATATAAATTACCAAAGCAAGATTGTGAAAGGGATCCGAATTTCAAAATATTGTAAACTTTGTTTTCTAATTTTGCTAATATAAAGACTTTGTTCATGGATTGATCAATTGATATTTCAGAATTTGATGTGTTAAGGATTTTTATCTAGATATTTTAAGTTCATAAGGCGTCATTCAACAATGATCCTTGAGCCCGGAGGGACCCCTTGTGAGGAGATTTGTTGTTCATCTTTTCTTTCTGTCATTTCAATTAAGTTATGTGCATTTTATTTCAGTGGTGTGCTTTTATTTCTGTCGTGTGCTTTCATTTCAAGTTGTGTTATTTTATTTTTGCAAATGCTTTTGAGTTTCAATTTTAATACACGGTGATAATTCATTCATTGGAACCATTTAACTCAACAACTGGATTACAAAACTGGAATGGTAAATTTTGTAATGGTCCTTGCATGTCAAGATTCATAGGTTGAAGATTGGAAAGTTATAAACCTGTTATTGTTTTTGAATAATTAAATTTTCATTTGTATTTACAATTAGCATAATTATAATAGTTTTGAAGCATTCATAAAGGAACCCATTTCTGCATATATTGTGCAAGGCACTTCGCAAGTTAACCAACTCGGATAGATAACTTAATGTAATGAAATTTTGGCAATAGAATTGACAGACATTTTTGGTGTCGTTTCTAGGGAAGTGCCAAAGAAATTAGTTTCTCATTTCATATGCATATAGGTAGAATGCATGTAAATAATAGCTCATGTTAAATGATAACCTGGTGACAACATGGTCTTAGTAGCATGAGGTAATCAAGACATATTGTGTTTCATTTTTGTAGATTTTATTAAAAAAGTAGAGTGCTTTCATTTTAGTTGATTTCAATTATTTTTGGGTGTTGTAAGAACCCCCATACACTAATCCATTTCTAAGCAAGAGATCTATACTAGTTAGGAGAGCCTAGAGAATTATCAAGAACCTGTTAGTAAAGGAGAATGTTACTCCAAGAACTTTCTCAAATCTTAGCAGCAACCGGGATCTTTTCCTCTCAGGAAGATCAAATCTTGACAACAATCAAGAATATATATGCACTCCGAGAAGTGAGAAAAGAAGAGGAATTCCATGAACAACAATAAGAGAAGATAAAAGAATCATGGACCACATTCGATGGAGAGAATTCATTAGAACTTTATATTGAAGGATCTCTAGCGTGCCTATCCTAAAATCCTTTATGAATTCAAGAGACCAATCAACAAATATTAGAATATCTTAAAGATGTGACAAAGGAGGACATATAGAACCAAGAGTACATTGACTACATGAATGGTTCTAGGAAGTCATCAAATGAAAGAATCACTTCACTCTTAAGAATTTATTGGCACCAAATCAAATAGAACAGTTGGTTTCTCATATCATGGCATCTATAAAGGTACATTTTTTGAAATCGAATATGAGTCTACTTGAGATCCTATCACGCAAATGGCTCCATTGGAAGTATAACTATACTTGAAAGATATTTTATTTTTCAAGCAAAGTAGGGTAGAGTAGAAGAATAAATAAATAAACAAAATAGTAAAGATAAAAATAAGTCTAGTGGTTAAAACCAGTTTACTGACACAACCAAACATGAGTTTTGCTTGAAAACCAAGTAACTAGAGGTAAAACTTCTCAACAAGTTATGCATGTTGGTTCAATCATGTATTATGGTCCTTCAAAACATTTTTGTTCTATGTTCGTATTGGATGATGTGGGATCCCTTTAGGCCTTCCTTCCAGTATTTATCGTCTCATCGACTTCAACACTCTATCTAGGATCAAGGTCAAGAGATGTTTTTAATTCCTTGGAACTTGTATGCCTCAATGGAGGGTTTCCTCATTGATAGCAGTGTGGATGCATTAATGCCTCCTGACTATCAAATCTTGTAGGTTACTCGATGCCAACACATGCATTCATTCCCGACAAGATGCATTAAGGGTACCTTGACACTCATTGACATCAATGGTGAGTGATCTTGCATTGGTTAACGACATACATTAATGGCCGGCAATCCAATGATTTATTTTCATGCTTATCTTCATCGCATACATTCACATGGTAAGAATTGTACTATAGATTCAGGTTTTTGATGAAGACTAATATGGTTTAATGATATCAAAAATTGCGGCCTTTTCACATTTTTTAAATAAAAGGTGGATGTCATTCTTGTTGCTATACCTTTCCCTGTAGCAAAGTTTCTGATTCAAAATAAAATCCAGATCTTTAGGTAGATTTCCTACAGTTAATGAGCAACCTCTTCATTCTTCCAGTAACAAGTAATCAAACATCATATCTCAGAAGAATGCATGAGGACATGCATCATCCTCAGTATGGGAGAGAGAGAGCATTGAGTTATGGTTCCAAATGCAGGTGGATTTATCTCTATTCATATCTCCTTCAAACAATCCTCGACATACTTGTTTTTTTCCGGTCAACCACATGCCAAGTGGAAATGAGCAGTGAGCTTTCGACACAATTTATAAAGTAATGGAGATGAATCAAAAAAATGATCTCAGCCTTACAATTGATCTTCAACATATTTCTCTTCATCATGCAACCAAGAGTTCAATGCTTGTCTCTTAGGACATAAGACATCTAGAAGAGTTAAAGTTGGGTAAGCGATATCTATCTCTAAGTAGTCATGTTACATGGAATTCATGCACATAAGCCTTTGAAGTTTGATACTCCTTTCATAGTATACTTTCTTACCTGTTCATACTCCATTAATTCCATCATCATATTTCATACCCTTTCTTAATCTCACTGCCCATCCATCATCATTAACTAACACGACCTTGACAAACTTTCCCATTCAAGTATACTACTTCCTATAAAAATTATGTTGAGTTACTAAGTCTTTCTGCCTTTCACAATGAAGCACATCTTAAAACCCAAGAGAAAACATACACTTATAGTCTGATCTCATTATATTGTATACCTATACCTTAATGTTTTCTCCTTATCGCCAAAGAAAAATTGATAAATAGAAAAAAAATCGAAGAAAAAAGTATATTGGAAAATATGTATATAGAACAAGGGCTGCATGGCAGCTTAGTCCCTGCCAAGTAGATTTCCTTTTATATTATTTTTTTGTTAAAACGCATGAAGTTGGTAGAAAATAAATGAATCTGAATGAAATAATAAAAAGCTCGAATAAAGAGAAACATTTGGATGGAATAGAAAATAATGTGGCTCATTATTAATTTTACAAATTTAAAATATTAAAATAATATGATTATATTTGTTTATCTATTTTTTAAATATAAATAATAGATAAAAAAAAAATCATTGAACTAACTTTTTAATAAATGTAAAAATGTAATAATTATGAAAGTAAAAATAATTTACTTAAATTATAATTATAAATAATTAAAATGCGAAGTTCAAAATTATTACATCTATTATAAAATAATATAAATGAAATAATGTGAACCGGATCCGCATCATGGCAAGCGGCCATTGTAGGAAGATGGATGCATGTAAGAGCAAGAGCTCAGGATCCTTAAAATTATATTTATTTAATACATGGTTTCTTCTTGGAGTAGATTAAGTATTTTAAAAGTCAACGTAAGATTGCTGATCTGAAATATTATAATTATAAATTTATATATTTTGTATGTTCAAAACTATACTTAAATTTTGTCGTTAAAGTGGAGTAATTAACAACTATCCCACCTTAAAAAGATCTCTAAAAATTCCACCACCAGACAACCCCAAAATT
>ML778367.1:153053-202787 GCA_009831015.1 Picea engelmannii
GCTGATGCTGAAACACCGCGGAGCAGATGCTGAAACACCACGGCTGTAGCATATGATGAAACAGTGCTGAAATTAAATTTAGCATTTAAGTTTGACTGAAAAATCAGCGAGACTGAAACTGGGTGGGATTTTGAAAAAAAAAAGAAAAATTAACAGTAAAGATGTTCCATTGATTCATTTTCTTCTTCCTTTAATTATTGTCTACCTATTTCATCAATTGTTACGTTGATGCTTTCCACAACTTTGTTCAATCTCGGGTTGTAACACTTGTATTCTTTCATTGTACTTGAGTAACCAACAAGTACTCCTTTGTCCACACGAGATTCAAACTTTCCCATTCTACCATCTTCTCTTTTGATGTAGCATTTGCTTCCAAAAACTCTGAAGTGCTTCACATTTACTGGTCTTCCTTTCCATTTCTCGTAGGGAGTTTTGTTAGTGTTGTTTCTAAGAATTACTTTGTTTTGAATGTGAACTGTTGTATGCACTTCCTGTGTCCAAAACATATCTATCAATTTGGAATCCATTAGCATTGTTCGATCCATTTCTTGTACTGTCATGTTCTTTCTTTCAACAACGCCATTCTATTGAGGTGTCTTAGCAATGGAGAATTGTCTTTTTATTCCATGATTGTTGCAGTAGTCCATAAATTCCTTTGAAGTGAACTCTCCTTCATTATCAGATTTCAAGCATTTGATTTTTTAATCCATTTCATTTTCAACCATTTCCTTGTAGATCTTGAAGTTTTCAAAATCTTCTAACTTATTCTTGAGAAAGAAAACTGCAGTCATTCTTGTATAATCATCAACTAATAACATAAAGTATTTCTCACCTTTAAACCCTTTGTTTTAGTTGGTCCAACTAGATCAGTATGCACAATTTCCATTGGTCTTGTTGTTGAATATTCATTTTATTTGAACCTGGTCTTTGTTTTCTTTCCTTGTTGACAATGCTTGCATAAAGTGTTGGTTGGTTTCGTGATCTGGGACATTTCTCTGACTGCTTCTCTTTTGTTGAATTTGACAAGGTTATCAAAACGTATGTGACCCATTTTTCTGTTACATAGCCAACTTTCATCTTCCTTTCCTAGACAACACTTTTCATTTCCAATTTCACTTAACACATATATGTTGCTCGAAGTTCTTGCAACTGTAGAAATCAATTTTCCTGAACCTTCTTTTCTTATCTCGCACTTATGTGAATCGAAAGTAACTTTATGGCCTTGGTCATACATTTGAATCACACTTAGAAGCTTATGTTTCATATCTTCTACTAGTAGAACATTTTCTTCTTTTATATTCTTGTTCCCAATTCTGATTGTGCCTTTTCCAATGATTTTAGCGGAATCATCATTTCCGAAGGAGACTGATCCATCTCTTTCCTTTATTAATGTAAAAAAATTGTCTCTATCACATGTCCTGTGTTTTGAACAACCACTGTCAACATACCAACCATGTTTCTTCTGCTTATATTGTAGAGCAAGTGTGCATTCTTCATTGTTGTATTGATCCTTCTTTCTTATCCATGTCCTTTTCTGAGGCTCTTGTCTGTGATTATTGTTGTTTTGTTGTGGTTCTCTAGGAGGGATTGTCATTCTACAATCTTTGGCCATGTGTCTAAATTTGTTACACTTGTAGCATTCCACTTCAGTGCTTAATGATTCAAACCTATTGTAACTTGTTCTATGTGTTTCACTAGGCCTTCTTGGATAACCCTTTTGTTCATGACTTTCAAAGTTGTTTATGTTCCTTTTGTTAGCTATGCAATTCACATCTTTATGTCCAAAATTATTACATGCATAACATAAAACAAAAAAGATACTTTGATACCTGGGAGTTGAAGATCTTCTGAAACGAGGTTCTCTTATGAATCTTTCTTCTTCCTGAGACCTATATGTTTCTGTCAATCATTGATTGTGAAATATGAATCTTCTCGGTGGAGGAGTGTCCCTGTAATTTTCTCTGTAGACCTTCCTATCCCCTTTGATTGTTTTTTCATATCTTTTTGGATATGTTTCTTGTTCTAGTGTTTTGGAGGTTGATCCCTTTTATTTCTGATTGTATCCAAGTCCGGACTTTCCATTATTAGGCCTTTGAATGTTGATAATGTCATTCAAAACTTTTGAGTTGTTCTGCATATTTTTCTTTTGAAGATCCTTTCTTAATGTGACAATCTCTGCTTCCAAATTTTCAATGATCCTGTCTCTTTCTTCTAGCTGTTATTTGAGTGCTTCTTCAATTATTTTGTCTTCTTGAAGAAGAACCTTAAAATTTGTGGTCATTTGTTCTAATTTTTTAGTGTCTTCTTTCTTGTCTAGTTCCACTTGTAGCTTCTTGTTTTTCCTCTTTTCTCTTCTGATAACTTCTATGGCACTCAACAATCCCTCTTGGTATTCAACTTCCACCTCTTCAATTTATTCTTTGAATTCTTCATATTCTTCTTTGGTTTCTTCATATTCTTCTTCAGAGTCTTCTACTTCCATGAATAGAACTCTTTCTGTCTCACTGTCACTGACTTCATCTTCATCTGATGATGAGATGTCTTCTTTGGTGCATAAGATTTTCTTGAAAACTTTCTTTGTGGTTCTTTTGCCTTTATAAGTTTGTTTGTTTTTTGAGTAACGTTCATCATTTTTCTTTTTCTTATGAGGAAATTTGTTAGAAAAATGACCAATACCATCACAATTAAAACAAATTAAAGGAAGCTTACCTCTATACCTGGCATCGGTTCCCTTGTTCAGTATTTTGACAAAGTTGGCCACTTCTTCATCATCTTTTGAGATGTCACTATTGCTGCTATGTTATTTTTCTTGTTTCTTTCCCTTTTTCTTTGATCTTTTGGATGCTTTGAAGACATCTTATTTTACATATGGATTTTCCTGTTCAGTTCTCATTTCATATTCTATGAATATTCCATGTAGTTCATCCATGCTTATTGAGTTTATATCTGATCTTTCTTCTAGTGCTGATATCTTAGGGTTAAATCTCATAGGAAGAGATCTTAGTACCTTTTGAATAATTATTGATTCTTGAATTTCTTCTCCCAATCCCATGATTGCCTTTACTGTTTCATAGACTCATAAGAAGATGCAATATTCTCATATTCCTTCATCTTTAGTTGTTAGAACTGGCCTCTGTAAGTTTGAAGCTTTGTTGCTTTGACTTTTGACTCTCCATAAATATTTCGAAGTTTGTTCCAAATCTCTTTATCAGATTTACAATGTGCAACTTTGGTGAATATCGTTTCACCAAGGCCATTCAAAAGTGCAGTTGTGGCTTTGGAATTATTCTGACAGAGTTTCTCTGCTTTGTCATTTGTTGGCAGAACTGTTGGTACTGTGTATCCATCTATAATTGATTGCCAAATTTAAAATTCCTATGCCTGTATATATGTCTTCATCCTTATGCTCCAAAATGCATACTTTTTTCCGTCAAACTGTGATATTCCATTTTTATACAAATTGTTTCTCTCCATGATCTACCTTTCAGTGGTTAAACTGATTTCTGAAGGTACCTTCTCTGATACCAATTGTTGGATTATTGAGAGGGGGGGTGAATTAGTAATAGAGCAATATAATCATTTTTAACCATATAATCCTAGTGTTATATCAATGTAGCATTATCATCCAATAACTACAGAGTAAATAAGCAATGAACAAATGAACAATCATATACATACACAGTACACCATTGTTTTACGTGGAAACTCAAAGCGGGAGAAAACCACATAATTATTTTATTATATGTCTTGAAGAATTACATTCATTGGAAGCACCAACTTCCTTTGTTTTCTAGCTTCAACTGGAAGGAAGCTCCAACCCCCTAGTTTCTCAGGCTACAACCTGAGGGAAGCTCCAACTCCCCAATTATCTGGCTACAACCAGAAGGAGGCTACAACCCCCTATGTTCTCTAGCTACAAGCGGAAGGTGGATACAACCACCTGTCCTTGCCTCGTCCAACCACCCCGACGTATAAGTAGAATGATGGAACCACTGTCACACTATCATTATAATGTATATTGTTTTAAACATGTACCAATCAACCTGCACCAAACAACCCATACCAATAACCTAAACCATGCATCAACCTGTACCTCAATCTGTAATCAACCTGTATCATAAAAAAGTGCATCAACCATGCACCAACCTATACCATAAACAAGTGAATCAACCATGCACCAACGTGTACCTCAACCTGTATCATGAATAAGTGCATCAACCATGCACCAAACCTGTCTGAATAACCTATCACAACAACCTGTCCAAAAACAAGTGTATCCATCCATGTACCAAGCATGTACCAATTATGTATCAACTACCCATCAACTATGACTCATCAATATGTACCAACATCATTAACTATATATTAAATTTTGCAGCATCGACAATCATTCTCCAATGAGAGGCCATATGGGCCACCCTGAGGCTAGCCAGGGATATTTAGAGAATCAACTAGTCTTGTGAGGTATTGACAAAATCCTTGGGGAACGTACAACCTATGTGAGTCAAACAAAAGTCAGGACGAATGAGATGTTATGTGAGTCTAATGCAAAAGTCAGGGAGAACGTACAACCTCTGTGAGCTTAGATAGTCTAGTGAAAACGTTAGGGGGAACGTACAACCTCTATGAGCCTACTAAAGCCTTATGAGCCATGAGAAAATGTCAAGGCATCTAGCAAAATTCAGGTTGAATATAAAATTCCTATGAGCTAGAAACAAACAATATTCATAATATTGAAAATGATATAAATGTGTTGATCTAGTGCGTTCGCACATGTAACATTATCCACCATGAAGAGAATTTTGAATTGACTTGTTAAGAGTCGAGTTGTAACTAAAGTCTCAAGTCTAGTTCTATTTTATAACTAAAGTGTAAATGATGAGTTGTAATTGAAGTCTTAAGTCTAGTTCTATTTTCGAACTAAAGCGTAATGTTGAGTTGTAACCGAAGTCTTAAGTCTAGTTCTATTTTCGAACTAAAGTGTAATGATGAGTTGCAACTGAAGTCTTAAGTCCAGTTCTATTTTCGAACTAAAGTGTAATGTTGATTTGTAACTGAAGTCTCAAGTATAGTTCTAGTCTTGAACTAGAGTATACCAGTCTCAATTCTAGTTCTAAGTTCAAACTAAACTATGAAGCTGAGTTATGATTAAAGTTACTATTTAGAGCCTCTCCTCTTCTCCTCTTCAACCTATATATAAGAAGAGGCTGACCCTTCTCTTCAACACAATTTTGATATGCAGGTTAAGGGTGAAGTAATAGAGAAGCATATCGATGATAAAGAGGCAACATATCAAAGAAGCATATCAACGTTGTATACAATAGAGGAAGCATATCAGAGGTGTATTTGAGAAAGGTCTCTTAGGTCTTTGTCAGGTCAGAGTCATCTTGGCAAGCTCTTTAAGAGAAAAACATTCATGGTGGATATTTGTAAGTGATCTTACATTATTAATGCAATAAAGGAATATCGTTTGTTGGGCTTTTTCTCCCTGTACAACGTTTCCCTAGGGTATATTTGTTGTTGATGTGCATGCTTACTTATCTACATAGTTATTGTTATTCAGTTATGATTTGGTATTGTTGAAGTGTATTAAGATGGAATCAAAGTGTTGAAGAAAATAAAAGAATTAATCCGCATAAGAAATCAAGCTCATAATTTAACATGGTATCAGAGCTTAGGGTGTGTTAAACATGATGAAGTATTTTAGAAGGTACAAATAGATCCAAGATATCTTGATTAAGTTTCCAGTGTGAAGTCCATGGCATCCTCCATTTCAGTCAAGGCCGAGGATAGGCTCGAAGGAGATACCAATTTCAATGTGTGGAATCTCTGAATAACAAATATCTTGCATGAGAATGATCTTGAGCAGTATGTGACCACAGTGGTGCAGGAACCCACGAATAATGCAGGAAGAGAGGCCTTCAAGAAGACTCAAAAAAAGGCCAAGAAAATCATCTTTGACTCATTCAAAGATAGTATAATGCCTGCAATGACTTCGTTAATGACTTCCAAGGACTGTATGGATACCTTGGTGAATCTGTATGAGAAATAGGCTCCAAGTTAGAAGAGGAAACTTAAGCACAATCTTGAGTATTTGAAAATGGAGAAAGGTGAATTAGTGGCATATTTCTATTCTAGGATAGACCAGATCAGAGATCCTCTTTTGGGCACAGGGGTGACAGTGGACGATGATGATTTAGTGCAGGCCATTTTTTATGGTCTTCCTTCTTCATGGGAGACCTTCTTATCCAGTATAAGTGGGAGAGAGATTAAACCCACGTTTGAGAGGTTATGGCATGATTTACTCCAGGAGGAGAGTTGCACAATTACTAGGAGCAAGCCAACGAAAGAAGAGAATCCATCTTTAGCATCAAGATTCAATGGAAAGTAGAAAGGCAATTTCTAGAAAGGCTCTCAGAGGAATCCAAACACCAAAGGTACATTCAAAGGCAAGAATATTGATACATCTAAGATTAAATGCTTTAGTTGTAATAAGTTGGGTCATTTTGCTAAAGATTGTTGGTTTAGAAAGAAATATCCAAGGAAAGGGAAACATCATGCCTCAACTGCTGAGGATGATGAATCCAAAAGAAATAATAGAAGTCCTTCTAATGAGAAAGAAAATAGAAAAGAATATTGTTTGGTTTATGCCTTATCTAGTTCAATTTTAACAGGGCCGAAAACTTGGTTAGTAGACAGTGGTGCATCAAAGCACATGACAGGGTACAAGGAGATCCTCTCAGATTTTGAGACTAAATATTTTGTAGAGCATGTTGAGCTTGGGGATGACAAGTGTTACAAGATAGAGGGAGTAGGCTCTATCTCATTTAGATTGGAATCTGGGGCTAGACATCATGTTGATGAAGTATTATATGTTCCAGGGCTCAAGAAGAATCTATTATCAGCTGCAACCCTTGAGAACACCGTATATTGGATGATCTTTAAGGACAAGAAGGAACTACTATGGGATAAATGTATTCATTTAAGTACACCAGAACCCATTGGAACTCGCAGTGGAGGACTATAAGTCGTGTCAAGACAGTTAGTTTAGGCATTGTCTCATGATGTGACTAGCTCCAATGCGTTGGGGCACAGAAGACTTGGACATATTCATTATAAATCTCCTCCATATCTACAGAACATGGTATGTGGCATGCCCTCTGTTTCTCTTAGTAAAAATGAAATTTGTAAGGGATGCATGCTAGGTAAAAATATAAAGAAAGCATTTCCTAGTAGTGACAACAGAGCTCAGGGCATCTTAGATCTGGTTCATTCTCATGTATGTGGCCCCATGTCACCTTCCTCACTCAGTGGTTTTTTTATTATGTCATTTTTATTGATGATTACTCAAGAAAATGTTGGATATATTTCATTAAAGCTAAAAGTGACACATTTGATAAATTCAAATAGTATAAAGCCTTTATTGAAAAGAAGACAGGGAAACACATCGAAATCCTTAGAACGGACAATGGAGGAGAGTTTGAATCTCTCCAGTTTGAGGATTTTTTCAAGTCAGTAGGAATCAAGAGACAGTTGACCATTCCATATAACCCTCAACAAAATGGAGTTGTTGAGAGGAAAAATAAGACAATTTGTGAGGCAACAAAAGCAATGATGTTTCATCAGGATCTGCCAAATTCTTTATGGGAAGAAGCTACCTCCACCGTCGTGTATATTCAAAATAGGTGTCCACATGTTATATTGAAGGAAAAGACTCCTGAAGATATATTCTCAAGGATCAATCCTGAAGTAGAGAATCTAAGGATATTTGGGTGTCCTGTGTATATTCATGTCCCTAAGGAAAAGAGGACAAATATGGAACCCTCGGGCAAGAAAGGGGTTTTTGTGGGGTACAGTGAGAATTCCAAGTCTTACAGGATTTATTTACTAGGTCAGAGGCAAATAGAGGTAGGCATAGATGTGACTTTCCATGAGGAAGCCAAATTTAAGAAATCCAGAGAGCTTCAGCAGGAATTAGAAGCAATTCAACTAGCTTCATCTTCTTATGGAAATGAAGAGTCAGATGATCAGAGGGAGGAACCTCATGAAGGGCCAAGTAATGAGCCCCTAGAACCTGTTGAAGTGTTATAAAGAACTATTGAAGAAACTCCAGCCAAAAGGAAGCCAGGGTGGCTTAAAGGAATAATGTAGGAAGCAGAAAGGATAACTTCTCCCAAAGGAACTTTAAGGGAAAGGAAGAGGCCTCATAGGTTTGGAGTCTATGTTTCACTTATGAGAAGCATTAGTGATGTCAAACATTCTTCATTTGAAGAAGAAGATAAATTACGGGTATGGAAGGATTCCATGCTTAAGGAATACAAGTCTATTATAAAGAACAATGTTTGGGACATTCTGTTGAGGCCAAAAGACAAATCAGTGGTTTCTTCCAAATGGATCTATAAGATCAAACATGCAATTGATGGAAGTGTGGAAAAGTTCAAAGAAATATTTTTAGCCAGAGGCTTCACTTAGAAAGAAAGAATCGACTACGAAGAGACTTTTTCCCTTGTAGCCAGGTATACCTCCATTCGAACTATTATTTCTTTATCTCCCGTTCTTGGTTGGAAGCTACATCAGATGGATGTAAAAATGACATTCTTGAATGGAAAGATTGAACATGAGGTCTTTGTGGAACAACCATGGTTTTGTACTGCATAACAAAGGAAATCATGTATGCAAGCTAAGGAAGGCCTTGTATGGTCTTAAGCAGGCTCTGAGAGTTTGGTATGACAGTATTGATGGTTTTCATAAAAGCCCGAGCTTTCAGAAAAGTGATGTTGATGCAAATATGTACTTCAAGGTAAGAGGTAACCAACCTGTTATACTAATCATATATGTTGATGATCTCTTTGTAACAGGAGATGAAGGGCTAATAGCCTGGTGTAAGAGGGATCTAACCTCAGAATTCGAGATGAAAGAATTAGGCTTGATGCATTACTTCCTAGGATTGGAAGTATGGAAAAGATAGGGTGAGATATTTCTGGCACAAGGAAAATACATAGTGGATGTACTAAATAGGTTTGGTATGATGGATTACAAATCCATGTCTACTCCAATGATTACCAACCTGAGGAAGTTGCATGATTCTGATACAGGTTCAGATTTGGTGGATCCCACAATGTATAGGAAGTTGATTGGATCATTGATGTACATGATCCACACTAGGCGAGATATATGCTATGCAATGATTGCAATGAGTCAGTTCATGACTGAACTGAGACAGACACACTGGGTGGTAGCAAAGCACATCTTGAGATATCTCAAAGGGACCATTACTTATGGTCTGAGATAAACATCCAGTGGTGGTTTATTTCTGCATAAGTATGCAGATGTTGACTGGGAAGGAAGCCCAGTGGATAGAAAGAGTACTTTCAGATATTGCTACAATTTAGGATCCGTTATGATCTCTTGGTCAAGCTAGAAGCAAGGATCCATTGCATAGAGTACAACAAAGGCTGAGTACATTGCAGCAAGTGATGTTAGCAAGGAAGAAGTATGGATTAAAAAATTGGTTTCTGGGTTGTTTGGTGACAAGCTCGAGATGATGGTGGTTCACTGTGATAATCAAAATTTCATAAAATTGATAGAGAACCCGGTATTTCACGACAAGTCAAAAAATATTGACAGGAGGTACCACTACATCTGAGACTTGGTATAGAGAAAAACTGTAAAGTTACAGTACATAGCCACGAGCGAGCAGGTAGTTGATATCCTGACCAAGCCTCTGACCTTGAGACAATTTGTGCAGCTGAGAATCACGCTTGGTGTGGCTGAGAATGAATCCCTCGCTAAGAGCGAGTGTTAAATTTGGTAGCATCGATGGTCATTCTCCAATGAGAGGCCATATGGGCCACCCTGAGGCTAACTAGAGAGATTTGTAAAATCAACCAGTCTTTTGAGGTATTGAAAAAATCCATGGGGAACGTACAACCTTTATGAGTCAAACCAAAAGTCAGGATGAATGAGATGTTATGTGAGTCTAGTGAAAAGGTCAGGGGGAACGTACAACCTCTGTGAGCTTAGATAGTCTAGTGAAAAAGTCAAGGGGAGTGTACAACCCCTGTGAGCATAGACAGACTAGTGAAAAAGTCAGGGGGAGCATACAACCTCTGTGAGCCTAGTCAACCCTTATGAGACATGAGAAAAATTCAAGGCAACTAGAAAAAGTTAGGTTGAATATAAAATTCCTATGAGCTAGAAACAAACGATATTCCTAATATTACAAATGATATAAATGTATTGATCTAGTTCGTTGTCACATGTAACATTATCCACCATGAAGAGAATTTTGAATTTCCTTGTAAAGAGCCAAGTTGTAACTGAAGTCTCAAGTCTAGTTCTATTTTAGAACTAAAGTGTAAATGTTGAGTTGTAACTGAAGTCTTAAGTCTAGTTCTATTTTCGAACTAAAGTGTAATGTTGAGTTGTAACTGAAGTCTTAAGTCTAGTTCTATTTTCGAACTAAAGTGTAATGCTGAGTTGCAATTGAAGTCTTAAGTCTAGTTCTATTTTCAAACTAAAATGTAATGTTGAGTTGTAACTGAAGTCTCAAGTCTAGTTCTATTTTCGAACTAGAGTATACTAGTCTCAAGTCTAGTTCTATTTTCGAACTAGAGTATACTAGTCTCAAGTCTAGTTCTAAGTATGAAGTTGAGTTATGATAAAAGAATGCAAACAAGTTACTATTTCGATCCTCTCCTCTTCTCCTCTTCAACCTATATAAGAAGAGGTCGACCCCTCTCTTCAACACAATTTTGATATGCAGGTTAAGGGTGAAGCAATAGAGGAGCATATCAGTGATAAAGAGGCAACATACTAAAGAAGTATATCGGTGTTGTATACATTAGAGGAAGAATATCAGAGGTGTATTTCAACAAGGTCTCTTAGGTATTTGTTAGGTCAGAGTCATCTTGGAAAGCTCTTTAAGAGTAGGGAATTCATGGTGGATATTTGTAAGTGATCTTACATTATTAATGCAATAAAGGATCATCATTTGTTGGGGTTTTTCTCCCTGTACAGGGTTTCCCCAGGGTATATGTGGTGTTGATGTGCATGCTTACTTATCTACATAGTTATTTCTATTCGGTTATGATTTCATATTGTTCAAGTGTATTAAGATGGAATCAAAGTGTTGAAGAAAATAAAAGAATTAATCCACATAAGAAATCAAGCTCATAATTTAACATGGTATTAGAGCTTAGGGTGTGTTAAACATGATGAAGTATTTCAGCAGGTACACATAGATACAAGCTAGCTTGATTAAGTTTCCAATGTGAAGTCCATGGCATCCTCCATTTCAGTCAGGGCAGAGGATAGGCTCGAAGGAGCTACCAACTTCAATGTGTGGAAGATTCGGATAAAAAATATCTTGCAGGAGCATGATCTTGAGAAGTATGTGACCACAGTGGTGGAGGAACCCACAAATAATGCAGGAAGAGTGGCCTTTAGGAAGATTCAAGAAAAGGCAAAGAGAATCATAATTGACACTGTCAATGACAGTATAATGCCTGCAATGACTTCATTAATGCCTGCCTAGGACTGTATGGATACCTTGGTGAATCTGTATGAGAAACAGGCTCCAAGTCAGAAGAGGACACTTAAGCAAAAGAATAATTATTTGAAGATGGAGAGAGGTGAATCAGTGGCATCTTTCTGTTCTAGGATAACCCATATCAGAGATCATCTTTTGGTCACAAGGGTGACAGTGGATGATGATTATTTAGTGCAGGCCATTTTTGACGGTCTTCCTTCTTCATGAGAAACCTTCTTATCCAGTATAAGTGGGAGAGAGATTCATCTCATGTTTGAGAGGCTATGGAATGATTGCCTCCAGGAGGAGAGTTGCACAACTACCAGGAGTGAGCTAATGGAAGAAGAGCACTCAACTTTAGCATCAAGATTCAAGGGAAAGAAGAAAGACACTTTCCAGAAAGGCTCTCAGAGGAATCCAAACACCAAAGGTACATTCAAAGACAAGAATATTGATACATCTAAGATTAAATGATTTAGTTGTAATAAGTTGGGTCATTTTGCTAAAGATTGTTGGTTTAGAAATAAATATCCAAGGAAAGGGAAACATCATGCCTCAATTGTTGAGGATGATGAATCCAAAGGAAATCAAGGAAGTCATTCTAATGAGAAAGAAAATAGAAAATGGTATTACTTGGTTTATGCCTTATCCAGTTTAGTTTTCATGGGGCGGAAAACTTGTTTAGTAGATAGTGGTGCATCAAATCACATGACAGGGTACAAGGAGATCCTCTCATATTTCGAGACAAAATCTTTTGCAGAGCATGTTGAGCTTGGTGATGACAAATGTTACAAGATAGAGGGAGTAGGCTTTATCTCCTTCATATTGGAATCTGGGGCTAGACTTCATGTTGATGAAGTATTATATGTTCCAGGGCTTAAGAAAAATATACTATCAGTTGCAGCCCTTGAGGACAAGGGATATTAGGTGATATTCAAGGATGGGAAGGCACTACTATGGGCTAAAGGTAGCCATTTAAGTACAACATAACCCATTGGAACTTGTAGTGGAGGACTGTACGTCGTGTCAGGTCAGTCAGTTCATGCATTGGCTCATGATGCGACTAGCTCCAGCGAGTTGTGGAACAAAAGACTTGGACATCTTCAGTACAAAGATCTTCCAAATCTACAGAACATGGTATGTGGCATGCCCTCTATTTCTCTTAGTAAAAATGAAATTTGTAAGGGATGCATGCTAGGTAAAAATATAAAGAAATCATTTCCTAGTAGTGACAATAGATCTCAGGGCATCTTAGATTTGGTTCATTTTATGTATGTGGTCCCATGTCATCTCCCTCACTCAGTGGTTGTTTGTATTATGTCATTTTTATTGATGATTACTCAAGAAAATGTTGGATATATTTACTTAAAGATAAAAGTGACACATTTGATAAATTCAAAGAGTATAAATCCTTTATTCAAAAGTAGACTGGGAAACACATCAGAATCCTTAGAACAAACAATGGAGGAGAGTTTGAGTCTCTCCAGTTTGAGGATTTCTGCAAGTCAGCAGGAATCAAGAGACAGTTGACTGTTCCATATAACCCTCAGCAAAATGGATTTGTTGAGAGGAAAAACAGGACAATTTGTGAGGCAGCAAAAGTAATGATGTTTGACCAGGATCTGCCAAATTCTTTATGGGCATAAGCTACTTCCACTATCGTGTATATGTAGAACAAGTGTCCACATGTTATCTTGAAGGAAAAGACTCCTGAAGAGGTATTCTCAGGGATCAAACTTGAAGTAGGGCATCTAAGGATATTTGGGTGTCCTATGTATATTCATGTCCCTAAGGAAAAGAGGACAAAGATGGAACCCTCGGGAAAGAAAGGGGTTTTTGTGGGGTACAGTGAGAACTCCAAGGCTTACAAGATTTATGTACCATGTTAGAGGAAAATAGAGGTAAAAATATATGTGACTTTCCATGAGGATTCCGCATTTAAGAAATCTAGAGAGCTTCAATAGGAATTATAAGCAGTTCAGTGAGCTTCACCCTCTTCTAAAAATGAAGAGTCAGATGATTAGAGGGAGGAAACTCATGAAGGGCCAAGTAATGAGCCCCTAGAACCTGTTGAAGTGTTAGAAATAACTCTTGAAGAACCTCCAGCCAAAAGGAAGCCAAGGTGGCTTAAAGAAATAGTGCAGGAAGAAGAAAGGATAGCTTCTCCCAAAGGAACTTTTAGGGAAAGGAAGAGGCCTCATAGGTTTGGAGGATATGTTGCACCGATGAGCAACATTAGTGATGCCGAACCTTCTTAATTTGAAGAAGAAGATAAATTACAAGTATGGAAGGATGCCACGCTTGAGGAATACAGGTCTATTATAAACAACAATGTTTGGAACATTGTGTTGAGGCCAAAAGACAAGTCAGTGGTTTCTTCCAAATGGATCTATAAGATCAAACATGCAATTGATCGAAGTGTGGAAAAGTTCAAAGAAATATTTGTAGCCATAGGCTTCACTCAGAAAGAAGGAATCGACTACGAAGATAATTTTTCTCCTGTAGCCAAGTATACCTTCATTCGAACTATTATTGCTTTAACTCCCATTCTTGGTTGGAAGCTACTTCAAATAGATGTAAAAACAACATTCTTGAATGGAAATATTGAACAAGAGGTCTTTGTGGAACAACCATATGGTTTTGTACTGCATAACAAAGGCACTCATGTATTCAAGCTAAGGAAGGCCTTGTATGGTCTTAAGGAGGCTCCCAGAGTTTGGTATGACAAGATTGATGGCTTTCTTAAAATCCTGGGCTTTCAAAAAAGTGATGCTAATGCAAATTTGTACTTCAAGGTAAGAAGTAACCAACCTGTTATACTAATCATGTATGTTGATGATGTCTTTCTAACATGAGATGAAGGGATAATAGACTAGTGTAAGAGAGAGATAACCTCAGAATTCGAGATGAAAGACTTAGGCTTGATGCATTACTTCCTAGGATTGGAATTATGGAAAAGAAATGGTGATATATTTCTGGCACAAGGAAAATACACAATGAATGTACTAAAGAGGTTTGGTATGATGGATTGAAAATCCATGTCTACTCCGATGATTACCAACCTGAGGAAGCTTCATGATTCTGATACAGGTTCAGATTTGGTGGATCCCACCATGTATAGGTAGTTGATTGGATCATTGATGTACATGATCCACACCTAGCCAGATATATGCTATGCAGTGATTGCAATGATTCAGTTCATGACTGAATCGATACAGA
Organism: Picea engelmannii; assembly: GCA_009831015.1. Lineage (NCBI taxonomy): Eukaryota > Viridiplantae > Streptophyta > Pinopsida > Pinales > Pinaceae > Picea > Picea engelmannii. Next base: position 167,803 of record ML778367.1, read on the forward strand.
CACACTGGGTGTCAGTAAATCACATCTTGAGATATCTCAAAGGGACCATTACTTATGGTCTAAGATATACATCCAGTGGTGGTTTATTTTTGCATGGGTATGCAGATGTTGACTGGGCATAAAGCCTAGTGGATCGAAAGAGTACTTCCAGATACTGCTTCGTTGTAGGATCCACTATGATCTCTTGGTCAAGACAGAAGCAAGGATCCCTTGCACAGAGTGCAACAGAGGCTAAGTACATTGCAGCAAGTGATGCTAGCAAGGAAGCAGTATGGATTAGAAAATTGGTTTCTGGGTCGTTTGGTGACAAGCTGGAGACGAAGGTGGTTTACTGTGATAATCAAAGTTTCATAAAATTGACAGAGAACCTGGTATTTAACGACATGTCAAAACATATTGACATGAGGTACCGCTACATATGATACTTGGTCCAGAGAAAAACTGTAAAGTTACAGTACATAGCCACGAGCGATCATGTAGATGATATCCTGACCAAGCCTCTGACCTCAAGACAATTTTTACAGCTGAGAGTCAAGCTTAGTGTGGCTAAGAATGACTCCCTCATAGAGAGGGAGTGTTAAATTTTGTAGCATCAACAATCATTCTCCAATGAGAGGCCATATGGGCCACCATGAGTCTAGCCAGGGAGATTTTGAGAATCAACCAGTCTTGTGAAGTATTGAAAAAATCCAGGGGGAACGTACAACCTCTGTGATTCAAACCAAAAGTCAGGACGAATGAGATGCTATGTGAGTCTAATGAAAAATTCAGGGGGAACATACAACCTCTGTGAGCTTAGATAGTCTAGTGCAAAAGTCATGGGGAATGTACAACCTCTGTGAGCATAGACAGACTAGTGAAAAAGTCAGGGGAAACATACAACCTCTATGAGTCTAGTCAAGCCTTGTGAGCCATGAGAAAAAGTCAAGGCATCTACCAAAAGTTAGGTTGAATATAAAATTCCTATGAGCTAGAAACAAACAATATTCCTAATATTGCAAATGATATAAATGTATTGATCTAGTGCGTTGGCATGTGTAACATTATCCACCATGAAGAGAATTTCGAATTGCCTTGTAAGGAGTCGAGTTGTAACTGAAGTCTCAAGTCTAGTTCTATTTTAGAAATAAAGTGTAAATGTTGAGTTGTAACTAAAGTCTTAAGTCTAGTTCTATTTTCGAACTTAAGAGTAATGTTGAGTTGCAACTGAAGTCTTAAGTCTAGTTCTATTTTTGAACTAAAGTGTAATGTTGAGTTGTAATTGAAGTCTCAAGTCTAGTTCTATTTTTGAACTAGAGTATACCAGTCTCAATTCTAGTTCTAAGTTCGAGCTAAAGTATGAGGTTGAGTTAAGGTTAAAGCATGCAAACAAGTTACTATTCTGAGCCTCTACTCTTCTCCTCTTCAACATATATAAGCAGAGGGCGACCCCTCTCTTCCGCACCGTTTTGATATGCAGGTTAAGGGTGAATAAATAGAGGAGCATATCAGTGATAAAGAGGTATCATACCAAACAAGCATATCAATGTTGTATACAATAGAGGCAGCATATCAGAGGTGTATTTCAGCAAGGTCTCTTAGGTCTTTGTCAAGACAGAGTCATCTTGGAAATCTCTTTAAGAGAAGAACATTCATGGTGGATATTTGTAAGTGATCTTACATTATTAATGCAATAAATGAATATCCTTTGCTGGGGTTTTTCTCCATGTACAGGGTTTCCGTAGGGTATATGTGTTGTTGATGTGTATGCTTACTTATCTACATATTTATTGCTATTCGGTTATGATTTGGTATTGTTGAAGTGTATTAAGCTGGAATCAAAGCATTGAAGAAAATAAAAGAATTAATCTACATAATAAATCAAGCTCATAATTTAACACTATACACCTCATGTATGTGCCAACTCATCAACTACTTGTCTCAACCATGTACCCAACATGTACCTCAACCAAAATCCCTCATCAATTTCATCATCCAAATCTGATTTGTATCTCTGTAATAGACCTGGTGTATATGATCACATACCTTCAAACCTTCCTTAACTTTAACAACAAGAAACTAGCATTTTCATCAAAATTTTCTTTAGTCTTACATGACTAGTTTTGGATTAGTCAACAATCCTAACTTAAAATAATCATAACTATATACCTGTAATAAATAAAGATATGAAAATAGTGCACAATGTTCTTCAGTTTGTTTTGTCAAATTCATCTAGGTGTCACTACTTGGAACCTCTCATAAAATAAGTTATAGAAAAAATGACATATCTTGTTGGATTTTGGCTTATTCTAGAGAGCGAACTTGTAGAGCATGGACCGCACAGAATATTTGTTGTATGGATCTGAAAATTTTACATAGAATAAAAAAGATTGTACTCTAACCAAAACATTTTTTATTACTTAATTTGGATCTGCCATGAAGAATTTATGACATTTTTACTCGAAACATATGTTTTAGACTAGTTTCAGGACTAGCCACAAACCCTATTTTCCACGCAGTGTAACTCCAAAAATACAATGCCCCACAAGCTAAAATTTGTACCACAACTACTTGGATATGTTTTTTCAATGGAATCTCAAGTTCATGGTCTGAATCATTCTATAAAAAATGTTATTGCGAAAATAGTGAGATGACCTGTAAATAACATACCTTAGAGAGCATCATCAAAAGAATTTATCCTCCATTGAATTTTGGCCTTCTTTACTTCACCTTCTCTCTTAATTTCAGATTAGATATCCTTTGGTTACCTCAATCACCTATACATATTTAATATTCTCAAATGTTTTTAAAATGAGAGACCTTTGCCTCTTATTTATACTTTCATGTAGCTTCCTCAAGGGGTTACATTTTAACCATTTTAACCCACTTTCCTTATTTTAGGGTTAACCAAGTTCTAACCACTTGTCCAATTAGTAATTTATCCATTAAATTTATTATTTAAATAATGTATTTTGTATCCACTTTGGCTTATAGTACACTCATCACTTCAGTTTACCTCAAGGGGTTACTTTCTAACCATTTTGAACCACTTTCCTTATTTTAAGGCTAACCCACTTCTAACCACTTGTCAACTCAATAATTTCTCCATTAATTTTATTATTTAAATAATTTATTTTGTATTCACTTTGAATTATAGTACACTCATCACTTCACTTTATTATTTACCTTCTAAAAATCTCTTAAACCACTTTGACTACTTTGATCTTTTGGGGCTTCTAGATGACTCATGAGGTTTCTCCTACTTCATATTGCCATAACTCTCTAACTGTGAGGAGTTATGTGACATTCCACATACCACCAGAAGTGGCATGACATGTACTACCCATATAGAATAGTTTTACCTTCAAATATATTAAAGCTCATACCATTATACATCAAACAAACTTGGGTCCATTACCCAAACCTTTGTGCTACCAGACTTTCTTCAAGGGTTGACATCAATGAAAACCAACCTTAATCAACACCAACTGCCCTGACGTATAAGTAGAATAATGGAACCACTGCCACACTATCACTGTGAGATATACTGTTGTAAACTTGTAATAATCAACCTGCACCAAACAACATGTACGAGTAATCTGAACCATGCATAAACCATGCATCAACCTGTAATCAATCTGTACCATAAAAAAATGTATCAACCATGCACCAACCTGTACCAAACAACCTGTAATCAGCTTATACCATAAACAAGTGCATCAACCATGCACCAACCTACCCTCAAACTCAACCAAAATCCCTCATCAATTTCATCATTCAAATCTTATTTGTAACTCTATAATAGACCTAGTGTATGTGATCACATACATGCAAACCTTCCTTAACTTTAACAACAAGAGACTATCATTTTCATCAAACTTTACTTTAGTCTCACATGACTAGTTTTGGATTAGTCAACAACCCTAACTTAAAATAATCATAACTATGTACCTATAATGAATAAAGATCTGAAAATAGTACACAATGTTCGTCACTGTGTTTTATGCAATTCCTCTAGGTGTCACTACTTGGAACCTCTCAGAAAATGAGTTATAGCAAAAATGGCATACCTTATTGAATTTTGGCTTATTCTAGAGAGCGAACTTGTAGAATGTGCCCCACACAAAATATTTGTTGTGTGGATCTGAAAATTGTACACAGAATACTATAGACTGTACTCTAACCAACAAATTTGGTCTTACTTAATTTGGATATGTTATGAATAAGTTATGACATTTTTACGCGAAACACATGTTTCATACTAGTTTCAGGACTAGCCACAAACCCTATTTTCCACAGAGTGTAACTACAAAAATACAATGACCCACAAGCTAAAATTCATATCAAATATACTTGGATATGTTTTCTAAATGGCCTCTAAATTTCATAGTCTGAATCATTCTAGAAAAATATTTATTGCGAAAATGGTGAGATGACCTATAAATAACATACCTTAGAAAGCATCATCTAGAGAATTTATCCTCCTTTGAATTTTGGCCTTCTTTATTTACCTTCCCTCTTAAATTCGACTTAGATATCCTTTGGTTACCTCAATCACTTGTAGATATTCAATATGCTTAAGTGTGTTTAAAATGAGAGAGCCTTGCCTCTTATTTATACTCTCCAAGTAGCTTCCTTAGAAGCATCTTCTAGGCCACTTTGTCCAGATAGTCACATATGTCCAACTTTGCCCAATTTGTCACTTTTCCATGTATCCAATAGCCACTTGACCACTTAACCCATTTTCCTCATTTTAGGGTTAGCCTTATTATAAACACTTTTTATAATTAGAAATTTCTCCATTTACTTTATTATTTAAATAATCCTCCTTGACTTTGTGACTTCACTTTATTATTTAAATAATCCTCTTTGAATTTGTCACTTCACTTTATTATTTAAATAATCCCCTTTGATTTTGTCACTTCACTTTATTATTTAAATAATCCTCTTTGCAATTACTTTGACTTCTTTGACCTTTTGGGGTTTCAAGCCAATCATATGAGGGTCCTTCAACTTCGTAAGGCCATAACTCTCAAACCGTGAGGAGTTATGTGACGTTTCACATACCACCAGAAATGACATGACATGTACTATCCATACAGAATAGTCTTACTTGCAAATATATAAAAAATCATACCATTATACATCAAACAAACTTGGGTCCATTACCCAAACCTTTGTGCTACTTAAATTCCCCACTGGACTTTCTTCAAGGGTTGACATCAATTACAACCAACCCATTTAATCAACAATATCCCCCTTTGGCATCGATGGAAACACTATTATGCAATACTGAAATCATATCACTCATGCTCCCCCTAGAACCATGTCTACATCTCTGTGACCAACACTCCCCCTCGAATCATGCCTCTATCCTCCGCATCTGATAAATCTCTCCCCCTTTGTCATCAATGAAAAATATATCTTTCCATTCAGGTCTGCTCCCCCTAATTGACTCATCTGATATCCCAACCTAAACTATCCTCTTTATGGTCCTTCCTCATGTGTATCTAAGACATATAAGATAATCATTCAAAATAATTCATTTTGGAGTAGAAATAACTCTGAGTCTCTGGCGAAGATACTCAAAGTCTTCCCGTGGAAGTGATTTTGTAAATATGTATACCACTTGTTCTTTTGTGCTCACATATTCAATTTTGATGTTCTTTTCTGCAACCTGTTCCCGCAAAAAGTGATACTTGATTGGAATGTGCTTTATCTTGTAGTGAATCACCGGGTTCTTTGAGATACTGATGGTGCTTGTATTATCACAATAGATTGGAATGGGTTCATCATACTCAACCTATACATTTGTTAGAGTTTGTTTCATCCATAGAACTTGTGTACAACATGATGTTGTTGCAATATACTCTGCCTCGGTTGTAGATAAAGATATTGATGATTGTTTCTTTCTTAGCCATGATACTAAACACTCACCCAAGTAGAACGCTTCTCCACTTGTGATTTGTTGGTCATCAATGCAACCTGCCCAATCTGCATCTATGTAGGAAATAAGTGATAGATCCTTTACATTTGGATACTTTAATCCAAACTCTTATGTTCCTTTGAGATATCTGAAAATCCTCTTCACTGTTAATACATATGATTCCTTTGGTTCTTCTTGAAATCGTTCCACCTATCTAATCGCATGCATTACATCTGGTCTGGATGCTCTCACATATAGTAGGCTACCAATCATTGACCTGTATTTCCTCTGATATGTAGACTTTGAATCATCATCTTTTCTCAACTTGCAATTGGTTTGCATGGGAGTGATAACTAGTTTGCAATCTTCCATTCTGAACCTCTTTAGTATTTCTTTGATATACTTGGTTTGATAAATAAAAATTCATTGATTGCTTTGACATATCTCAAGACCCAAAAAAAAGGAAATTTATCCAAGTAATGACATTTCAAATTCATTCTACATGTCCTTTGGAAATTTCTAGCTTAACCTGTCATCAATACTTCCAAAAATAATATCATCAACATAAACTTCAATTAATAAAATACTATCTTGAGTTACCTTGATGTAGAGGTTGATGTCTGCACTTCCTTTTCTGAACCCAGCTTGTTGTAGATATTTATCCAGTCTAGAGTACCATGCTCTAGGAGCCTATTTTAGACCCTACAAGGCCTTCTTTAATTTACACACATAATATGTGTTCCTGGACAACTGAAATCCTTCTGGTTGTTTAATATAGACTTCTTCTTCAAGTTCCCCATTCAAAAAAGATGATTTTATGTCCATATTATACACTAATATTTTTGGAGCATGCGTAAGCTAAAAGAAATCAGATTACTTCCATTCTGGCAACTGGGTAAAATGTCTCTTCAAAGTCGATTCCTTCAACTTGTGCATATCCTTTACATATCAATATAGCTTTGTTCCTTGTAACCTGTCCATATTCATTCAATTTATTCCTATATACCCACTTTGTGTTGATCACATTCTTATCCTTTGGTCTTGGAACTAACTCCCAAGTGTCATTTTTCTCTATTTGATCCAATTCTTCATCCATGGCATTATTCCAAAATTCATATTTGTTGGCCTTTTCAAAACAGGTTGGTTCAATCATAGATGAGAGTACTAGGTGTGTTTGTTCTAATGAACGGATTCTTCTTCTAGTCTCAACTCCTGCATCTTTGTTTCCGATAATCCGATCCAAAGGATGATTCTTCTATACTCGTCTACTAGGTGTCTTTGGAGGCACTTGCTAAACTTTCTCTTCTGCTTCTATCAAATCATCTTCATCTTCCTCTTCTTCATCTTTTTATTCTTCTTCGTAAACTTGTTCCATTGATTCATTTTCTTCTTCCTTCAATTCTTGTCTACCTGTTTCATCAATTGTTACGTTGATTCTTTCCACAACTTCATTCAATCTCAAGTTGTAACACTTGTATGTTTTCCTTGTACTTGAGTAACCAACAAGTACTCCTTTGTCCACACGAGAGTCAAAATTTCCTGTTCTACCATCTTCTCTTTTGATGTAGCATTTTCTTCCAAAAACTCTGAAGTGCTTCACATTTGTTGGTCTTCCTTTCCATAGATCGTAGGGAGTTTTGTCAGTGTTGTTTTTGAGCATTACTATGATTTGAATGTGAATTGTTGTATGCATTGTCTGTGTCCAAAATATATCTATCAATTTGGAATCCATTAGCATTTTTTGAGCCATTACCTGTATTGTCATGTTCTTTCTTTCAACAACTCCATTCTATTGAGGTGTCCTAGCAATGGAGAATTGCCTTTTTATTTCATGCTTGTTACAGTAATCCATAAATTCATTTGAAGTGAACTCTCCTCCATTATTAGATCTCAAACATTTGATTTTTGAATCCATTTCCTTGTAAACCTTGAATTTTTCAAAAGCTTCTGACTTATTCCTGAGAAAGTAAACTGCAGTCATTCTTGTATAATCATCAGCTAATAACATAAAGTGTTTCTCACCTTTTCAACCCTTTTTTGTAGTTGGTCCAACTAGATGTATGCACAATTTCTAGTGGTCTTGTCGTTGAATATTCTTTTGATTTAAGCTTGCTCTTTGTTTGCTTTCCTTGTTGACAATGCTTGCATAAAGTGTTGGTTGGTTTCATGATCTGGGGAATTTCTCTAAATTCTTCCCTTTTGTTGATTTTGACAAGGTTATCCAAATATATGTGACCCATTCTTCTGTGCCATAGCCAAATTTCATCTTCCTTTCCTAGGAAACACTTTTTATTTCCAATTTCCCTTAATACATATATGTTGTTTGAAGTTCTTGCAGTTGTTGCAATCAATTTTCCCGAAACTTCTTTTCTTATCTCGCACTTTTGTGAATAGAAATTAACTTTATGACCTTGGTCACACATTTGAATCACACTTAGAAGATTATGTTTCATATCTTCTACTAGTAGAACATTTTCTGTCTTGGTATCCGTGTTCCCAATTCTAACTGTGCGTTTTCCAATGATTTTAGCTGAATCATCATTTCCGAAGGAAATTGACCCATCTCTTTCCTTTCTTAATGTAAGAATCTTGTCTCTATCACCTGTCATGTTTTTTGAACAACCATTGTCATCATACCAACCATGTTTCTTCTTCTTAGCTTGTAGAGCGAGTGTGCAATCTTCATTGCTATACTATTTTTTCTTTCTTATCCATGTCCTTTTCTGAGGTTCCTGTCTGTGACTATTGTTGTTCTGTTGTGGTTCTCTAGGAGGGACTGTCATTGTGCAATGTTTGGACATGTCTCCAAAGTTATTACATTTGTATCATTCAATTTCAATGCTCAAAGATTCAAATCGGTTGTAACTTCTTCTCTATGTTTCACTAGGCCTTCTTGGATAACCATTTTGTGTATGACTTTCAAATTTGTTTATGTATATTTTTTTAGCTCTGCAATTCACAGCTTTATGTCCAAAATTATTACATGCATAACATAAACCAAAAAATATAGTTTGATACCTGGGAGTTGAATATCTTCTGAAAGGAGGTGCTCTTATGAATCCTTCTTCTTCCTGAGTCCTATGTGTTTCTGTTGGTCATTGATTATGAAATCTGAATCTTCTCGATGGAGGAATGTCCCTGTAATTTTCTTTGTAGACCTTGCTATCCCATTTTATTTTTTATGTATAGTTTTTTGGAAATGTTTCTTTTTCTGTTGTTTTGGAGATTGATCCCTTTTCTGTATGATTTTATCCAAGTCCAGACTTTTATTGATAAGATTTTTAACTGCTGATAATGTCATTTAAAACTTTTGAGTTGTTCTGCATATTTTTCTTTTGAAGACCCATTCTTAATGTGACAATTTTTGCTTCCAAATTTCCAATGATCCTGTCTCTTCCTTCTAGTTTTTCTTTGAGTGATTCTTCAATTCTTTTATCTTCTTCAATTTGAACCTTCAAATTTGTGATCATTTGTTCTAGTTCCTGAGTGACTTATTTCTTGTCTAGTTCCACTTGTAGTTTCTTGTTTTTCTTCTTTTCTCTTCTGATAACTTATATGGAACACAAAAATTCTTCTCGATAGTCATATTTTGCCTCTTCATATTCTTCTTCGGCCTCTTCGCATTCTTCTTCGGCCTCTTTCTATTATTATTCGAAGTCCTTTTTATTAGAGTCTTCTACTTCCATGAATAGAACCCTTTCTGTCTCACTGTCACTGACTTCATCTTCATCTGATGGTGAGATGTTGATCCAGATTTTATGAGCATAAAAAAATGAATATAGATTATTAACAGGTGCCTAACACAAAATAACAAAGATATAGTAAAACTTGTTTTCTATTCAATAACAAAATAAGTTGAAACTGTAAAATGCAGCGGAAACAAGCTTGCTGGAATGGTGGCAGCTTATCTCTGAGAAGAGATGCGATGAAAATGCGCCTTCACAAGAAGAAGGTTACAATGAGGCTCTGAAGGCCTTTTTACAATAAGAAAGAATGCCAAAAACCCTAGACATCCAAAAACCTAACCCTAGGAGATGAAGTGCCAAAAGTCATGTGGGCCCCGTTTGGGTAAGTTAGTACATCAACTTCCTAAGGTCGTAACTTTTGCATACGATCTCCGGTTTAGGCATGTGATAGCCTGTTGGAAAGGTATCATTGAGAAGATTCATTTTGGGGGCTCAATCATGCCTTTGTCTATCATTGAGGAGCTTGATCCCAGAAAACCTTCATTTAGGCCCTCAAAATGGCCTGGAAGTTAAAACTGCTAAAAATAGTAAATTGCCAAAATTGTCAGGAAACTGTTTTGAGCTAGTTGGAAAAGGTGGGTGGCCACCAATATCCATATGGATCAATAATCCCTCCTTAGGAAGAAATGGTATCCATTGCGTTGAGGTCCCCCATCAGATCAGTAAATTTCTGCTGAATTTGGCCCCGGGTGAGCCACTTGCCTTGGTGCAGGAGCTTCCCTAATTTGACGACTCGATAAAGATGGATCCTTTGTTGTCAAGTGCCCTTGATATTTTTGTCCACAATCTGATCATTGGATGCCTGTTGTATGCAGTCAGGGTTGAGATCTATTGGTGTTAGTTGTTCTGCTACTTCTGAGATGTCCAATAATGGTGGGAAATAAGGGCGAAGGAGATCCACGTTGAACACTGGGTGCAGGCCAAGGAAAGGAGGAATGTTGAGCTCAAAAGAATTATCCCCCACAACCTTGGTGATAGTGTTGGTCCATAACGAAGTGGGCGAAGCTTTTGATGGGGTCCTTTAAGGCGTTCTTTTTGCAAGTGCAACCAAACTTTGTCGCCCACCTGAAACTTATGCGGCACCCGATGTTGATCATGGCACTGTTTGTACTTGTCATTGGACTTTTGTAGGATATCCTAAACCTGTTGGCGGATGTGCTGGATCGGCTCAATGAATCAGGTGGCTTTGTCAGCTTCATTTGGAATAGGAGATGAGTCGGTCGAGGTGACCACAAGGGGAATTGAAACATCTATGGGACCCAATGGTTGGAATCCCAACCCCACTTGAAAGGGGTTGTGGTCGGTTGAGCTATGCAGGGATCGGTTTTAGCTATGTTGGACATAGGGAAGGCTCTCATCCCATGTGCGAGATTTCTTTGAATTATACATGTGAAGGATATGCACAATCATTCAATTTACAACCTCAGTTTGGCCATCTTTATGGGGGTGGAATGCCATGGATTTGGTGAGCTTGGTGTCCAGCAATGACTAGAGGCTCGACCAGAATGTGATGAGAAATTGAATATCCCAATCTGAGACAATGGTTTGTGGGATTCTAAAATGTACCTAGACTCGTTCAAAGAATATCTTAGCAGTGGCCTCTGTTGTAATGCTCTTCTTGTAGGCAACCAGAATCACGATCTTACAAAAGTGATCAACAACCACAAAAACACAGTCATTTCCCCACTTGGTGGATGGGAGGCCCAACATGTAGTCCATTGAGATGGATTCCCATGGCCTTTCAGGAGTAGGAAGAGGGGTGTACATGCCCTGTTTTTTAATGGTCGGTTTGGCAATAGCGCAGGCAATGAAGGACCTGATATACTTGTCGACCTCCTATCGAAGTTTCATCCAGCAGAAATGTTTTTGTAGCATCATTACTGTCTTTTCAACGCCGAAGTGTCATACCACCCGACTGTAGTGGGCTTCCCAGATCAACTTCACTCGCTCACTTGATGGAACACAGATATGGCCTAGATGACACAACAACCCATCCTAAAGATGGAAATTATCGACAACTGCATTTGCACCCAACATTTTGTAGGTGGTGGCGAAGTCAGGTTCTGTCTCATAAATTTGGGGCCATCCAGATGTCTCATGGCCACAAGAGTCTATCACCATGGTGAGTGTTGCGACTGGTGGTCTGCTGAGGCAATCAACGACGCAATTGGTGCTTCCTATTTTATACTTGATGTTGAGGTGGAATTGCTGCAAGTATGTGGACCACTATTGATGGCAGACATTCTGCAATTTTCCCTATGTCTACATGAACTGCAGTGGCTTATGATCAGTTTGGATGACTGTCTCCTTCCCAAGAATGTAATGTCTCCATTGGTGGCATGCTTGCACAATGGATTACATTTCTTTGTCGTAAGTAGGGTACTTACGGACAATATTTGATAGTGTCTCACTATGATAGACCACGAGGTGGTCGTGCTGAGTGAGAATGGAGGCCACAACATAGTTTGAAGCATCTGTCTCAATATCAAAGGGATTTTGCAGGTCTGGTAGTTAAAGTACTGGGGCTTAGCATAAGCGTTGCTTCAAATCATCAAACGCTTGTTGTTGGGACTGGCCCCACACAAATTTTGCCTTACCACCACCCTTGTTTATTTGGATGAGGGCCCATGCAATATGGGAGAAACCCAACATGAACCTGCGGTAGAAATTGGCAAGGCCCAAGAAGCTCCAAATTTTAGTGAGTGTTGTTGGGGCTAGACAGTCATGAATGACTTGGATCTTGGTTGGATCCACATGTACGCCATGCTGATCAATGATGTAGCCCAGGTAATGGACCCTGTCCATGTCGAAGGAGCATTTTTCCAAGTTGGTGTATAGCTTTTGCTGTCGCAGGGTGTGCAGAACCTGTTGAGTATGATGTAAGTGTTCGATCCAAGTCTTGTTGTAAATTATAATGTCATCTAGATACACCACTACAAAAGTATTGGTGAATGGTCGTAGGATAACATCCATCATCCTCATGAAAGTGGTTGGAGCATTTGTCAAACCAAAGGGCATGACCAACCATTCAAAAAGGCATTTCTTTGACTTGAAGGTGGTCTTCCATACATATGTCTATTCTATCGGGACCTGGTGGTAGCCAGTAATCTTTTCTTGAAAACTTTCTTTGTGGTTATTTTGCCTTTATATTTTTTTTTGCTATTTGAGTAACCTTCATCATTTCTCTTTTTCTTATGACGAAATTTGTTAGAAAAATGACCAATACCATCATAATTAAAACAAATCAAAGGAATCTTACCTCTATACCTGTCGTAGGTTCCCTTATTCAATCTTCTGACAAAGTTGGTCACTTCTTCAATCTTCTTCAAAGTTGGTCGCTTGTTCAATTTATTCAATTTTCTTCAAAGTTGGTCGCTTGTTCAATCTGTTGTTGTTATGATATTTTTCTTTTTCCTTTCCCTTTTGCTTTGACCTTTTGGATGCTTTGAAGGATGCTTCTTTTATATCTGGATTTTCCTGTTCAGTTCTCATTTCATATGCTGTGAATATTCCATGTAGTTCATCCATGCTTATTGAGTTTAGATCTGCTCTTTCTTCTAGTGTTGATATCTTAGGGTCAAATATCAAAGGAAGATATCTTAGTACCTTTTGAACAATTACAGATTCCTTGATTTCTTATCCCAATCCCAAGATTGGAATTATTGTTTCATCGACTCGTAAAAAGTAAGATGCAATGTTCTCATCTTCCTTCATCTTTAGTTGTTCGAACTGACCTCTGTAAGTTTGAAGATTTATTGCTTTGAATTTTGAATCTCCTTCATAAATATTTCGAAGTTTGTCCCAAATCTCTTTAGCAGATTTACAATGTGCAACTTTGGTGGATATTGATTCTCCAAGTCTATTCAGAAGTGTATTTGTGGCTTTGGAATTATTCTGACCAAGTTTCATTGCTTTGTCATTTGTCGACAAAACTACTGGTGTTGTGTATCCATCTACAATTGATTGCCAAATTTCAAATCCTTGTGCCTGTATATATGTCTTCATACTTATTCTCCAAAATGCATACTTTTTTCCATCAAACTGTGGTATTCCATTTTTATATATGTTGTTGCTCTCCATGATCTACCTTTTAGTGGTTAAACTGATTTCTAAAGGAACCTTCTTTGATACCAATTGTTTGATTACTGAGAGGGGGGGTGAATCAGTAATAGAAAAATATAATCCTTTTTAACCATATAATGCAAGTGTTATATAAATGTAGCATTATCATCCAATATTTGCAGAGTAAATAAACAATGAACAAATGAACAATCATACACATACGCAGTACACCAGTGTTTTTATGTGGAAACCCAAAGCGGGAGAAAACCACAGAATGTTTTTTCTTATATGTCTTGAAGAATTACATTCCTTGGAAGCACGAACTTCCTTTGTTTTTCAGCTGCAACTGGAAGGAGGCTCCAACCCCCCTAACGTTTCTCAGGATACAACCTGAAGGAAATTCCAACTCCCCAATTCTCCAGCTACAACCAGAAGGAGGCTACAACCCCCTATGTTCTCTGGATACAACCAAAAGGTGGCTACAACCACCTATCCTTACCCCGTCCAACCACCCTGACGTATAAGTATAATGATGGAACCACTGTCACACTATCACTGTGAGATATACTGTTGTAAACTTGTACCAATCAACATGCACCAAACAACATGTACAAATAACCTGAACCATGAATCAACCATGCATCAACCTCTATAATCAACCTGTTCCATAAACCAGTGCATCAACCATGCGCCAACCTGTACCAAACAACCTATAATCAACTTGTACCATAAACAAGTGCAACAACCACGCACCAACCTGTACCTCAACCTTAACCAAAATCCCTCATCAATTTCATCATCCAAATATGATTTGTAACTCTATAATACACCTGGTGTATGTGATCACATACCTACAAACCTTCTTTAAATTTAACAACAAGAGACTAGCATTATCATCACACTTTACTTTAGTCTCACATGACTAGTTTTGGATTAGTCAACAACCCTACCTTGAAAAATCATAACTATGTACCTGTAATTAATAAAGATATGAAAATAGTACACAATATTCTTTAGTGTTTTTTATGCAATTAATCCAGGTGTCACTACTCGGAACCTCTCAGAAAAGGAGTTATAGTAAAAATGACATACCTTGCTGAATTTTGGCTTATTCTAGAGAGCGAACTTGTAGAGCGTGCCCCGCATGGAATATTTGTTGTATGGATCTAAAAATTGTACACATAATACTATAGACTGTACTATAACCAACACATTTGGTCTTACTAAATTTGGATATGTTATGAAAAAGTTATGACGTTTTTACCTGAAACACATGTTTTAGACTAGTTTCAGGACTAGCCACAAACCCTATTTTCCACAAAGTGTAACTCCAAAAATACAATGACCCACAAGATGAAATTCGTATCACAACTACTTGGATATGTTTTCTCAATGGAATCCCAATTTCATGGTCTCAATCATTATAGAAAAAAAATTATTGTGAAAATGGTGAGATGACATGTAAATAACATACCTTAGAAAGCATCATCAAAATAATTTATCCTCTCTTGAATTTCAGCCTTATTTACTTCACCTTCCCTCTAAAATTTGGCATAGATATCCTTTGGTTACCTCAGTCACCTGTAGATATTAAATATGCTCAAGTGTTTTTAAAATGAGAGAGCCTTGCCTCTTATTTATACTCTCCAAGTAGCTTCCTTAGAAGCATCGCTCCAACCCAGCGACGTGCTACCTAGCCAGCACATCAAGCGCGAATTCAATGGAGGAAGGGGCACCAACCCTCATTTTAAAATTTCAAATTGTATTTAATGCAATAAAATGTGTAAGGTTGGAAGATCCAAAGTCGTTTCCTTTGGGCAAGTTGTAGGTAGATTCGCCTTTAATGGTTGACAGGCTCATGAGATCTAGATCCAATCCATACTAGACAACCATTGAATGTAATTCAATGTAAGTTAATGAGAGTAGGTAGCTTGGACGGAAAGGCTCAAGAAGACCCTCTTTTGTAGAAAGATATTTTTATCTTATTTTCATAAGGAAGAGAGACTAGATGATATTAGAACTAGCATGTTGAGAGAGCGAGTAGAGAGCTCAAAGAGAGGAGAATTGAGACTGTTGCAGTCCAGTATTTGTAACCATTGTATAGACATTCAAATTAATACAAAAGAGAAGTTTTTCCTGCATAAGAGTTTCTGTGTGTTTATCTATCTGTATTTGAATGTTAATGGTGTGTTCATTTATGTTGTAGATGTATGAGTAGTTTCCATCTGCGGGATAGACATAATCTATTGTATGTGAGTTTGTGATGCAGGAGCATCGCCAATGTCAAGCGAGCGTGGGGCAAGTGCCAGCACATTTTGGGAACATGATAAATTGTTTAAAAACTTTTTGAAGATGGATGCACCAAACGTAAATGTAATAGTTAAGGAGAGGCGTACTTATAGATTGTAATCAGACCTTGAGCAACCCGCTCTCGTCTGAAGGACTAAGAAGGCATTTATGTTAGTAGGTAGCTTTGAATTCTCAAATTAGACAGTTTTAGGAGCAGAGGGAAAATGGATATAGACACCCACATTGTATTATTGTAAGAGAGAGAATGAAGAACATTACCAAGAGAAGAGCATACAGAGTTGGAACAGGGAAACTGTGTTTGAAAAACACCCATGTACAGAGATTTGAGTTAATAGAAGGAGTCTTAATTTAGATTCATGGTGTTATATTTGTTTCTTGTATGTGTATGCTGAATGGTATGTTCATGGTTTTACTCTTTCTGTTATACATTTGCTTTCTATGCTATGTATGAATGATTTCAGGATTATGTTTGAAGTCCGAGAGAGAAAGAGTTAGGAAATTGAGTTTCAATTGTTTCTCTGTCTGAGCGAGAGTTACTACAAGGAGTGCAGTTGAAATTGTCTACAAGGAGTGCGTTGACAAAAAAGGTTCAGAGGTTTTGTCTCTGAAAGCTCAGATAGGTTAGCTTTTGTTCTCATTTCCCCAGAGGTGCAGTTAGGCACAGGAGTCAAAGAATCCCTTGAGGATTCGAAGGATAATCTCAGGAGGAGTAGTGTGTTCAACGCACGGAGCCATAAATGCAAGGAGTGCAGAAGTCGCATAAATCTTTAACGAGTTCAGGGTACCCAAAGCTCAGGAGGGACAACGTTTTCATATGCGCAGGCGAGGGCTCGAAATTGTGGAGCTTGCAGAGGAAAGGCAAAGGTCGAGGCCCTTGTTCTTGGAGAAATCTTCCAAGCATCGGAAGAAAGCGTGAAAGCTCAGGAGGAGCATCATCTGTCATCAGATCTGCCGAAAGGATCTGGACCGTTGAAAGTTTCACGTCCGAGAGCAACAGGAGGAGCGCACAAGGAGGACGGATCTGAACCGTGGGATCTTTCTTAGAATACCCGTCAGCCGTCGGATCTGATAGGAGTTGTGAGGGAGTTAAGCCTTCGTGAACAGCGTTGTGAAGTCCCAACATAAATTTGTCATCAGGATATCGAAAGTCTCGAGGACAAGATATCGGGAATCTCCATGGTGAAAACCTTGAAACAAACTTGTGTCGTCCATCAGTTGGGACGCGTGGCGGAGATCGGGAGCCATCGACATTTTGGGATTCGGTTTTTTGTGTATCCTAAAGACAAGAAGCACACACATTTCGGAACCGCAAAGTCCGAAACCCCGACAAGGTGGAGAGCTTCGTTGGGGGGCCAGCTGACGTCATCTCATCATATCAGAGGTCAAGAATCGGAACTTCGGGAGTTCTGAAGAAAAGAACCCATAGGCATTTCGGTGTTTGAAAACCCAAAATCATGAAATGAATGTGGACCGTCCATCTTGAAGGGACACATGGCAGAAATCGAGGCCTTCAGGAAAAATCTGGATAGGAAAGTCCATCGGCATATCGGGGTTCGGCATTTCGTGAATCCTGAGGATAGGAGATCCACGCATTCTGGAACCACGAAGTCCGAAATTGTGAAATGAATGTGGACCATCTATCTTGAGGGGATGTGTGGAAACAATCTAGACTTTCGAGGAAATCCTGAAAGGGAAGCCATTTCGGGAAATCGGGATTTGGAGGATTGAGAATCTTGAGGACAAGACGTTCGGAGCATTTGAAAGCCCGAAATTGCAAAACCCTGAAAGGGACTGCGGTCATATAAGGGGAGATCATGTGGACTAGGAGATAACCATGGGGGCTAAAGGATATTAAAGCATTTCGGCGCATCAGTGTTTTTTGGATCGGCATTTCGGGGGTCCAGTGGATGAGAGGTTGAGCACTTGGGTTGCGCAAACCCGAAATAGAGCTGTGGTTTTATGTGTAGTGGTCTTGTGGGCCAAAACTTAGCCTTAGGGCTAGTCGCCGAAAAAGGTATTTCAGTATTTTGGAGATTCGACGTTCGGGAGATCGAGAAGGCTGAGGTTCTCGACAATGGAAATCGCGAAACCCTGAAACCCGAAATTTTTGTTGGGGAGAGATCCGGTATGTGCAAAAGTCGTGACGGGGGAGAAAAGGAAGGACCTGTGAATTGGGTTTTTAACATAGATTCCAGTGAGGAATCGAAAGAGCCACTTCAGCTCAAAGGTGAAGTTTAAACGATCCATTAAGACAGGAGGTCAGTGCAGAGAATCTGGCCGAGGCAGAGGTGGCATCTACGTCAATTGTGGTATCAGAGCACATAAAGGTTTCTTTTCTTTCTGTAGCAAGGAAAAGGAAGATTCACCATGCCACCAAGAAGAAGGGATAGGCAAACACCCGATCCACCCGAGGAAAGGGAAATACCAAGAAGAAGAGGTAGGCAGATGCCTGACCCAGCCATAACAAGAGAGATGCATGATTTATGCGCCAGACTTGAGGACATGGAGACAGCACAGAGGCATACAACTGGTGCTGGGGATCTTAGTGATTCTGAAAGTGAAAAAGAAGCCGAACATGAAGAGGAAGAAGTTGCAGCCGAAGATGCAGCAAATGAATGCCTACTCAGGGCTGTTGCCAGGATGGGTGCCAGGGCAAAAATGGACATTCCAGTTTATGAGGGAAACCTGGATGCTGAAGAGCTTCTAGACTGGATTAGAGCTCTAGACACTTATTTTGATTATGAAGATTTCGAGGAAGATAAGAAGGTCAGACATGTTGTCACAAGATTGAAAGGACATGTAGCATTGTGGTGGGATGAACTACAAGCTGACAGATGCTGCAAAGGCAAGTAGAAAATCAAGAGTTGGGATAGGATGATTGCGAAGATGAAGGAAAAATTCATTCCCAAGGATTACCAGATTACTCTGTTTCGAAGAATGCAAAATTTGAGACAGAAGCTGATGACAGTGAAGGAATATACTGAAGAATTCTACAGGCTAAACATCAGGGCAGGTCATCAGGAAGGCGATGATGAAAAGGTTTCCAAGTACATGAATGGCCTGAGATACGACATTCAAGATGAGATGAGCATGATGACCATTCAAACGGTGGAAGATGCTTATCATATGGCTCTAAAAGCTGAAGAGAAGTTGAGCCGAAAACAAGGTCAGAGAGGTCGAGGCAGAAGTCAAGCCAGAGGCAAATCAGTTGCCCAGGATAGAAATCAGAAACACAAAGGAGACGAAAAGAAACCTCAGACTCAGACTGAGAGAAGTGGAAGTTCACAGAGAAGACAACATACCGAACAGAGAGGTCAGTATGCAGATGGAAACATTTTTCCTCGTACCAGAGGTAGAGGAAGAGGAAGAGGTGGAGTAATAAAGTGATTCACATGTGGAAAGAATGGACACAAATCTTATGAATGCCTAGATAAGAAGAAATAAGGTGGTGAGGCTCACATTTTCTAAGCATAGAGGCAGAATGTTGAGACAGAGGATGTTGAAGGCGGAATATCACTAATGATGCAAAAATCTCTTTTGACACCAGAGAAGGAAGTGGAGAGTCTAGTACAAAGAAACAGACTTTTTCGGACTGCTTGCAAAACCAAGTATAGGGTATGCAAGGTCATTGTGGGCAGTGGTAGCATGGATAATCTTGTTTCAATGGAGATGGTAGAAAAGCTGGAGCTGGAGATGATTGATCATCCAAGCCCATACAGAGTTTCGTGGCTACAAAAAGGACATCAAGTAACTATCACTAAACATTGTTTAGTTGAATTTAAGATAAGAGGATATAATGATAAGATACTCTATGATGTTATTCCCATGGATGTTTGTCATCTATTGTTGGGTAGACCATGGCAATATGACAGAAATGTGATTCATGATGGGAGGATGAACACATACACCCTAGAGAAGAATGGGAGAACTCACATGTTGCTTCCAATCAAAGATAATGAAGTGAAACCTGAAGTAAGTAACACTGTACTTCTCATGAGTGGGAAGGAACTTCTTATAGAGGTTAAGAAGAAGGAGGAACCACAATTCATTGTCGTCAGGAAGCCAAATATTGTTTTAACCAGCAAAAGGGTAGATGATTTACCAGAAGAGGTTTAGGAACTGCTGGAAGAGTTCACTGACATAGTAGTGGAAGAACTACCTCGTTCGTTGCCACCAATCAAAAGTGTGAGTCATCATATTGATATCATACCTGGATCTAGTTTTCCAAACAAAGCAACATACAGATTAACACCGCAGGAGAATGAAGAGATCAAAAGACAAGTCCAGGATTTGTTGGGCAAAGGGTTGGTTAGAGAAAGCTTGAGTCCATGTGCTATTCCGACAGTACTTAGTCCAAAGAAAGATGGAGGTTGGAGGATGTGTACTGATTCAAGGGAAATCAACAAGATAACCATCAGGTACAGATTTACATTGCCAAGGATGGATGATTTGATGGATTTCTTAAGTGGAGCAAATGTTTTTTCGAAGATTGATTTGAAAAGTGGATATCACCAGATTCGTATGAGAGAAGGTGATGAATGGAAGACAACCTTCAAAACTAATGAAGGGCTATATGAATGGCTTGTTATGTCGTTCGTCTTAACAAATGCGCCAAGTACTTTTATGAGGTTGATGAATGAAGTCCTGAAGGATTTCATCGAAAAATTTGTTATCGTATATCTTGATGATATACTGATTTTCAGTCAAATAGAGGTAGAACATCTGAAACACTTAGCTACAGTGATGTAGAGATTACAGCAAGAGAAGCTATTGATAAGCATGAAGAAATCCTCATTCATGAAGACAGAACTCATCTATTTGGGTTTTTTTATTTCTGCAGATAAATTGACGATGGATCCAAATAAGGTGGAGGTGATCAAGAATTGGCCATCACCGAAGAGCATATTTGAGGTGAGAAGTTTTCAAGGATTGGCTAGTTTCTACCAGAAGTTCATTAGGAATTTCAGTGGAATTAGTGCACTGATGATGGACACAGTGAAGAAGAGACACAAATCTTTTCACTGGACAGAAGAGGCCGAGAAGAGTTTTAATCTGTTGAAGAGGAAAATCACGGAACAACCAATTCTAGTGTTGCCTGATTTCAAAAATACATTTCAAGTGAAATGCGATGCAAGTGGATTTGCAATAGGGCCAGTCTTGAGTCAAGAAGACATACCGATAGAATACTTCAGTGAGAAGCTGAACAAAGCAAAGGTGAAATACTCCACGTATGACAAGGAGTTTTATGCTATTATTCAAGCACTAAAGAAATGGATACATTACTTGATCTCGAAGGAGTTTGTCTTATACAGTGACAATCATGCACTGCAGTTTGTGACTCAATAGGAAAAGTTGAATCAAAGACATGTAAAATGGGTTGAATACATGCAGAACTTTACTTTTGTAATTAAGCATATTTCTGGAACTGCTAACAAGCTTGTTGATGCTTTGAGCAGGAAATGTTTGCTATTGCAGGAGTTTAGATTTAGAACACTGGGTTTTGATGATCTCAGAAACATGTACAGAGATGATCCATAATTTAAAGAAGCGTATGAAGTAGCTGGGAATCAAATTCTCAGGGACAGAAGTCAATGGACATAATACATGATCCAAGAAGGATTATTGTTTAAAGGTAATCAACTTTGTATTCCAAAATGATCCATGAGAGAGAATATGTTGAAGGAGAAACATAGTGGAGGATTGGCCGAACATTTCGGTCATGAAAAGACGTTCACAAAACTAAACGAGTCATATTTTTGGCCGGGAATGCGAGCAGATGTCAAGAGATTCATGGATAGATGCAGAATTTGCCAGCATTCAAAGGGAAAGAGACAGAATGCAGGATTTTATCAACCATTGCCCATACCTGAGAGGTCGTGGGATGCAGTC
The DNA here is from genome assembly GCA_009831015.1 of Picea engelmannii. Classification (NCBI taxonomy): domain Eukaryota; kingdom Viridiplantae; phylum Streptophyta; class Pinopsida; order Pinales; family Pinaceae; genus Picea; species Picea engelmannii. The sequence continues at coordinate 189,715 of ML778367.1, forward strand.
AGCATGGATTTAATATTGGGGTTTCCAAGAACACAAAGAGGGTTTGACTCAATCTTTGTGGTGGTGGATAGATTTTCCAAGATGGCACACTTCATACCATGTCATAAAACCAGTGACGCAACTCACATTGCGAATATGTTTTTCAAAGAAGTCATTCGAATTCACGGCTTACCAAGGAGCATAGTTTTGGATCGAGACACTAAGTTCGTGGGTAACTTCTGGAGAACCTTATGGAAAAATCTTCATTCGTGGGTCACGCTTCACAGCTTACCAAGGAGCATAGTTTTGGATCGAGACACTAAGTTCATGGGTCACTAATTTCAGTTCAGCTTATCATCCTCAGACGGATGGACAGACAGAAGTTGTGAACAGGAGTTTAGGAGACTTGCTGAGGATTTTGGTGAAGGAACACATGTCGAGGGAGAACCTACATTATTTTAAGGTGTAGGGATTTGGAATAGGTTGAGAGGATAAATTTCCAAAGCTATCGAACAAACTTAGTATCTTGTGGTAGGGAGAGTAAAATCCAATTGTTGTATTGGCTTGTTGGGATCCCCCTCTCACACAGGGGTTACGCACGAGGTCATATTTAGGTGAGTTACAGAGATTATCCCTCTATGGACCAACTGTTTTTAGTGGTCAGATCATATATTGGGGGTCACTAGAAGGCATACCCACAATGTTGAGTGGAAGCCTTTCAAGTTGATTTCAGACTTGTTATCCTGCCCATACGTTCCGATTGGACTATCGACTATACCCGCCCAGGGGCTGACTATGAGTTGGTGACCTTAGTAGCCACAATATTTAGGGTCTCACACAAGGTGACGGTGAAGGGAAGTCTCACTGTACCTGGAACAGACGTTGGTCAAACTCACTCGGGCTCCTTGGAGGGTAAATCCACAATTACTGTGTGGAAGCTTGCACCAAGGTGTAATTCCGTTAAGCAGGTCGCCAACGTAACTGATCCACTCGCTCTATCCCCGCCCCTTCCTATTTTGATATCGCGACGTTGGATTTCATCACCAACTAGTGGTTTCATCGTAGGAAGGTTTGTTTGATTGCTTGCTTCTTAGATTCTTAGCATGTGTTGTTTGTTTTACTTAGTGGACCTTAGGTCGAGTCAGTGTTAATGGCATCGAATCCTGGGAGCACCAATGGAGGAACCCCTTCTCCTGGGGAACCTTATACCTTTTCTTCATTTGGAAACTTTGGTCCTCCATATGTTGCCACACTGAGTCTTCCAGGACTCACTATCGGATTACTAGTTTGGTTGTTCCCCACTCCGGTGATCCTGAACCCTCCCAATGTTTCAGTTGCACCTAATACTTTAGATGTCAACACACCACCCACACATCAACCTCATGTTGACTTTTCACCTTCTTCTCCCATCAAGTCTCCTTCCATTTCTCCTTCTTCGCCTAGTGAAATCTCTAAAGCAAGTAGCCAGGTTGATCAGAAGAAGAAGAAACGGAAAGAGAAGAAGAAGAAGAACCCGAAAAGTAAAAAGGCCCCAACAACATCAGATGTTGGCTCTAAGAAACTAGTTATTATTAATAGTACTGGGAGTGTTGATGAGGTCAAAAAGATTAAAAGGAAGAATCCAAAACCCAAATTCCCTTGCAGCCTTTGTAAGGGTGACCATTTTCTGAGGGATTGCCCCGGTCTTACCCAGGTCTTAGAAATGTGGTCCTTCACATCATCAGCCTCTGTCGGTCATGTCGATTATACCCCGTCGACTAGTGATGTTCAGGTTGGTAAGAAGAAGAAAACTGTCAAGTTCCCTTGCATGTTATGTAAAGGTGATCATTACTCTCACCTTTGTCCTTGTCTAGACGAGGCTTCTTCTCTTTTGGAAAAAATTCAACTTCCAAAAGGTTATCATAAGATTTCCTTTGACCCATCGTTGGTTGATGGACTGGTCAATCCAGTTCCATCCCCGGTCAGTCCAGTTGATCAGGTGGTCAATCTAGTTTCCTCCTCGATTGAACCACGAACCCAAGTAGCTGATCCAGTTCCATCATCGATCAACCCCACTCTTCATAAAAAGAGTGACACCAAAGTGGTCGATCTGTTTTCATCCTCGGTTGATCCCACTCTCTCGTTAGAGAGTGACACCAAAGAGGTTGATCCATTTCCACCCGTTGACCTCATTCTTCCCTTGGAGAATGAAACTCAAGTGGTCGATCCGGCTTCACCATCGGTCGATCCCATTCCTCCATTGAGGAATGTCAAAGTGACTGATCTAGTCCCTTCCTTGCTCTGTCCCACTCTTCCTCTGAAGAGTGCCAAAGTGGTTGATCTAGTTTCTCCATCGATTGATCCCATTCCTCCATTGAGGAATGTCAAAGTGATTGATCCAGTCCCTTCCTCGGTCAGTCCCACTCTTCCTCTGAAGAGTGCTAAAGTGGTCTATCCAAGTCCACCATTGGTTGATCCGATCTAATCATCGATCAATCCTACTCCCCTTATAGAGAGTAAACCCAATACTGCCCATGTTTTTCTCGTTAATACAGACTCTACCGTGTCGGGGGGGCATCTCTCCTTCTCCTGTGAAACCCCCTCCAAGTACTACAACCATCCATTTTGATTGGGGTGTGCTAACTAGATCTCGTCTTCCCTCTCACATTCCTTTCCAGATTACATTATAGGTTCGTGGTTAGGACGTTCCTCAAAGGCTGATAGATGAAGGTGCATCCATTAGTATTTTGTCTTCTATTGCTTGGTATGCTTTGCGTTGTCTACAGCTTGCACCAGTTACACAAAATCTGTTAGCTTTTAACAGAAGAACTAGTCAACCTTTAGGGATCCTTCCTCGGTTTCCTGTAACTTTGGGAGGGAAAACTGTCTTTATCGATGCCATGGTAGTCTGAGACCCCTTGGATTTCTCTTTACTCCTTGGGCAAGATTATGTTTATGCTATGAAAGCTCTTGTATCCACCCTTTTCCATGTGATATCTTTCCCTCACAATGGAAGAATTATGACTATTGATCAACTTTCATTCATCGGTCCCGACTGGGTTACCTCCCTAAGTGGTTCCTATATGCAGACAGTATCACCCCCGCCGCATGTCAATTATGTGGCGTTTTCTCCCATGCCCTCAACTTCTGACGATTTGGATCCAGTAGTTGACATGGTGATCTCTTCGGTAGGATTATTGTAGCCTAATCTCCTTACTCCTATAGTGATCCTCGACATGTGTACTTCCTTCCAAACTGATTCTCTTCCATCCGACGAAGATCTCTTGGAAGCCATGACCGATTTTTGTCCCTTAACATGGTACCATCCTAGAGAATTATCCTCTTGGAAGCCATGATCAAGAAGCAACCATAAGCATAGTTTCTCTTCTCTATGGCAAGCTCGTTAAAAAATGAAACAGAAGCTTTGAGCATAGTTTTCTTCTCTGTAGCAAGCTTGTTAAAAAATAAAACAACAATCTGGGGATCGAACCTGGAACCTTGAGCATGGTTATTTTCCTGTGTCAAGCTCATTAAAAAATGAAACAATCACCTCTCCCTTCAAGTTGATTCTTTCACCAGATCTCGTAGATGTCGAGTCGAGTCTTTCATTAGGTCTAGTTTTTGAACCTTCATTTCAACCACCTGTATCCTTTTTCTCCATCTAGCACAGAAATTGGTGACAACCTCAAAGTCGGTGAATGAATTGAAGCTTGGGGGGCATGTCTCCAGCCTTTGCTGATCATTCTGGAGTTAAGCCACTAGATTTCAAGCTGGGGGCACACTGAGCTTAGTCTTTGTTATTTCTCATGCTCGTAAATACATGAGAATGCATCTGGGTATACTTTTATCTCTTTTTCGGACCCGCATGGACACACGAAAAAGGAACCCCCCTAGAGTCATCTTTAAAATCTTTTCAGACTCTCTAAATATGAAAAGATTGTCGAGTGATCTTGCTTCCTTTCACGGTTGTTAAAAGGTTGGAAAGGGCATCCTTTGAGCGATAGTTTATCTCTTTTTTGGTCTCGTTAGACTACTATACGAAAAAAGAACTGAGAGAGTTCTCTTTTAAGTGTTTTTCCAAACTCTATAATCCTAAAAAACCTTCGATTTTTTTGTCTTTGGACTCGTTAAAGAACACATCGACAGGCCCATATGGGACTAATCCATTACTTCTCCAGTTCGTTAAACAAAGGAAGAGGAACTTACCGAAGGTGAGTTATATCGAGCATGTGTTATCCTCCTCGAGCTCGTTAAATCAAAAAGAGGTACTCGTCTATTTGGATGGGGGAAAAATTGAAAGAAGCAAGCCAAGTAGTCTCTTGAGAACATTACCAAGCAATTCTTAGAGTCGCCCTTGAACACGACACTTCATCATTTGCACACATCATAATCCACTGAACCTCTGCACTGAGCCAATCCTTTGAGTTCCTTCCACTCCTCTGGGTCACTTGACGTAAGTCACAACATCCACTGCATCATCAAGTTTTGGTCCATGTCATGTTTTGTTTTTGTTCCTTAGTGTTCAAGGGAAGTATCCACCTCTAGAGTCAGCCATCCCAAATATCTTTCCTCAAAACCCATGTCAATCCATGTCCATTCGATCTACCAATTACATCTCTATGTCCATTTTGTGTCGTTGATGGGGGATACATAAAGGCCCTCCCTCGACGAGTCTATTCCTGTCGACTTCAACAAATTATCCGGGAATCAGGCTTAGAAACCAATTAGTACTTTGGGACCTGCATGCCTCAATGGCAGGCCTCCTCACATTCGACAGTAGGTTTACATCATTGACCTCTGATCGGATGATTCCACGGGTGTTCGACCTCATCTCATCTATTCACATTCGCTGGAATGTAATAGGGTACCTTTGGAATCATTGACATCAATGGTGATCTCCCTCGCACTTGTTAATTTTTCACACCATTGACCGATAATCAAGTGGTTTCTGCCATGTTCGACATCAGGACATCTATTCACATGGTTAGATTCGTACCATATTGGGATTGGTAAGAAGACCCTGGGTTGAGTGACCACTTTGATATATTCTTTGCCCAGGTTGTGAAGGAGTTTATGTTGGACAAATAACACATACATTGTTACATAGATCCACTTTGTATTGGTCGTGGCTATGTCTTGTCATATCGTAGATCCACTGTGTATTCTTCGTGGCTACGATCAGTCCGAGTCATCAGGGTATAGATCCACATTGTATCTTCGATGGCAATACATTTTTATCAATACAATTATGGATTCGCAGTGTATTTTATGGCGGCCATATCTTGCAAGCCTTGATCACCCAAGCATAGGTATGTCTACCTTGGGTTTGAAACATGTCATAATATTTGTTGGATGTTTTTGTGCAGCTTCTGTCAGGTTCTCTACGTCTATACCCTTTCTTGAAAGTCTACAAAGCATTTCAGTTATCAGTTCCTGTCTTCTAACTTCATATTTTGGGGGGCAATCTGTTACACATAAAAAATACTCACTTTGATAGTGTCGCAAGTGTCGTCATTACAAAGGTCACAAGTGTCGCATTTTTCTCACAAGGTCGCAAGTGTCGCATGTTGCTCACAAGTGTCGCAAGTGTCAGGGAAGAATACTGCCATGATGCCTATGTCATGCCTATAATGACATGAGAAATACACTTGAAACACCTCAAACATTTGATTTGAAAGAGGAGAAATGAGTCAGCAGGCTTGCAAATCTTTTGCCATTTGAAAACACTAAAAAAACTAGTTTTTGGAGGAGAGCACTCCCCTATACCTCTTCTGGGAGCGTCGACGCTCCCCCTTACACTGTCTGGGAGAATTATAAATCTCCTCTGGCCCTTTTGAGGGAGTACTATAGATTTTGAGAGCGTTGGCGCCCCCCTAAATCCTACTAGGGAGCGCTACAACACCCTGATGGTCCTTTTGAGGGAGCGCTACCTATTCTGGGCAGTAGTTAAGTTGTTGAGATGAATGGGGGAAGGATCTTTTCATTCTTGGAAGGTAGTTGGATTCGAATCCCTAGTCCAACCATGATCTTAGGGTAGATCCTCAACTAAAGGAGGTAAATCCTCAACTTCCCCAAGGATATCTCAAGTGGTTAAAGCCTCTCCAAGGCTATATAAGAAAGCTTTCTAATGGTGAAAGGGGACTGGAAAAGGAGAATCACACCAAACTTATGATCTCATAAGTGGTGCTGGAACAGAGATATTTTGGAGGCAATAGACCTATGATCTCATAGGGAGCAATCAGTGAAGCTATCATCATTCAGATCGTGGACCTTTGAGCAAGGGGTAGACAAAGAGAACTTGGCAGAGCTGTTGCAATCAATCCATGGCTGTAAGCAATGTTTTTTCCTCATTAATACAATTTGCTTGGCCTATTTATTTCTAGTTTGTGTCTGATCTTACATGAACTTATCGTTGATATATAGATCTATTTTCAAGCTAATATCAATAGAGTAGGAAGTGGTCGTACTTTGTTTTTCTACAGGGCTCATCAAGGAGTGAAAGATTGGAGCTCAACTCGGAGCGTGTAGGGACAAACGTTGATAAAGAGGTACATTTATTCTCCTTCCTTCTCATGTATTAGTTTGTATAGATTTGAAAGGAAGTCAGTGCCCACATTAAGCACTTTCTGTCTTAGATTTAGGGTCTAGCTCTTTGAGGCAATCTACCTGTCCGCAGGGATATTTTCCTACAATAGACTCAGTTAACAAAAGAACAGGACAAAGTCCATTCCAAATTGTTTATGGCATGTAGCCGAGAGGAATTTCTGAGCTGAGAGATTCAAAATAGATTGTGACTAGGAGTGCTAGTGCAGAATATTTCGCAGAGGCGATGAAGGAAATTCACAGCCAGGTGAAGGAGTGTTTACAAAACTTGAACCAAGAATATAAGCGCAGAGCAGATCAACACAAGAGACAACTTCAATTTGAGGTTGGTGATTTGATTCTGGCACATCTGAGAAAGGAAAGGTTCCCGAAGGGGACATATAAAAAACTGAAGATGAAGAATATTGGACCATGTAAGGTCTTGAAGAAATTTGGGGCAAATGCTTATGAGATTGAATTACCCGATGGGATCGGAATTTCTCCGATATTCAATGTCTCATATTTGTACCCATACAAAGCTGAGGAAACAGGAACAAGTGATGAACAACTAGAAGTCCAGTGGACAAAACAGATGCCTGTTGCAGAGAAGCCATAGATGGAAAGCATACTAGACAAAAGAGTTAGCAAGAAAACCAGGAGAAAGGAATACTTTGAATACTTGGTCAAGTGGAAGGAACATCCAGTTGAAGATGCCAGCTGGGAGAATGAAGCAGCAGTTCAGAAGCATGGACAGACCGTGCGAGAGCTCATGGACAGGAACCCATGAAAATTTTCAAGCCAGGGAGTATGATGCAGGAGCATCGCCAATGTCAAGCGAACGTGGGGCATGTTGTTGCAAGAGTTGACTCTAGGTTGTAAAAGAGCCAAGCCTTAGCACATTTTTAAAAGAAATAAATCTTATTGATTGATCAGTCATAGGAAGCTTCTAGAACTAGGTTGAAAATAGTCATTCCACTCATTTATAGATCAGAAACGAAAAGGCATGACCTCGTTTGTCTAATTCATTTTAAAATCATGAGGATGGATAGAAGATAGGGGATGAACAAAACTAAAAGAAAAAGCCAGGTATCTGGTCTTCCTCTCAATATAAGAAATAACACTGAAACTTCAAATATCTGAACACAGGTCTTGTCTCACTCATAGAAAGATAGAGGAAAGGCTGTGAACAAATAAAACTTGTAAATGAGACAAAACGATTAAGATGCAGGTCTTGTTCTACTCATGGCAAAACAGAGGAAAAACTGCACATTAAGGGATGCTTCAAATTAGCTACAACAGAGGTTGTACTAAATTGTAACCATTACAAGCTGAAATAATGAATGTAAAGAAGAAAGCGCAGCGATGAAAACTTCAGAAACAATAATATAGGAAGAAAACGGAATTAGACAGTGACAAAGTATAGAATCTCTTGGCATTCTGTTCTATATTTGCTGAAAAAACTATACATTACAAAAACCCAACCTCTAAAAAGGCTCCCAGGCTATCTCCTTTTGGTGCCTACATCAGTCTTTTTTTTAAAAGAGAAAACTAGAGCTCTTCGTGTTCTGGGAATCTAAAGAGGTTCACCTTCATGGGATCTGTGAACACCAGGTGCGTCTGCCAGAAGCTCTGTTGTTACAAACATTGGTATACGATGGCAAATGTTGCCACTCTTATCAGTAGTGTTTTTGTGATTATGATTGTTAGCAAATAACCGAGTATGGTGGCACTTCTGATCCTAAAATTTTAATTTAAACTTCATGTGACTATTTCCTGTAGTTGTTTGACAACTTGAAAAGTGTTATGCAGTAAACACTGAAGTGATTTCCTGGCACCTCACAATGCCTGTAGCTCCTGAATAGCACAACCATCTCTCGCTACCTTTGTTGAAATTCCATCGAACTCTATGTACATCAACTAGTTTTGAAGGGTATTTTTCAATAGAACTAGTCATATCCCTCAACCCTTCAACACCTGAACTACATCGACCTGCATTCATGGATGAAACTAATATAAGATCATCCATGTCCTCTCTCACATCTGTTGTAGAATGCTTTCCACTGGTAGTCTTTTTCGATTTCTTTGTAAATTTGCTTTTGGAAGGCGTGATAGTGTCAGCATCTGATACTACTGCTAATTCCATTGAGCTGGATCGCATGTATTTGTTATCTGCAGCTTGTATATTATCTCTTATGGCCTGATTTGACTCAGATAAAAAACCTCGTATGGACCTTGGAGTGTCACTATATTCATTCAGAGATTTCTTCATTCGTACAGGCGTCAGAGCCGATGGAGAAATGACTTTGAATGTCTTGCTTCCTTCTTCAACAAATGCTCCACAAATATAATGTGGCATCTGATGTCTCATTTTGTCTTTATCAACAGCTTTCTGAGTAAGCTGAAAATGAAGAGCAGAACCATCAACGCTACAATATGAAACCAAGCCTGTCAATCTAGATACTTGGACACTCCAAATTGAAAATGATGAGCAATAATAACTTTGTAGCCCTTGAAATTGAGTTCCACACAATGATCTTCCTGTCACTGGAGTGTCTAATGCAGCTTTCGACAAGCTAAGAAGTCGCAGTGTTCCATGATTCATTGACAAAATGATACATCTTGGCTCATGCAGCCAATCAAGACTCAAAATTATTTCTCTTGACAGATGAAGATCCCATAAAGGCCGGAAAGGGTCCCGCAAGTCCCAAAATCGGAGACTACCACCATGACCACCAGTAACAATTACATTTTTGCTTTTAGAATCACTCTGTGTTGGAGTTCAACTTTACCTTGGGGAGGTAAAGTGTGGTAGTTTTCTTATGAAATTGCATTGTAGTGAGGTTGCCATGTGTAGGAGCGAATTTGACTCCTGCAAAGTATAAATCGGCCACAGATGGAATAGCCAATTCATCTGTTGTGAGCAGTATGATCTTAACAGAGGATTCTTCCACTTCTCCCTTCTCCTCAGTTGGGATAGCATCTTGATTGACAAGGAAAGCCAAGAGTCTCTTAAATACACTTAGAACAGGTAGTTTTGCAAGAATAGCACGAAGTCCAGCTAAGGGAAACTTCATTACAAATCGCAGAGGCCTCCAGTTCAGTGGTCGCCGTGGCAAGTCCGTGAGAAATTGGACGGGTTCAAACTTTAAAGAAGAGAGAGTGTTCCATAGAGGGAGATTGGAAGCTCCTAGAATGAAGGCATGAATTGGAATAGACAGGAAAGGATACAATAGAATAGAGTCGTCCCAGGTTCCTTATCAATCCATTATAGTCATTCACATTTTCTCCCTGTAGAGAACCCTCAGAATAACATCACCATTGTGATTGTCTGTCATCTTCCTCAACAAAAAACGAAGTCCGTGACAACATCTCGCCCTCCACGTTCGGAACCTGCTTGCCTGTACCCCGACGTTCTGCACCATTACTGATGGTCACCAGGTAAATGGTAACGCCCTCATTTACCATAGAATGGTAACGCCCACATGTCTGCACCATCACTGACGATCACCAGGTAAATGGTAACTCCCTCATTAAAAGATCCCATTTTTGTCGATGCGACAGGCTTTAAAATTACTGCTTGCTGCTTATTATAGTTATAAAGTTCTACATGCAATGGATGATCTGGCGAAAAACAATCTATTTTCTTGCCGTTATTATGTTTGGACGACCCCAAGCCCTCGTGTCTGCTGAAATGAGGAAGAACATCATAGTCTGTTACCTTCAGTAACTCTTCCCTACCACAACATTGCAACACCTGTATTTTTCGTCGAGTCCTTTCTTGCAACAAGGGTTTCGTAACCTTCCAACAGGCGGAAAAACGTATGGAGCATTAACAATAATATGTCTTCGTCTTCTCTGGAAAATTGAGGTCATCAACTATAGATATGATAGTCGATATTTTAATGTGGTTTTCCCTATCGTTTCCATGAGCTGTGACTCTCGAATCATTATAGACGTCTTTTGGTTCTAATCATCTTGCGTTATTCACAAACCGAAGAGGATCGCTCCCTACTAGTTTCAAATCATAATAGTAATTGGTTCCACCTGCTGCGACATATTGAAGGAGCCTGTCCACTATATCTTCCTTCGCCTCTTTCATTTCTAGAGCAAGATTTGTTTTATCGTTAAACAGAACCACGGATAAAGAATCATCATTAGTAGTTCTATGCCGAGTAGTAATGGATCGAACAACAGCCTCATACACACATCCCATCCTACAATTGTGTCTATATGTAAATTTTGGCCATTTTTGGTTTTATAACAGGATTGGACATTGAACCAAACTCGTCAACAACAAACATCACATGATGCGGTCAAATTATGCAGTGTTTTCTGGGAATGCATAAGCGAATCAAATTTGTCATCAGGCCAAAATCCAGCTTTCTATTTGTTCGCATAATGTGGACACCTGTGCGATGAGATATAATATTATTAACGTGACCACAAAAAAACACTTCTTACTATTTTTTAAGTGCAACCTAGCGTGCCGTCATCAATGCCATATAAACACTAGCAGTAAATGGACAACGAGGATCCAAGTCACCAGCAGGCCGCACTGCAAGAACACGTTCTTCGGCTTTCCACATTCTCATTTCATCAATCTTACCCATAGGAATTGCTGGAAGCCCATCCTTTTCAAGAAACCGACGCCCTGTCATGACGATAATCATTGCCAGAAACTACGTCCTTATAGAATTCGTACAAATTTTCCATGCAGAGATAATACGAAGCACTGTATGTTGTCTCAAAATCCCTTGCTCCCCAAAAATATCATTCCTGTACTCATCCTCCAGGGTCGTTACAATTGAAAATGGTGAACCCAAAGAAACTGACCATCCCAAAGCGATAGTTGTTGCTCTCCCATCAACATCCTGATGAAAAGAAAAACTAGAATTTATTTCTACACCGTTAATCTCCTGACCCCAGACATACAACCGTCTCACATATGGTTCCATTCCCTTCATATAGCCATCACACTAATGTTCTCTAGGAAGTCATCCCCACCTGACTGCGAGTGTCCAAGTAAAAATCCATGAGAGAGACCAAGTATGTTGTTATGTTTTATTGCAGAAAATATTTGCTTGTAATTGTCTGCCTATGCAGCATCGGGTATCAAAAGTAATATGAGGTCGCTGCCAGAAAAAGTCTCTGTCGTTTCACCAAGATTTTCATTTTCTTCTGAAAATCCTGCTGCGCTTGCCATCCGGTCTAGTGGAAGAAAACTGCAACAGAACCTTCGGTTCTGCCAGCATTTAATCCAACTGCTTGTCGGTCACCACCAATTACTGGTGACGCTCTTGAGCCTCCTTTTGTCACTAAAGCTGATCTACACATAAAAAGTATTGAAGTCATTGTACTCATGGCGTCTGATTGATAATCTCTGTTACAACATAGGCTCCCTCTAGGGATGGTGCTTTCCTGAAAGTGCCAAGAACCGTAGACCAAGTGCCTTCATCCATTTGGTTTCCAAAAATCATCCTTATCAAATCCTGAACGTTGTCACTTTACTTGCATCTTTGCAGAACTAAAAACTGCTTATTCATCCATTGGGCTATGGAGTCGTAATGCTTTATAACAAAACCATACTAGATTCAAAACTGAAATGAAAACATATTGAAAACCACCGTTGTAATCTAGTGCTTGAAGTCAAGCTTATTTATATACATCACCTACTTTAACTATTGAAAGATTTCCAAAATCAAATGATACGAAAATGCCAGTGAAGCCTATCCAGTAATTGTCTTCTCATTTTAAATTTTTTTACGCTTTCTTCGAGTAGGCTGAAAAAGGAAATTGACAATCCCCATATGACTTGTTGGTGACCATGGATTTGCAAACCTTTCATCAATTCTTGTGACCAAACATTCATGACATAGCATATTCCTCCATTAAATGAATCCAAAAGATCAACAAAAGGATCGTGGAAAAATATATTGTCCTGAGGTTTTAAAACACCCAGAACTACTTTATGTTCTGATTTATGGTGCTCATGATCATTGAACATGGAAACCATATATTTTTCATGAAACAAAGCAAAGTCTAAAATCTGATCTTCTGGCAGGAAATCATCATAAATAGGTTCACTAAATTCCCGTAAACTTCCATGAAGTACATGATTGTCACCATTTAAAAATAGATTTACATTTTCAGAAATGGAAGAGGTTTGACACTCATATCCGGGAGTGTGTGAAAGCTATAAATCTGTGTGAATAGGGGCTGCAACATAGTCGCGCAGGGGCAGACCCTTCTCTCCCTTAGTTAAAGGAGGAGGTGGTCTCTGTATTTCCTGAATGAAACAACAATCATTCCTTTCTATCTCTTTTGCAGGTTGACCGTGATGCCGAATATCTTCTTCTTGAGTAAATTCACAAGATCCAGCATCTTTGTGAACCAACTCCTCCTCATACTTCTCATCTTCATCAACTTGAGAAATTTCTATTTTTTCTTCCTCCTCCTCAAGAGGACTTGTATCACAACAATCTTCAAAAAGGATTTCAGCAGAATATATCCTCTTACAATGTTGATGAAAAAGT
>ML778367.1:202899-226922 GCA_009831015.1 Picea engelmannii
AAACATAAATAATTTCATGAGGACATCTTCATGATGTACATTTAATTCCTCCATGAGCTTGTGGAATTCAAACAAATGTTGACCAGGATTGTCGTCCTCATATTCTCCAAATTTAGGAAGGATATCTTCCCAAATTTTAATGTTTGGAACAGTGTTTGGAAAGCCATAAACATTTGTAAAGTCCAGAGGGGAAAACCTTGCAGCAATTCGAGCAGCAAACGAATTTAACATTTGAGACCAGTGGAGTCGCCAACAAAATCATGTAGAGTCTACGAACCAAGGAGTCGCCAGGTGAAAGATCACAGCCAATTGAATGCCTATCTCTTGTTCACCATCAAGAGATAGATCTGAACTTTGTCGTATCCCAGGGAAGATAAGTTTGTCCTCTGTCCTCGGCAACGACGCCAGAAAATGTTGTCTCAAGAGTTGACTCTAGGCTGTAAAAGAGCCAAGCCTTAGCACGTTTTTAAAAGAAATAAATCTTGTTGATTGATCAGTCATAGGAAGCTTCTAGAACTAGGTCGAAAATAGTCATTCCACTCATTTATAGATCAGAAACAAAAAGGCATGACCTCGTTTGTCTAATTCGTTTTAAAATCATGAGGATGGATAGAAGGTAGGGGATGAACAAAACTGAAAGAAAAATCCAGGTATCTGGTCTTCCTCTCAATAGAAGAAATAACATTGAAACTTCAAATATCTGAACACAGGTCTTGTCTCACTCATAGAAAGACAGAGGAAAGGCTGTGAACAAATAAAACTTGTAAATGAGACAAAACGATTAAGATGCAGGTCTTGTTCTACTCACAGCAAAACAGAGGAAAAACTGCACATTAAGGGATGCTTCAAATTAGCTACATCAGAGGTTGTACTGAATTGTAACCATTACAAGCTGAAATAATGAATGTAAAGAAGAAAGCGCAGTGATGAAAACTTCAGAAACAATAATACAGGAAGAAAACAAAATTAGACAGTGAAAAAGTATAGAATCTCTTGGCATTCTGTTCTATATTTGCTGAAAAAACTATACATTACAAAAACCCAGCCTCTAAAAAGGCTCCCGGGCTATCTCCTTTTGGTGCCTACATCAGTCTTTTTTTAAAAAGAGAAATCTAGAGCTCTTCGTGTTCCAGGAATCTGAAGCGGTTCGCCTTCATGGGATCTGCGAACGCCAGGTCCGTCTGCCAGAAGCTCTGCTGTTACAAACATTGGTATGCGATGGAAAATGTTTCCACTCTTATCAGTAGTGTTTTTGTGATTATTATTGTTAGCAAATAACCGAGTATGGTGGCACTTCTGATCCTAAAATTTTAATTTAAACTTCATGTGACTATTTCCAGTAGCTGTTTGACAACTTGAAAAGTGTTATGCAGTAAACACTGAAGTGATTTCCTGGCACCTCACAATGCCTACAGCTCTTGAATAGCACAACCATCTCTCGCTACCTTTGTTGAAATTCCATCGAACTCTATGTACAACAACTAGTTTTGAAGGGTATTTTTCAATAGGACTAGTCATATCCCTCAACCCTTCAACACCTGAACTACATCAACCTGCATTCATGGATGGAACTAATATAAGATCATCCATGTCCTCTCTCACATCTGCTGTAGAATGCTTTCCACTGGTAGTCTTTTTCGATTTCTTTGTAAATTTTCTTTTGGAAGGCGTGATAGTGTCAGCATCTGATACTACTGCTAATTCCATTGAGCTAGATCGCATGTATTTGTTATCTGCAGCTTGTATATTAGCTCTTATGGCCTGATTTGACTCAGATAAAAAACCTCGTATGGACCTTGGAGTGTCACTACATTCATTCAGAGATTTCTTCATTCGTACAGGCGTCAGAGTCGATGGAGAAATGACTTTGAATGTCTTGCTTCCTTCTTCAACAAATGCTCCACAAATATAATGTGGCATCCGATGTCTCATTTTGTCTTTATCAACATCTTTCTGAGTAAGCTAAAAATGAAGAGAAGAACCATCAACGGTGCAATATGAAACCAAGCCTGTCAATCTAGATACTTGGACACTCCAAATTGAAAATGATGAGCAATAATAACTTTGTAGCCCTTGAAACTGAGTTCCACACAATGATCTTCCTGTCACTGGAGTGTCTAATGCAGCTTTCGACAAGCTAAGAAGTTGCAGTGTTCCATCATCCATTGAAAAAATGATACATCTTGGCTCATGCAGCCAATCAAGGCTCAAAATTATTCCTCTTGACAGATGAAGATCCCATAAAGGCCGGAAAGGGTCCCGCAAGTCCCAAAATCGGAGACTGCCACCATGACCACCAGTAACAATTACATTTTTTCTTTCAGAATCAATCTGTGTTGGAGTTCAACTTTACCTTGGGGAGGTAAAGCATGGCAGTTTTCTTATGAAATCGCATTGTAGTGAGGTCGCCATGTGTAGGAGCGCATTTGACTCCTGCAAAGTATAAATCGACCACAGATGGAATAGCCAATTCGTCTATTGTGGGATGTATGATCTTAACAGAGTATTCTTCCACTTCTCCCTTCTCCTCAGTTGGGATAGCATCTTGATTGACAAGGAAAGCCAAGAGTCTCTTAAATACACTCAAAACAGGTAGTTTTGCAAGAATAGCACAAAGTCCGGCTAAGGGCAACTTCAATACAAATTGTAGAGGCCTCCAGTTCAGCAGTCGCCGTGGAAAGTCCGTGAGAAATTGGACGGGTTCAACCTTTAAAGAAGAGAGAGTGTTCCATAGAGGGAGATTGGAATCTCCTGGAATGAAGGCATGAATTGGAATAGACAGGAAAGCGTACAATAGAATAGAGTCATCCCAGGTTCCTTATCAATCCATTATAGTCATTCACATTTTATCCCTGTAGAGAACCCTCGGAATAACATCACCATTATGATTGTTTGTCATCTTCCTCAACAAAAAATGAAGTCCGCGACAGCATCTCACCCTCCACGTTCGGAACCTGCTTGCCTGTACCCCCACGTTCTGCACCATTACTGATGGTCACCAGGTAAATGGTAACGCCCTCATTTACCATAGAATGGTAATGCCCACATGTCTGCACCATCACTGACGATCACCAGGTAAATGGTAACGCCCTCATTAAAAGATCCCATTTTTGTCGATGCGACAGGCTTTAAAATTACTGCTTGCTGCTTAATATAGTTATAAAGTTCTACATGCAATGGATGATCTGGCGAAAAACAATCTATTTTCTTTCCGTTATTATGTTTGGACGACCCCGAGCCCTCGTGTCTGCTGAAATGAGGAAGAACATCATAGTCTGTTACCTTCAGTAACTCTTCCCTACCACAACCTTGCAACACCTGTATTTTTCGCCAAGTCCTTTCTTGCAACAAGGGTTTTGTAACCTTCCAACAGGCGGAAAAACGTATGGAGCATTAACAATAATATGTCTCCGTCTTCTCTGGAAAATTGAGGTCATCAACTGTAGATATGATAGTCGATATTTTAATGCAGTTTTCCCGGTCATGTCCACGAGCTGTGTCTCTTGAATCATTATAGACGTCTTTTGGTTCTAATCGTCCTGCACTATTCACAAACCGAAGAGGATCTCTCCCTGCTAGTTTCATATTAGAATAGTAATTGGTTCCACCTGCTGCGACATATTGAAGGAGACTATCCACTATATCTTCCTTCTTCTCTTGAATTTCTAGAGCAAGATTTGTTTTATCGTTAAACAGAACCACAGATAAAGAATCATCATTAGTAGTTCTATGCCGAGTAGTAATGGATCGATCAACAGCCTCATACACACATCCCAGCCTACAATTGTGTCTATATGTAAATTTTGGCCATTTTTGGTTTTATAACAGGATTGGACATTGAACCAGACTCGTCAACAACAAACATCACATGATGCAGTCAAATTATGCAGTGTTTTCTGGGAATGCATAAGCGAATCAAATTTGTCATCAGGCCAAAATCCAACTTTCTATTTGTTCACATAATGTGGACACCTGTGCGACGAGATATAATATTATTAACGTGACCACACAAAAACACTTCTTACTATTTTTTAAGTGCAACCCAGCATGCCGTCATCAATGCCATATAAACACCAGCAGTAAATGGACAACGAGGACCCAAGTCACCAGCAGGCCGCACTGCAAGAACACGTTCTTCGACTTTCCACATTCTCATTTCATCAATCTTACCCATAGGAATTGCTGGAAGCCCATCCTTTTCAATAAACCGACGCCCTGTCATGACAATAATCATTTCCAGAAACTACGTCCTTATAGCATTCATACAAATTGTCCATGCAGAGATAATATGAAGCACTGTATGTCGTCTCAAAATCCCTCGCTCCCCAAAAATATCACTCCTGTACTCATCCTCCAGGGTCGTTACAATTGAAAATGGTGAACCCAAAGCAACTGACCATCCCAAAGAGATAGTTGTTGCTCTCCCATCAACATCCTGATGAAAAGAAAAACTAGAATTTATTTCTACACCATTAATCTCCTGACCCCAGACATACAGTCATCTCACATATGGTTCCATGCTCTTCAGACAACCATCACACTAATGTTCTCTAGGAAGTCATCCCCACCTGACTGCGAATGTCCAAGTAAAAATCCATGAGAGAGACCAAGTATGCTATTATGTTTTATTGTAGAAAATATTTTCTTGTAATTGTCTGCCTGTGCAGCATCGGGTATCAAAAGTAATATGAGGTCGCTGCCAGAAAAAGTCTCTGTTGTTTCACCAAGATTTTCATTTTCTTCTGAAAATCCTGCTGCGCTTGCCATCTGGTCTAGTGGAAGAAAACTGCAACAGAACCTTCGGTTTTTCCAGAATTTAATCCAACTGCTTGTCGGTCACCACCAATTACTGGTGACGCTCTTGAGCCTCCTTTTGTCACTAAAGCTGATCTACACATAAAAAGTATTGAAGTCATTGTACTCACGGCGTCTGATTGATAATCTCTGTTACAACAGGGCAAGCGCCAGCACATTTTGGGCACATGATAAATTGTTTAAATTTTTTTTTAAGATGGATGCGCCAAACGTAAATGTAATAGTTAAATAGAGGCATACTTATAGATTGTAATCATACCTTGAGCGACCCGCTCTCGTCTAAAGGACTAAGAAGGAATTTATGTTAGTAGGTAGCCTTGAATTCTCAGATTAGACAATTTTAGGAGCGGAGGGAAAATGGATATGCACACCCTCATTGTATTATTGTAAGAGAGAGAGTGAAGAACATTACCAAGAGAAGAGAGTACAGAGCTGGAACAGAGAAACTGTGTTTGAAAAACACCCATGTACAGAGATTTGAGTTAATAGAAGGAGTCTTAATTCAGATTCATGGTGTTATATTTGTTTCTTGTATGTGTATGTTGAATGGTATGTTCATGGTTTTACTCTTTATGTTATACATTTTCTTTCTATGCTTTGTATGAATGATTTCAGGATTATGTTTGAAGTCTGAGAGAGAAAGAGTTAGGAAATTGAGTTTCAATTGTTTCTCTGTCTGAGCGAGAGTTACTGCAAGGAGTGCAGTTGAAATTGTCCACAAGGAGTGCGTTGAAAAAAAAGGTTCAGAGGTTTTGTCTCTGAAAGCTCAGATAGGTTAGCTTTTGTTCTCATTTCCCCAGAGGTGCAGTTAGGCGCAGGAGTCAAAGAATCCCTTGAGGATTCGAAGGATAATCTCAGGAGGAGTAGTGCGTTTAGCGCATGGATCCATAACTGCAAGGAGTGCAGAAGCCACATAACTCTTTGATGAGTTTAGGGTACCCAAAGCTCAGGAGGGACAATGTTTTCATATGCGCAGGCGAGGGCTCAAAATTGTGGAGCTCACAGAGGAAAGGAAAAGGTCAAGGCCCTTGGTCTTGGAGAAATCTTCCAAGCATCGGAAGAAAGTGCCAAAGCTCGGTAGGAGCAACAGCTATCATCAGATCTGCCAAAAGGATCTGGACCGTTGAAAGTTTCACATCTAGGAGAAGTAGGACGAGCACACAAGGAGGATGGATCTGAACCGTAGGATCTTTCTTAGAATACCCGCCAGTTGTCAGATCTGACTGGAGTTGCGAGGGAGTTAAGACTTCGTGAATAGGCGTGTGAAGTCTCGACAAGAATTTGTCATCAGGATATCAGAAGTCTCGAGGATAGGAGATCGAGAATCTCCACGGTGAATACCTCGAAACAGACCTGAGTCGTCCATCAGTTGGGATGCATGGAAGAGATCGGGATCCATCAACATTTCGGGATTCGGTTTTTCACGAATCCTGAAGACACGAAGCATGCACATTTCAGAACCGCGAAGTCCGAAACCTTGACAAGGTGGAGAGCTCCGTTGGGGGGCCAGGTGACATCATCTCGTCATATCGGAGGTCGGGAATTGGAACTTCGAGAGTTCCAAAGAAAAGAACCCATAGGCATTTCGGTGTTTGAAAACCCGAAATCGCGAAATGGATGTGGACCGTCCATCTTGAAGGGACACGTGGAAGAAATCGAGGCCTTCGGGAAAAATCCCGATAGGAAAGTCCATCGGCATATGGGGGTTTGGCATTTCACGAATCCTGAGGATAGGAGATCCGCGCATTCTGGAACCGCGAAGTCCGGAATCGCGAAATGAATGTGGACCATCCATCTTGAGGGGATGCGTGGAAACAATCTAGACTTTTGAGGAAATCCTGAAAGGGAAGCCATTTCGGGAAATCGGGATTCGGAGGATTGGGAATCCTGAGGACAAGACGTTCGGAGCATTTGAAAGCCCGAAATCGCGAAACCCCGAAAGGGACTGCGGTCATATAAGGGGAGGTCATGTGGAATAGGAGATAACCATGGGGGATAAAGGCTATTAAAGCATTTCGGCGCATCGACGTTTCGTGGATCGACATTTCAGGGGTCCAGTGGACGAGACGTTGAGTGCTGGGGTTGCACAAACCTGAAATAGAGCTGGGGAGGTCATGTGGACTAGGAGATAACCATGGGGGCTAAAGGTTATTAAAGCTTTTCGGCGCATCGGCGTTTCATGGATCGGCATTTCGGGGGTCCAGTGGATGAGAGGTTGAGCGCTTGGGTTGCACAAACCCGAAATAGAGCTGTGGTTTTATGTGTAGTGGTCTTGTGGGCCAAAAATTAGCCTTAGGGCTAGTCACCGAAAAAGGTATTTCGGTATTTCGGAGATTCATCGTTCAGGAGATCGAGAAGGCTGAGTTTCTCAACAACGGAAATCGTGAAACCCCAAAACCCAAAATTTTCGTTGGGGAGAGATCCAGTATGTGCAGAAGTTGTGACGGGGGGAAAAGGAAGGACCTGTGAATCGAGTTTTCAACAGAGATTCCAGTGAGGAATCGAAAGAGCCACTTCGGCTCGAAGGTGAAGTTTAAATGATTCATTAAGACCGGGAGGTCGGTGCAGAGACTCTAGCCGAGGCAGAGGTGGCGTCTGCGTCAGTTTGTTAAATTTTTTTCGGGTTCTTTAGGCGGTGCAAGTAGTGCACAATAGGACGTTAGAAGTTCTGTAGCCAGTGCAAGGAGTGTGCATCTGAATCTCTCTATCGAGTTCAGAGGAGAACGTTCTGGGAAGGCACACCAAGATAGTTTGCAAACTCAAGAGGAGCCTCATATTTATGGAATACTCAGGAGGGAAGACTGTACAAAGGAAGGCATCGAGAGACAAAACTACTAAAGGTTCTATGGAGCTCTGCTAGGAGGGCATCAAGAAAGTGCCAGGAGTGCACAAGGTGAACTCTGTTTCGAGTTCAGAGATAAGAGAAGTGTTCAGGAGAAGACACTTATAGAGTTACTGAATACTCCGTGGCTCAGCAAGGAGTGCTTGAGCAGAAGTTGCCAATAGGGCACTTATATCCCTTCGAGGAGCGGAAGGGACAGATACCTTTGAGGTATGAGTAGTTGAAGCTCAAGGAGGAAACAAATTTGTTGAATACTCTGGAGGAAGACCCATGCAAGGAGTGCATCAGGCCAACACTTGGACAAAGTATTGAAATACGACCATCTGAAGGCTAGTTAGAGAACAAAGAGTGTGCACAGGGAGAACTTGTTCCAAGTTCAAAAGCTCAGGAGGTCGAGCGCAGAATGTGTCAGGTGGGCACTAGAAGTCCTTTGAAAGATGCAGGAGGGTCAAGTGTCTTAGAGATTGAGACATCCAAAAGTTCAAGAGAACAGTGCAAGTTTGCACGCATAGTGCAAGTGTGCGCCAAGGACGAGGATAAATTACATTGCCAAAGCTTAGGAGGGACATTGTCTTCAGAGCGTAGGCAAGACCCAAAGTCTCTGGGCTTGCAAAGTAATCAAAGGCTGAAGCCTTTGAAATGATTGGAAATCTTCCAAGTCAGGGAGAAATTGCAAGCTCAAGAGGAGGAGTGAAAACAGTCGTTAGATCAACTATAGAGGAAGAGATCTGGACTGTTGAATCTCATGTCCAGACACTCAGAAGAGCACACATGAGAATATCAAATATGGACCATAGGATCTGAGCATGTGGACCAACAACCGTTAGATCCGGGTAAGGTGAACACACCTTAACCCTTTGAAGGTGCACATGAGGATACCCAAAAAGTCAGGAGCCGCAACAATCTTGATCGTCCATCGAAAGAGGACACATAGCGAGAGATCAACATTTCATTGATTCATAACTAGGGGAGTCAGAGATAGGAGTTACGAGAACTCGTAAAGTCTGATTTGATCGTAGTCGTCGATCGAAGAGAGAGCATGGACCATTGATTGTCCAGGGAGAACATGGGATATCAGGAATCAGGAGAAGGGAGGTAAGAGGTCCTCCAACTTCGCAAAACGTGAAGTCCTGATTCGTGAAGAGTTGATCTGATTCGTTGGATCATGGGAAAGTCATGATCGCCGATCTGACATGTGTGAATTCATATTTCGGGAGGAGAGAAGGAGGCCAGTTTTTGACTTCATGAAACGCTCGAAAGGTTTGGCTCTAGGTCATAGAGAGGGGTCATATGGATGGAGGATAAGGGAGGAGCTATCTAGCGCTAGGTGCTAGGCTCCTAGTTGGGATTTCATAGGTCGAGAGAGTCTGGGTGACTCACATGAAAATACCTGACTCGTGAAATCGCGAAGCACCTTTTGGATAGGTGCGTGGTCACAGTCGATGATCACGTGGAAGGAACTTGCACCCAACCATTGTTTGCGCGAGTGCAATTTGCAGAGGAATTGTGGTTATTGTGTGAAGGTTCCAGTGGGGACCCAAAGAGTTGATCCAGCTCAGGGAATTAAGAGTGATCCTAGACTGAGAGGTCGGCAGAACCTCACCATGGAGGGGGCGTCTACGTCGATCTTCTAGGCCACTTTGTCCACATAGTCACCTATGTCCAACTTTTCCCAATTTGCCACTTGTCCATGTATCCAATAGCCACTTGTCCACTTGTCCCATTTTCCTCATTTTAGTGTTAGCCTTCTTATAACCACTTTCCATAATTAGAAATTTCTTCATTTACCTTTTTATCTAAATAATCCTCCTTGACTTTGTCACTTCACTTTATCATTTAGATAATCCTCTTTGATTTTGTCACTTCAATTTATTATTTAAATAATCCTCTTTGACTTTGTCACTTCACTTTATTATTTAAATAATCATCTTTGCAAGAAATTTGACTTCTTTGACCTTTTGGGTTTCAAGCCAATCATATGAGGGTCCTTCAACTTCGTAAGGCCATAACTCTCAAATAGTGAGGAGTTATGTGATGTTTCAGATACCATCGGAAATGGCATGACATGTACTATCCATATAGAATAGTCTTACATGAAAATATATCAAAATGCATACCATTATACATAAAAAAAACTTGGGTCCATTAACCAAACCTTTGTGCTACCATAATTCTCTACCGGACTTTCTTCAAGGGTTGACATCAATGACAACCAACCTAATTAATCAACAATGTCTAGATAGATAAATTCCATGGAAAAACATTTCTATGGTTCTTTTAGTTTCAATTTTGGATCAATCATGAAGGAAGGAGGGACTAAGAGTGTTTGATGGTGCCTTATGCAATGCATCTAATGCATTAACTAAGATAACATATGCAAGTTGGTTTGTAGATTAGAGAAACGTGAGATCGTGATCATAATAGCTAGTTATGGTATACAACAAAGTAATAGTGATAGGTGTAAGGATCCTATGCATATCATATACTAGCATGTAGATATGGCATCCTTATGTATAAAGGATGATGTATGTTTTTTAAATTTTGGAAATAATGAAAGGAAACTATGGAATTTGTAGACCACAATTGCAAAGAATGAAGTTATGGACAACCAATATAGTAGAGTAAATATCCCAATAAAAAAAAAAGAACATTCACCTCATGCACCTGATGGGTGGACCATGTTTGTGGGAAAATTAGATGTATGCCTAGAAGAGTTGCAAAATATAAATCAACTTAAGTGTAAATCTTATGAAATAAATGATGAATTTTCACTAACTCGGAAGTTTCTAATGGTGTAATAAAGAATTACAATGTGTGGATATATCTTGTGGTAAATAATTTTCCATGGAAATGAAAATCGAGTTCCAAAATTGAATGAAGCCTAAAGACAAATTTTCAATGGACATGAAAATCAAGTTCCAAAATTGAATGAAGCCTAAGGACAATTTGAGATAAGGGCATGAAATTTAATACGAAGGATTTTCAATTTCTAGAAGATGTTGCAATATTAAGGAACTGATTATAATAGTAAATGTGAATTGTTGGTATGAGTTGAAGGTAAATAATGCTAAGTGCATTTTAAATATACCAATAGGTAGTAAGTCAAACAAAAGCATAAGTTATCGCAGTGACTTCTATATAAGAAGTATTAAGAAGGTATATGAAAGTAAATGTTTATCAATGCTTCGTTGGTGGCAATAGAATGAAATCGTTGTAGTGCATATTCACTAGTGGGAATATTGATAGATAAAATGTTGTAGAGTGAATATGGATATGATTGAGCATATATGTTGTTTCATGTTAACTTCGAGTCATCTAGTGTTTCATATTCAATGAGTACAATGTAATGACTAAATGTGATTAATGATGGTTGTGTAACTAGAAATGGTTGAGAGCATGGATGAAGATGTTGATGATACTACTACATATGGTAGTCAACCTTGTAAAGAAAGGATAAGGAAAACATAGTACTATTCAAGGAGTTTGTTAAAGGATTATGTAAGCTTCCATAAGACACTAAATGATGAGATAACATCAAATATGTTGATAACATCCATGCAGGTACCGATTAAGTTATGTTTATATTTCATATGTGTTGAAGGGAATTTAGGTAAGATTTCCTTTAGTCAAGATTTGTTATAATAAGTTGATATGTTTATGTGGTTGAATGAATTGTGTGAATGATACCTAGTTGGGGTATAGTAAAGTCATAAATCCTTAGACATATAAATAATGTTTAAAATCTATTAATGCATTCATATGAAATAGAGTTCCATATCATGTCATCTTGTACTAGTTATGAGTAAATAACAAATGCAAGTTAGGATTTTTTATCCTATTCTAAAAGTGAATGCCATGTGAGATAGTCATGTGTGAGGGCATAGTGTTGTTAGATATTGAAATTCTATAGCACTACACAAGTGTCGACTGGTCTATTTGTTTGTGTCAATGTCCTAGAATGTAATGTTCTTGGTTAAAGAGAAAGGTGTCCATATGGTTAAGCAAGTATTGGGGAGGTGGTTGGATGGTGTGTCAAGATGTTGTTTAGAGCTTCCCATTCATCATGGTGGAATGCATGACATGAGAATATGGTATTCTTGAATCAATGCAAGGATGCATCGAGTAGATGTGCATAAGTAGATTACATAAATGTTGTGGTTGTGAAGACATATATGATGGAACAAATATTTGATTTGATTGTGTGAATCCATATTTGTGACATATTTCACTACAGATATTATGTTAATAGTTGAGGTGATGGAATTATGACTATCTCATAGTCCGAGATCATTTCATGGAGTTGTTGTGGATGTAGTGAAGGGACTATAAGCATAGGTTGTCATGTTTTAATGACTAAATGAAATATTTTTTAGGAGAATAGAGTTATAGTAAAGAATGTCTTGGATATGGAAGTGAAAGTAAGTCATAATGAAGACAAAGAATATTACCTACAAAATTAAAAGCTAAGTATATGTGGAACTTCCTATATTAATTAGAATATAATTACTA
Organism: Picea engelmannii; assembly: GCA_009831015.1. Lineage (NCBI taxonomy): Eukaryota > Viridiplantae > Streptophyta > Pinopsida > Pinales > Pinaceae > Picea > Picea engelmannii. Next base: position 215,066 of record ML778367.1, read on the forward strand.
TAATAATTAATTCAAACATTTTATGATAGATAGACGGATGAATCATAATATTTTCATGTTTATGTTTATGGCACAAGTGCATGGTGAATATACCTAATAAAGGAAAATGATGGTTATTGTAAGTTGGAAAGCCTCAAAAGAAGGCCACTATGATAACATTGGAATCCTATGATTTACATATAAGTTATTGATTGATTAGAGGTTTCCATTGGAATGCCTGGAATTAAGGATCTATAATTTGGTGTTATTATTATTGTGCAAGCCTTGTAAAGATGGATCCATTGAGGGAATGTTTAGTAAAGGAGGGGATGCTTGATCCTAGAAGGGATAGTTTTTGAAAGAAAATGGAAACTTAAATGAATTTTTTGTGAGAGATCCACATAAAATGATTCTAAGGATCAAGGAAGGTGTGTCAGAAAGGACAATGAGATGAACTCTTGCTCATGGTATCCTTGGGAAGAAGAGAAAAAATCCTATAGATATGTATTGCATTGATTGCATAATTGATCTTATGTTATGTGTAACATACCCATTTTTAATCCCCGTGAAATAGAATCTAATTGTATAAATTTGATTTAGACTGGTTAGCCTATGTGTAGGGTCAAAGAGCTTGTATTGGTTTAATATGACCGAGGGCCAAATCGTATATTATGTGAATTGTAATAACTAGTCAAAATAGTAATCGCTAGTTGCGATACGAGAGGGATGAAGATGATGGGGGGCTATGATTCCAAAAGAGAGAGGGGATCCAAGGGGGAATTATTCATGGGTATTAATCCAACCCACATTCCTAAATTATTATTATTTTTTTGTAAAATTTCTATTTGTTGTTGAGTGTTCCTAAATCCAACCATTAAACGCGTGTAAGAGTATGGGCGTGAGGAGTCACATCCCGTAGTTATTGGAGAGCATCAACATGAGTACAATCATCTTGGGGAAGAGTGTAAGTCAAGTCAAGCAAGAAAGCAAAGAGAGGAAAATTTGTATGGACAAGGAGGTAGTTTTTTTACAGTCACGTTTTTTCACAGAGAGCATTTTTTACTTGTATATTTTGGACAACAAGAGAGGTGATGAGTTCTAGGAAGAGAACCAACCAGGTTCACTTGAAGACAACCATTGTTGGCTTGTGTTGTTTGTTGAGAAAGAAGCTTATGTGCTTGTAAATCGGGCTGTAAGCTTGTGAATCGTTTTTATGTTGAGAAAATGACTCAAGAGCATAGTGAGGGTTGTTGTGAGAAATCTTGGAGTAGCTGGAAGGATTATTGATTAATCAAATGCATTGGAGCCTTAGAGGTAAGTGGGAAGGCTCGAGGGACTATGTGCAGTGAAGAGAGATCCCATCCCTTGGGTTGTGCAGGCTGTGGGGAACAAAGAGGAACCTAGGTTTTGGGGATGTTGTGTGTGAAGAGTGGATAGACAAAGTGCCAGATCTCTTTGTGGACTCATAGCCTCAGCTCGAGGGTGGATTTCTATGGAGATAAAATGAATATAAATGCCTATGGATGGAAGGTTCATCCTTCGTATGCAACTAATTGGTTAGTTATTAACTAATAAGTTCTTTGTTGTGTTTATTATGATATTCCACTATGTAAATTGTTTATATGGATTTTGCTTGTTTGTTTTTTTCTTAATTAGTTGCATTAATTTTTTAATATATGTTATTAAATGCATTTAGAATTGTGGTACCAGTCAAATGGTTAAATTATGTGTGATATATAGTTGGAAGCTACAAGAAATTAATAAGAATAAAATGGTATGTTTTAATGCGTATTTTGCACGTAATATTGCTCAACTAGAGGCTCGAGACGTTACAATATGGTATCAGAGCTTATGGTTCAACACTAGAACTATATGGGACAAGAAATAATGCGAATTTAGGTAAATGTTTCTATTACAGATGTTTCTGTGAGTGATGTGGCAAATTTGGGGGAAAACAAATAAAAATTAGAGTGAAAATCCCCAAATTTGTCGGAAAATTTTGAGTGAAATTTCCTCAAAACCCTCTCAAAGATGATATGGGGCATCGATATGCAGATTTGCAGAGTCAAATTCGACTTGGAAGTTCATATTTTGTGTTTTAATGGATTCTATAGTGCTAGACAAAGTTCACCGAATTCACGATTGAGATCAACCTTGATCTTGAGATAAACATCTTAGATTCATTGTGATAAAATATAAAAATTTATAAGGTTTTGGTCGTTTAGAAGGTTGATCATATCAACAACCATGATTAGTTTTCAGAGGTTTGGGAAATGGGTCATATTGATGGTCTGGATTCATTTTAGGCCAATGGGAGGTTGGATCTCGTCGACAGTCAAAATCATCTTGGTTAGGAGATGAACGACCCAAATTCACTTGGGTTTTGATAAAAAAATCTCTAAGTGTTGAAGTTTGCCAATATAATTTGTCGATGACCAATGGTCAGATCAGTGATATTGGTGAAGAGTTAGGCTCAGTCAAAATAAGTCTTTGATGTTCAATGGGATGATATTCGGGAATCATTTGATTTGACAAAGTGTTAGAGTTGAGCAAGAGAAATTGTCGATGATCGATAGGTCGATGTTTGGATGTTGGTTGATTCAACAAAGTGTTTGATTCAAGAAAGAGAAATTATCAATGGATGATGGGTAGATGGTTGGGCACTAAATGATGCAATGAAGTGTTGGATTCGAGAAAGAGAAATATCTAGTGGTCGATGGGCCGATGTTCGGGCATCGACCAAATTCAATGGTGTGTTCATTTTGTCCAAAGGAAATGACCGATAGCATATGAATAAAGAGGAGGATAAAAGTGCAATGACACATCAACATCCACATGGAAGGCCACATCAATAGTTACCACATCATCCAATGATCCATATTATTTTTGGAACGAAATGAAAGCAGAGATATTCCAATCAAATACTCAAGAAAATTTCTAGAAATAGAGAAATACAACAATACTTGATTTCTATTAATGAAATAATTGTAAAGAGACTGTAAAAATATAGAGTGCAATACTCGCTAGAATGGTCACAACTTTATCTCTAAGAAGAGATGTGACGGATACACTCATTTGCAAGAAGATGATTACAATGAGGCTCTGAAGGCCTTTTTATGATAAACATGAATGCCAAAACCCTAGACATCCAAAAACCTAACCCTAGGAGATGAAATGCCAAAAGTCATGTGGGCCTCGTTTGGGTAAGTTAGTACATTAACTTCTTGGGGTCGTAACTTTTTCATACGATCTCTATTTTAGGCATGTGATAGCCCATTGGAAAGTTATTTTCAAGAAATACACATTATGCTATCAAACTGTGACTTCATCTATAGTTTGATTGTGGCATGCCAAAAAACACTGTTTAGGGCCCCAAAATGGCCCTGGAAGTACATAAAGATGTGTTGACAAGAAAACTTCCAAAATAAGCCAGTTGGATTAGGTGGGAGGTCACTTGTTCCCACCTGGAAGATGTGTAGGGATTCAGACAACCCCAAAAGTGTATAACCCACTGTTGGTGCTAAAGTATGCACCTGACTGCTTAAGGGAAGAGCTAGGCCACCTCAAGTAATGAACGATTGGTTTGTTTATTTATGGGTTAGTTAGAGGGTTGGTTTACCAAGACATGAGCATAATTTGGTTAGACAAATGACATAGACGAGGGTCCACCTTGGCTAGTGTCATACTAAGGATAGAAAAGTGAGACAGTAAAGGTAATAAACAAAGAAAAAAAACAAACTATTCAATGAACAATCTGTTGCTAGAAGTTTAAGTCTTAAATGTTATTTCAAGCATCAAACATGTACCAAAAACACAGTCATTCCCACAGGTTGTAATCAGAAACAAATATTCATCAAAGCATAGTTGTTATCACAAGTTGCATATTAATAAAGACAAGTTATATAGTAGCTGAAGGAAAAGAAACGTACTTCACTCAAATCAAAACGGTATTCAAGATAAGAAACACGCACGAATTTGGACACAAACACACTATCATCAATAGTATCTTCACCGGGTAGAGAGATTTAATCCATGTGCAGAATGGGTCCAACCATTTGTTTTATTGATATTTTTCTCCCATAAAATTGAACCCTCAAAACATACAAAAAATGCATATTTATAAGAGTTGCCAAAGATTATTGTCTATCTGGGACTGAGACTTAACTCTAACTACCAGTTGTAAAATAACTTATTAACTTAACTAGAAACTGCTTGAGTATAGTAATGTATACTTGACACTTGACTTAATAAAAAAGAGTGGTTCTTACCACACATAAAAGACTACTTATTATGATTTAAACTTAAAAGAGTCTTGAACTAAAGAATTAAAAACTGTTATTTGCAATAAAATTAGACTGATGCATGGGCTGGAGCAAACTAAGATCTGACAAAAAATGAATAGGAGTGACAAAACTAAGTTCTGCATTGATCATGGGCATGCATGTGCTTTGTTGGATTCCATTTGATATAATTGAATGTATTGGCAGTAAAAGAAGCAAATCATATGGTGTTTTCCCGGAGTCTCGAATATTGTTTCTACAATCTAGATTATAGTTTCCCCAATTCCTGGTTTGGCACCCCTTTTTAAACATTAAAATATGCGATTAACGGAGATAAACCACTCTGAAAATTCGACGGTTGGGAGTTTGAATGCTATGTTGGAGAATCTCCTAGAGTGACAATGTTGCGGAGTGACATGGTAGTGAGGACCCCACTTCGGTTGTTCAGGGCTCCGACACTTCGGAGGTTTGGAGAACTGTGCTTTCTTTGATTTGAATTCCCCCAGAGTGCTAATCTCCCGAAGTGCTAATCACTTTTATCTTAATTGACCTGGGATTATCCTTTAATCATTTTGTGTTCGGGAGTTTTGGACTTCGGCTCTTCAGGGTTCAAGAGTTTTTCTTTTTGAATGTTGTGCTTGAAATTATCCTAGAGGACCATCTCCCAAATCTGACATGGCGGCCTCATGGCATATCATTGATTTTTCATGGAAAGAATGGTGACATGTGTCACTTGAAATTGTATAGATGACGGACCCAAATATGCTTAAAATAAGTGCCACATGTCTCAGTTGATGAATGCCACATGTCTCAACTAATGGATGCTAGATGTTATGATAGAAGGGTGCCACGCGTCTCCTGCTCCTAATCACTTCGGCTCTTTGGCGATTTACATTTTATCTGGGTTGGAATATCCCGAAGTGACAATCTCTTAGAGTCATTAATTCTTGATTAGTGCTAATTGATCTAGGATTAATAAATATTTACCATTAAATACTTCGGGAGTTTGGTGTTCGGTATTTCAGGAGACTACACCTGCTCTTGATAGAAATCTCTTGGAGGACAATCTCCCATAGCCGACATGGAGGTTGTGACGTCACGACCGATGATGTGTCATGAAAGAAGGGTGACATGTGTCACCTAGAATGGGGAAAATGGTGTGTTGAAAATGCTCAAAATGAGTGCCACGTGTTCCCACAGATGAATTCTATGTGTCAGCATAGATGAGCGCTATGTGTCTCTATAGATGATCATTATGTGTCTCTGGCACTTTAGGACTTCGACTCTTCTGGAGTTTTTGAATGTAGAGTGTGGATATCTCCTGGACAGTTGACCTCCAAGAGTGACATGGCAGTTCAAATCTCTAGCCCTTTGGCTAAACAACACTTCGTCTCTTTGGATATGATGTGTCCCTAACGTCACGGTCACTAACCTGCCCGCATGAGGAGAGTGACACGTGTCACCCATAAATGGGCAGATGGCATAACCTTTGAAATGAGTGTCACATGTCTCCTCTCATGAATGCCATGTGTCAATGCTAGATGGATTTCATGTGGCTCCAATGTTCCATCGTTCGGGTGTTTTGAGTGCTAAGTGTGGAGACCTCCCAGCTGGCTGATCACCAAAGCAATGCGATGTTCGACATTCAAGAGTTTTCAACAAATATTAGCTTGAATGTTTCAACATCGAAGTCATGGAGTGGCTTATGTAACTCTTTTGATTAAAACTCATGCAAGTTTTGGAATCTCTAATGTGTGAGAGTCGTTGATATGATCAGTCATTGGATCTCCACCATTGAACTTTAACCTAACTGTTTTCACAATCTAGGCCCAAAAATGACTTCTCTGAATTGTTGTGTTTTGTTCATGGGAATTCCCTGTGCACACAAAAGACTTGGTGGACCTATTGCACACTTAATAAATGGAAAACATGACGACAAGTATTTCAAACCAAATCACAACATGCAATTATCCTTCAAGAAAACATAAACAATTTGTGCAAGGAATCAATCAAGAAAGATAATGATAAAAGACCAAGTCATTTAGAGAGGGAAATTAACTCAACCAACCAAAAAATAAATAAGTTTGATGAAGGCATAGGGAAAAGAGGCAGGAGGAGTAGGGGTGTAGACTTAAGTCTCAACATTGGCTCCAACTAGGGATAACACTTCCCTGTGAGGTGCTTAAGAACAATAGATCAATGCCTTTAAATTAAATAACTTGCTCCCAAATTCCTTCTCTTACCTTTGTTTCTGTCTACCGACCATGTATATTTGCTACTGTCCCTCAACCATGTAGCTTATTGAACTCAAAAGTACAACTACATCCTAGTGCCTTTGTTGGGATATGGAGTCTTTATTCACACACAAACTAACTAATCAAAAATGAAAAATCAAAGAAGTTATAGTACAAGAGGGACCTTCCCTTAGTATTTCAAGAAAAATAATGTTTCAGGAAGCACCCATTTACTGGGCCCCCAAAAATTTCAGTATCATCCAGATTGTGTAAGACAAATGTGTTATTTTCTAGAACCTCAACCACCTTAAAAGGACCAAACCAGAGGTTATCAAACTTACCATGATTGGAATTTTCCTCCCTTCTGGCATCCCACCTCAGGACCAGGTCACCTTCTCGAAAGATATCCTTCTTGGTTTTCTTATCAAAATTTGATTTGATGTTGCTCTGGTATGCTTCAGTGATCTAACTCAGTGCTTCTCTCTTTTGTTGAACTTCTATAATCTGAAAGATTCTCCTCTGGATGTCATTTGGTTCCTCCATTTCTTCCTATAGGAATTTCAAAACTGGTAGACCGAGTTGAGTGGGGAAGACAACATCTATCCCATAGACTAGCTGAAATGGTGAGGTTCCCAAGGATCTCTTGGTGTTAATCTTATCATCCCACAAGGCATACTTAAGTTTATATTCCTAGGATTTCTTTTTTTTAGTTAGCAATTTCTTGATGATCCTGATGAGAGTCTTGTTTGATGACTCAACCAGCCCAATCCCCTGAGGATAATATGGTGTGGAATGTGTCAAGGTGATGTTATGGTTGCCACAGAGGTCAATCATGGCTTTGGACTTGAATGCCTGGGAATTTTCTGTTACAAGATTTCTAGGGCAATTGAACATGGAAATGATATTGGTTTCCAAAAAGTTCATAATCACTTTGTCAGTAGAATTCCTAGTGGGGACAACCTCAATCCATTTGGTAAAGTAGTCAGTGGCAGTGAGGATCCACTTATGTTTCCCAATGGAGGGTGTATTTATATCACCTATGAAATCAAATCCCCATTGTTGAAAGGGACCATTGGCAGTGATAGGTTTCAGGGGTAGTGAGAGTAGCTTCTACTTTCCTGCAAAATTTTGACATTCATTGCATGCCCTTACTATAGTGAACACATCAGAGAAAGGGTGGTCCAGTAGTACCCTACCCTTAGCATCTTGAGGGATGTATCTTTCCAATGCTGGTGTCCCCCAAAAATTCCCCCTTTCATATATGTTATGACCTCCTTAGCTTCATTTTCATCAAGACACTTTAATAGGATGCCATTGTTATCCCTTCAATACAAGTTTTGATTTATAATGCATAATTTTATAGATTTTAATTTGAGGGATCTGGCCCTCGTCTTCTTCAAATCAGGTGGACATTCTAGGTGCTGCAGAAAGTAAAAAATATCTCGGTACCAAGGTGAACAAGAGTAGTTTTCACATACCTGCATGTTGTCTTGTCTAGACTATGTCATGGGTGCATCAGATTGGGTGAAGGTCTGATGCAATTCCCACACCTTATAGTTTGATTCTGATAATAACTTGGAAATTCCTTGTCCCTTGATCAAATTGGTGGGATTTATGTGCATTTCATACTCCATCAATTTTCCAATCCATTTCCCTCTTTTCCCTTCACTATCTAGTTGGACCAGAATCTCTTTGACATTACTGCTAGGAACATAGGTTGTTATGCTAGACTATAACACATACACCCTGAAGGATTTCAATTCTTTGACCAATGCATAGGCCTGCTTTTCTAATATATCATACTTTAGCTTAGCATCTTAGAGCTCTTTGTTGAAAAGGGATATGGGTTGTTCATGCATTTCTTCATTCTTTTGCAGCAGAAAAACAACAATGGTTTCCTCGGAGGAGAAAGAAAATATAAAGAACTCTTTGGCATAGTTAGGGCTGACTAATTGATGCAATGTCGCACCCGCAAGCACGCCTACTCACATGATCTTCTCTTTCCTCAGCCCGAAGAACACTAACCGGTCCTTCTATTTCCCTATCGGGAAATCTGCACCCACAGATCTCTTTGCGCGACTCCCCCTCTCTTTACTTATCGGGGAATTAGACTTCACAACCTTGCGAGGTCAGTGATCGAGTGTAGGACTCTCGAATCTCCGAGACCCGATATGAGTCAACGATGACCCTTCCGTTCCTTTGTCGGGACTTTCTCTATCGGGATCTCGGAACTCGCGGTGTCGAGCAACTCGGTTCTCTGACTCACGAGTCCCGATATGCCGAAACTCCGATGAGCTCGCGGCTTTGACTTTTCAACGGTCCCGTCACCTCGTCGGGATTTCGGACTTCACGGGATTGCGAATCCTAATGTTCAATGTTTCGGGACTTTACTTTTCCTGAACCCTGATACAGTGTGCTACCTGTCCACCACCAACTCTTGTGGCCCCACACTGTACTTGTAGCCGTCGGGATATCGCGTATCGTGATTTCGCGACTGTCGTTACCAAATCTTTGATTCCTTTCTTACGAAATCCCGATAGGCGATTTTGCGAATAATCCAACACCCCTGGTTGGCTTGGATCAACGGCTCTGCCCCTTCTGAGATTTAAACACTATGGGAATATCTGCAGTATCCCCCTGCACCCCCGCGAGATCCAACAACTCACAGTGATTCACTGATTTTCCCTGGAAGATATCGACCGTCCATTCTTCCTTATGCAATCCACGAAATGACTAAGTGTTCTTCCACAGAACTTATCCACCTGTGTGCAAACTTGTGACGCTTCTTGCCAACCTTCAAGGCACAACTTTTCTACGTTGTCCTTCAACAAATTCGAAGGTCCTATCCCTCCTGAGATTTTCCCCACAACCTCAAGTCCTTCAAGAAAACTCTTGCACGCACTCCTTGCGGCAAACCTTCAACAACATCGAAGTGTTGAAGTCACTTGACTCTGCGCACACCTGAAGCAGTAGTCTGTCAAATGCTTCACTCAGGTTCGAAACCCTGAGACTTTTACCCAGCCTGCGCACTCCTTGCATGGCTCCTGTGCCCAACTGCACTTTTGGATGAATGAGAACAAAAACTATCTCTATCTGAACCCTCTGTCAACGCACTCCTTGCGGACACTTCAACTACACTCCTTGCAGGAATTCTCTGGCTCAAATAGAGAAACAATTGAAACTCATTCCATCTCCCTCTCATACTTCAATTCATACGTGAAATCACATACACAACATATAAAAGCAAATGTATAACAGGAAGAAAACGTTCATGAGCCTATCATTCAACACCAATACACAGAGAACAACACAAACCATGAATTTGAATCAAAGCTTTCTATTAATTCAAATGTCTGTACATGGGTGTTTTTACACATCTCTCTGCTTCTTCTTGCTCCAAATGCTTCTGAATAATGTTACAATGCACAATGAGGGTGTCTATATCCCATTTCCCTCTTGCGCTCTACAACTGTCTAGTCTAGAATTAAATTCTATCTACTTTACATTAACTATTTTAAATGTCGTCTACCTACTAAGGATGAGAGATATCCGCTCAAGGTCCATTTACAATATACAAATGTGCCTCATCTTAATGGCTCATTTAATATTTGTGCAACAATTCCAAATTGTTTTCAAAATTTGTGCTGGCTTGTCCAGTTGTCCTCCGCTTCCGCGTTGGCTCGCTTGATGTGTTGGCGATGCTCCTGCATCATACTCCCTTGCTTGAAAACTTTCATGGGCTCCTGTACATGAGCTCCTGCACAGTTTGTCCATGCTTCTGTATCTCAGCTTCAGTCTCCCAGCTAGCATCTTCAACTGGATGGTTCTTCCACTTGACGAGATACTCAAAATATTGTTTTCGCCTGGTCCTCTTACTCACTCTCTTGTCCAGTATGCATTCCATCTGTGGCTTCTCTGCAACTGGCATTTGCTTCGTCCACTGGATCGCTGGCTGCTTATCTCCAATCTCTGCTTCTCTAGCTCTGTATGGGTACAAATCTGAGACATTGAATATCGGAGAAATTCCGATCCCATCAGGTAGTTCAATCTCATAAGCATTGTCCCCAAATTTTCTCAAGACCTTGCATGGCCCGATTTTCTTCATCTTCATATTATTGTATGCTCCTCTAGGGAACCTTTCTTTCCTCAAATGTGCCAGAACCAGATCACCAACCTCGAACTAAATTTCTCTCCGATGTTGATCTGCTCTGTGCTTGTATTCCTGACTTGAATTCTGCAACCGCTCCTTCACCTGGTTTTGAAGTTCCTTCATCGCCTCAGCGAATTCCTCTGCACTAGCGCTCCTAGTAGCAGTCTATCCTGAATCTCTCAGTTCAGAAATTCCCCTCAACTGCATGCCATAAACAACCTGAAATGGACTCTGGCCTGTGCTCCGATTCACTGAGTCATTGTACGCAAATTCTTCCTGTGGTAATATCTTGTCCCAACTGCTGTGGTACTCTGCACTAAGCTTCTCAGCAAGTCTCCCAGACTTCTATTGACCACTTCCGTCTGTCCATCTGTCTGAGGATGATAAGCTGAACTAAACATCAAATTAGTCCCCAGCTTCTTCCATAAGGTCCTCCAAAAATTCCCTATGAATTTCGTGTCTCTGTCCGAAACTATACTTTTCGGCAACCCATGAAGTCGAATGACCTCTTTGAAGAACATATTTGCAATGTGAGTTGCATCATTGGTCTTCTGACATGGGATGAAGTGTTCCATCTTGGAAAACCTATCCACTACCACAAAGATTGAATCAACACCTCTTTGTGTCCTTGGCAACCCCAATACAAAATCCATGCTTATCGCATCCCACGGCCTTTCTGGTATGGGAAACGGTTGATAAAAACCCGCATTTTGCTTTCTTCCCTTCGAATGCTGGAAAATTTTGCATCTGTCTACAAATATTTTGACATCTGCTCGCATTCCCGGCCAAAAATATGACTCATTCAATTTCGCGAATGTTTTGTCATGACCGAAATGTCCTGCCAATCCACCACTATGTTTCTCCTTCAACAGATTCTCCCTCATGGAGCATTTCAGAATACACAGTTGATTGTCTCTGAAGAGAAATCCTTCCTGGATCATGTATTCTATCCACAGGCTTCTGTCTCTAAGAACTGGATTCTCAGCTGCTTCATACGCTTCCTGAAAATCTGGATCATCTGCATACATATTCCTGAGATCATCAAAACCTAAAGTGCGGACTCTAAACTCTTGCAACAGCAAACACTTCCTGCTCAAAGCATCAACAACTTTGTTAGTAGTACCAGAAATATGTTTAATCACAAATGTGAAATTCTGCATATACTCAACCCATTTTACATGTTTCTGATTCAACTTCTCATGTTGAGTCACAAA
>ML778367.1:228633-243248 GCA_009831015.1 Picea engelmannii
CATCATGAATCACATTTCTGTCATATTGCCATGGTCTACCCAGCAATAGATGACAAACATCCATGGGAATAACATCACATAAGATCTTATCATTATATCCACCTATCTTGAATTCAACCAAGCATTGTTTAGTAACAGTTACCCGGTGTCCTTTCTGTAGCCACGAAACTCTGTATGGGCTTGGATGATCAGTCGTCTCCAGCTCCAACTTCTCTACCATCTCCATAGATACGAGATTATCCGTGCTACCACTGTCTACAATGACCTTGCATACCCTGTCCTTGGTCTTGCAAGCAGTCCTAAAGAGTCTGGTCCTTTGGACTGAACTTTCCACCTCCTTCTCGGGTATCAAAAGGACTTTTCGCATCATGAGCGATCTTCCGCCTTCAGTGTCTTCGGCCTCAACATCCCGCCTCTGTGCTTCAGTGATGTGAGCTTATCCAATGTCCTTCTTTTTCTCTGGACACTCATAAGACTTGTGCCCATTCTTTCCTCATGTGAAGCATGTGATTACTCCACCTCTTCCTCTTCCTTTGCCTCTAGTACGAGGAAAAGTGTTGTTGTCAGCATAATCTCCTCTCTGTTCATTATGTTGCACTCTCTGTTCAACATATGGCCCCCGCTATGAGGTTCCACCTCTCTCTGCACGAGTCTGAGGTTTCTTCCATTCCTCCTTGGGCTTCTGGTATTTGTCTTGGGCAACTACTTTGCCTCTGGGATGACTTCTGCCTCGGCCCCTCTAACTCTGTTTTCGGCTCAGCTTCTATTCAGCTTTCAGAGCCATCTGATAAGCATATTCCACCGTTCGTATGGTTACCATGCTCATCTCATCCTAGATATCATATCTCAGGCCATTCATGTATCTGACAACTTTTTCATCATCGCTCTCCCGATGACCTACCCTGATGTTCAATCGATAGAATTCCTCAGTGTATTCTTTCACTATCATCAGCTTCTGTCTCAGGTTCTGCATTCTCCTGAACAGAGTAATTTGATAATCCGGGGATGAATTTTGCCTTCATCTTCGTGATCATCCTGTCCCAGCTCTTGATCTTCTGCTTTCCCTTGCAGCTCTTATCATCTTGTAGTTCATCCCACCACAATGTTGCATGTCCTTTTAAGCGTGTAACAACATGCTTGACTTTCTTGTCCTCTTCGACATCTTCGTAGTCGAAGTAAGTATCCAGAGCTCTAATCCAATCTAGTAGCTCCTCTGCATCCAAGTTTCCCTCGTAAATTGGAATGTCCATCTTCGCTCTTGCACCCATCCTGGAAATATCTTTGATCAAATTCTCGTTTGATGCATCTCCGGATGTAACTTCCTCCTCTCGTTCAGCCTCTATTTCACTATCGGAATCACTCGGATCCCCTGCACTAGTTGTGCGTCTTTGCGCTATCTCCATGTCCTCGAGTCTCGCTCAGAGGTCTCTCATCTGTCTCTCTATGGCTGGATCAATTATCTACCTACCTCTTCTTCTCTGCACTTCCCTATCCTCTGGATCAGGTGACTACCTATCTCTCCTTGGCAGCATGGCGAATTATCCTCTTCTCTACTACAGAAAGAAAAGAATAATCTGTCTTAGCTCTGATACCACTTGATGTTGTGTATCAGAGTACTCCTTACCTCTTATGCCTTCCTCACCTGAAATATACAGACAAGAATCTGAAGCTCTGATACCAAACTGACACAGTGTCGCACCCGCAGGCACGCCTGCTCACAGGATCTTCTCTTTCCTCGGCCCGAAGAACACTAACTGGTCCTTTTATTTCCCTATCGGGAAATCTACACCCACAGATATCTTTGCGCGACTCCCCCTCTCTTTACTTATCGGGGAATCGGACTTCACAACCTTGCGAGGTCAATGATCGAGCGTAGGACTCTTGAATCTCTGAGACCCGATATGAGTCAATGTTGACCCTTCCGTTCCTTTGTCGGGACTTTCTCTATTGGGATCTCGTCACTCGCGGTGTCGAGCAACTCGGTTCTCTGACTCCCAAGTCCCGATATGTCGAAACTCCGATGAGCTCGCGGCTTTGACTTTTCAACGGTCCCGTCACCTCGTCGGGATTTCAGACTTTGCGGGATCGCGATTCCTGATGTCCAATGTTTAGGGACTTTACTTTTCCCGAACCCCGATACAGTGTGCTACCTGTCCACCACCAACTCCTGTGGCCCCACACTGTACTTGTAGCCGTCGGGATATCGCGTATCGCGATTTCACGACTCCCATTACCAAATCTTCGATTCCTTTCTTACGAAATCCCGATAGGCGATTTCGCGAATAATTCAATGCCCCTAGATGGCTTGGATCAACGACTCTACCCCTTCTGAGCTTTAAACACTATAGGAATATCTGCAGTATCCCCCTGCACCCCCGCAATATCCAACGGCTCATGGTGATTCACTGATTTTCCCTGGAAGATATCGACTGCCCATTCTTCCTTATGCAATCCACAAAATGACTAAGTGTTCTTCCACAAAAATTATCCACCCACGTGAAAACTTGCGACGCTTCTTGCCAACCTTCAAGGCACAACTTTTCTATGTTGTCCTTCAACAAATTCAAAGGTCCTATCCCTCTTGAGCTTTTCCCCATGACCTCAAGTCCTTCAAGAAAACTCTTGCACGCACTCCTTGCGGAAAACCTTCAACAACGTCGAAGTGTTGAAGTCACTTGACTCTGCGCACACCTGTAGCAGCAGTCTGTCAAATGCTTCACTCAGGTTCGCAACCCTGAGACTTTTACCTGGCCTGTGCACTCCTTGCATAGCTCCTGTGCCCAACTACACTTTTGGATGAATGAGAACAAAAACTATCTCTATCTGAACCCTCTATCAACGCACTCCTTGCGGACACTTCAACTACACTCCTTGCAGGAATTCTCTGGCTCAAATAGAGAAACAATTGAAACTCATTCCATCTCCCTCTTAGACTTCAATTCATACGTGAAATCACATACACACCATATAAAAGAAAATGTATAACAGGAAGCAAACGTTCATGAGCCTATCATTCAACACCAATACACAGAGAACAACACAAACCATGAATTTGAATCAAAGCTTTCTATTAATTCAAATTTCTGTACATGGGTGTTTTTACACAACTCTCTGCTTCTTCTTGCTCCAAATGCTTCTGAATAATGTTACAATGCACAATGAGGGTGTCTATATCCCGTTTCCCTCTTGCGCTCTACAACTGTCTAGTCTAGAATTAAATTCTATCTACTTTACATTAACTATTTTAAATGATGTCTACCTACTAAGGACGAGAGCTATCCGCTCAAGGTCCATTTACAATATCCAAGTGCACCTCATCTTAATGGCTCATTTAAGATTTGCACAACAATTCCAAAGTGTTTTCAAAATTTGTGCTGGCTTGTCCAACTGTCCTCCACTTCCGCACTGGCTCGCTTGATGTGTTGGCAATGCTCCTACATCACTAATACAGGGGCTTCAATCAAGGCGTGTTTGATCTTCTAGAATGATGATTTTTCCTCTTGTGACCACTTGATAACAACATATTTCTTTAGCATGTTGGTGATAGGCCTTATGATTTCAGCAAAGTTGGGCACAAAGCACCTCAATAAATTTATCCTACCTATAAAATACTAAATAGACTTCTTGTCTATGGGAATTTCAATTTTTTAAATGGCCTCCACTCTCTTAGGGTGTGTTTTTATACCTCACACTGATATGATGTGGCCTAGGAGTTTACCTTATGGCATAGAAAAGTGGGACTTCTTGGGATTCAAAGAGATCACATACCTTCAACATTTTTGGAAGATCTTCTCAACTTGTTGTAAATGTTCCTCATCTGATTTGGAGAAAATGGTGATTTCATCCAAATATATAACCATAAATTTGTCTTTCTCCCCCATGAAAGCTACATCCATAGCCCTCTGAAAGGTGGCCCATGCATTCATCAACCCAAAGGGAATTTTGTCTTACATAAATGTCCCCCAAGGGGTGGTGAATGTTGGTTTTTCTTTGTCCTCTTCACATATTTCTATCTGGTTATAACTAGAGTACCCATCCAGCAAGAAAATTCTATGAGCACCTACTACCCTTTGTAAAATATGGTTCATCTTGGTCATGGGGTAGTTTTCTTTTAGGGAACACTTGTTAAGATTTCAGAAATCAACACACAAGCATATTTACCCACTTTTTTTTCTCACAGGTACCAAGTTGGCCACTCAATATGAGTACCTCAAGGGAACCATAATTCTGGCATCAAGCATTCTTTTCAACTCTTTTTAAATTGTGGACATCAGCATGGGATTAAATTTCCTGATCTTCTCTCTGAATGGCTTAGAACCATCCTTCAGAGGGAGTTTGTGTTGGATGATGTCATTGTCAAATTCCTTCAAATTCTCATATGACCATGCAAAAATATCAGCAAAATTTGTCATGAGGTTGACATGCCTATCTTTGTGTTTTGTAGGTAGTGCCTTGGAAAATTTGACCATTTTGGTATTTTCAGCAGTCCCAATGTTGTAGTCCATCACTTCTTCTCCTTGATTTTTTATGGCAACTCCTCTAGATACATCATGACTGTGAAATAACCTTTCTAGTGGCACTAGACCCTTGTGGATGTGGTTTGTTTTAAGTTCCACAATGTTGTGTCCAACCAATTTGTTCAACATATGAGATTTTTGTTGATTCTTTGATTCATCATCTTCACCTTCTTTATCTATAGAGATACTAGAGAATTCTTCTATGGTTTGCAAAAATATCTGCAGCTCTAGTTCATCAATAAAGACCATCCAATGCTTGATGTTTTCTGGTATGGTTGTCATGTGTATGAATTCCACCTGATACTTGATATTCGGGCCAATGGGAGGTCTAAAGGTGCTGGAAGCCAATGCCAAAGAATATTCCTTTTGATTTTCCTCTCTAGGAATGAAGGGGATATTGAATGCCAGAAAGAAGTTATCAACCAAGCCCCATACCTCATTCCTATATTGTTTGAGCCTCTATTGTTTAGCTTGGTAGATGTTCTTGAATTGATTGATGATCAACTCATGATCGCAAAAAACTTCCAAGTTGTCAATGGACATGTCTTTAGCAGCCCTCAATCCAAGCCCCGAAGCTTCATACTCAACTATATTGTTAGTAGTCTTGAATTCCATCTTATAAGAGAGTGTTATAACCTCCTATGCAAGGGAAATGAGGACTATACCAACCCCATAACCTTCTCTTGATGAATATCCATCGAAATACATCTTCCACACTTTGTTTTGTTGATCTGTCAAAGGATCATCTTTGCATTTAGTGACTGTAATTTATGTTTCATCACCATTTAGGTGAAAAAAATATGAGCCAATCTCATCCTGAATAGCATAAATTGGGGGATTGCTTGGATTCTGATGGTCGCTGACAATATAGGATAATCTAACCTCTCTGTATATCCATCTGTTCTCTCCTCTGAAAAAAGGAATGGTGGCATATGTGAGGTCCATTTGTAATGATCCCCCAACCTTCTTGGCCCACGTCCTAGACAAAAGCATACCAAACTTGGGGGGAATGTTAACCACAACGATGTCCATCACTATACTTTTCATGGGTAATTGTGCCAAATAAACCACTAGATATTTTATTAATCCCAAACATTTGATTTTTTTGGAGTCAAAGGAGTAAAGGTCTTGATAGGGCTTGGTGATCTCCAGACCTAGTTCCTCCATAAAAATTTTAGGCATGACATTGTGTGAGGCACCTGAGTCCATGAGACAGTTATGTAGGATATTGTCATGGAAATTTAGAGATATGTAGAATGGTGGAGAAGCACCAGATCCATCCTCAATGTGTGGGCCCATAGTAATGGTTGGGTTCTCATCTTGCAGACTAATTACATCAGAAGTTACAATATAAGTAGGTGGTTGCAAAACCTTCATAATGGATTGTTTGAAAGGATCATTTTTCAACAATTATGATAGAGGTACAGGGATCTTGATATTTCTCAACTCATTCTCTAGGATGAAATATTCTTGTGGCTTATCAGCTTCCTTTACTTCAGGCAAAATGGGTTTAAATGGAGGAGGTTGGTGAGATTTAGACACTGCACCTTTGCTTGGATTTGGCTTGGGAGGAACCTCTGTTTTTCTTTTCTGATCAGAGGTGGTGTCTTTGGTTGTTCTTTTTCTAGGACTCACGTCATATTTATTTTGGGGTTGGCCTTGAATAACTCCCTCTTCCCCTATCTCAACATCAAACTTATCTAACAGTTGTGCTACCTCATAATCATGTTGCATTAAGTGACTAGTGTGAAAATATGTTTCATTGAAAATCACAAGAGCATGATCCACAACATCACTGTCTGTATCCATCTCCTCAATCTGATTGTTTTGTAAAGGAGGTATTACTCTTTGTTCATCAACATTCCTCCTTTCTCTCTGCATTATCTGAGGGGCATCATTCGGTCTTCTAAACTGGTTGGGATTTATGTTCCCATCCCCTTGAAAATCTATGTTTGGTTGTTTAGATTCCCATTTCATCTTAGCTATTTTAGATCTCATATATTTCAAATATTTGGTCATTTCATCAAGTTTGGGATCATATGTGGCTAGGTTAGAGGAGGCAGGAGATTCCTCTCTCTGTTTCTTCTTGTATTTTTCAGATTTGGTCTTTAACCGGTCTGATGCCAAGATGTTGGACTCAACCTCAATGGCTTATTCTTGCATGGATAACAAGGTAGTGGACCTTATCTCCCTCAACAAAATATATAATTCTGCATCAAATGAATTGGCATAAGTGATCTTGGTAGAGGCTTCAATTGGTTTTATCTCATCTAGGATCCTACTATACATCTTATTGAATCTCTTGGTGAATTCCGAAATAGACTCACCATTATTTCTCTTAAGGGCCCCAAACTCAGTGATGTAATAAAGATAATCCATTCTATCTCCTCATTGCTTTATGAAATCCTCATACAATGCATCAATATCTGCAATGGAGGTTGGAGGGAGGCCCCGTAACCATTTTCTTACCTCCCCATCAAGGCTTTGTACAAACAAGCTCATCCACAGATCGACATAGTCAATGTTAAATTTGTCTACAAAGTTGTAGAAGGCTACTAGATGTTCCTCAACTGTGACATCCCCTTCCCCATTATATCTGGGAAAACATTTCATGTAATCTATGGCTGGGAGTGCATGTAAGCATACAAACATAACTGAGGGTGCATATCTGGCAGCAATTATGGCATCCATCCTGTGAACAACCATTGTTTGGGCAATAGGAATCTGAATATTGATTGGAGATATTGGGGTGGATGTTGGACTAGATGATGAAGTAGGGGCAAGATTTGAAGGTTTCTACAGTTCCTTGGAATTATGATTCTCAGGGCTAGCAAATTCAAGTTGCTTGTCATGATGAAGAACAATGGATTCTTGAGGTGCAGCTTTGCCCTTGAGGGGTGAAGTATATCTCTGAGATAAGGTGGATTTTCTTAGTTGTCTTTCTAGATTGGAGACTACTTCATCCTTATCAGGGTTTGGATGAGACTTAGTGGCTCTAGTGTGCTCATATTTGGATTTCTTGAGTCCTTTTCTAGGAGCCAATATTTATTTTTGAAGTTATCTCAGTAGATTTGCCAGGTGAAACATGGCAGTCTGAATGTGTCTGATCTTTGTTCACCATCAAACGTCAGATATGATTGTTGTCATTCTCCTAGGGAAAGATATTTCGTTACTATGTTCCTTAGAAACGACGCCAGAAGATGTTATTCCTAAAGTATGCACTTGACTGCTAAAGGGCATAGCTAAGACACCTCAAGTTATGAATGTTTTTTTTTTGGGGGGGGGGTCAGTTAGAGGGTTGTATTGCCAAGACATGAGAATAGTTTGGTTGGACAAATGACATGGACGAGGGTCCTCCTTGGCTGGTGGCATACTAAGGACAGACAAGTGAGACAGTAAAGGTAAGAAACAAAGAAAAAAAACAAACTATTCAATGAACATTATGCTACTAGAAGTTTAAGTCTTAAATGTCATTTCAAGCATCAAACATTTACCAAAAACACAGTCATTCCCACAGGTTGTAATAAAAATAAATATTCATCAAAGCATAGCTGTTATCACATGTTGCATATTAATAAAGACAAGTTAAACAGTAGTTGAAGGAAAATAAATGTACTTCACACAAATCAAAACGGTATTCAAGATAAGAAACACGTACGAATTTGGACACAAACACAATATCATCAATAGTATCTTCACTAGGTAGAGAGCTTTAATCTATGCGCAGAATGGGTCCAACTAGTTTTTGTATTGGTCTTTTTCTCCCAAAAAACTGAACCCTCAAAACATACAAAAAGTACATATTTATAAAAGTTGCAGAGGTTCTCATCCATCTAGGACTGAGACTTGACTTTACACTACTAGTTGTAAAACAACTTATTAACTTAACTAGAAACTGTTGGAGTATAGTAATGTATACTTCACACTTGACTTAATAAAAAAGAGTGGTTCTTATCACACATAAAAGACCACTTCTTATGCTTTAAACTTAAAAGAGTCTTGAACTAAAGAATTAAAAACTATTATTTGCAATAAAATTAGACTGATGCATGCGCTGGAACGAACTAAGATCTGATAGAAAATGACTAGGAGTGACTGAACCGAGTTCTGTATTGATCATGGGCATGCATGCGCGTTGTTGGAGGCCATTGAATATAATTGAATGTACTGGCAGTGAAAGAAGAAAATCATCTGGTGTTTTCTCGGAGTCTCTAATATTCTTTCTGTAGTCTGGATTATAGTTTCCCCAATTCAAGGTTTGGCACCCCTTTTTAAACATTAAAATATACCATTAACAGAGATAAACCACTCCAAGAATTCAGCGTTTGAGAGTTTGAATGCTATGTTTGAGAATCTCTCGGAGTGACAATGTTGCAGAGTGATGTGGCAGTGAGGACCCCACTTCGGTTGTTCGGGGCTCTGACACTTCGAAGGTTTAGAGAACTTTGCTTGCTTTGATTTGAAACCTGCTGGAGTGCTAATCACATTTATCTTAATTAACCCAAGATTATTCTTTAATCATTTTGCGTTCGGGAGTTTTTGACTCCGTCTCTTTAGGGTTCGGGAGTTTTTATTTTTGAATGTTGTTCTTGAAATTATCCCGGAGGACCATCTCCCAAATCTAACGTGGCGACCTGATGGAATATCGTTGACGTGTCATGGAAAGAATGGTGACACGTGTCACTTGAAATCATACAGATGATGGAACCAAATATGCTTAAAATAAGTACCATGTGTCTTGATGAATGACATGTGTCTCAGCTGATGGATTCCACATGTCATGATATAAGGGTTCCACACGTCTCCGACTCCTTGACACTTCGAATCTTTGACGATTTGTGTTCTCTTTGGGTTGGAATCTCCTGAAGTGACAATCTCCCAGAGTCATTAATTCATGATTAGTTCTAATTGATCCGAGATTGAGAAATATTTACCATTAAATACTTCGGTAGTTTAGCGTTTGTGGTTTCGGGAGACTGCACTTTCTCTTGATAGAAATATCCTGGATTACAATATCCCAGAGCTAGCGTGGAGGCTGTGACATCATCACCGATGACATGTCATGAAAGAAGGGTGATACGTGTCCCCTGGAATGGGGAAAATGGCGTGCTGAAAATGCTTGAAATGAGTACCATGTGTCACGACCAATGGTTACCATGTGTCCCCATGGATGAATGTTATGTGTTAACGTATATGAGCACTACGTGTCTCTGTAAATGATCGCTACGTGTCTCTATCATTTTGGGACTTCATATCTTCTCTTCCTGCAATGTGGTCCATCTCATGTACTAGTCTTAATAGTTATCAACAGGGTAGTACTGTTCCTTGACCACATTCACAAAAAAATTCCAAGCGAGCTCGACCCCATATATTATAGATTCCTCTATGAAACTTTTCTCCTATTAAGTTTCCCACCAATGTTTGACATGTGGGAGAGGCTTGAGGAGTGTGAAGGTGATATTTTCCCTGTCGAATTTTTTTTGAATAGAGAGATAACCTTCTAATAGATTTAACCATTTTTCTAGGGCATCAACATCTATCTGACCTTCAAATATGGGAATATCAAAATTAACTTGTACCTTGAAGGGAGAGGTTTTTCCAAAATGTCTGTTTGATGAAGATGTTCTTGTTTCTATCAGCAGGCGTTGAAGGATGTGTCCAAAATTCTCCATCATTTCATCCCTCTGTCGCGCGATAGCTTTCTCAAGCAATGTATTAATAAATTAATCCGCTCCGTCATTTTTCTTTTCTATCGCCATCGAGGGTTTCTTTGGTGTGTGAGAGGGATTTTCCTCAAGAGAGACAAAATCGAGACCCAACTAGCTATACTCGGACCTTGTCAGGAACATGCACTGAAAAACGATCAAGAGCAACATACTCTGATACCATTGATCTGAATTATTTTCGAAACAAAATGAAAGCAAAGATATTACAAGGAAATACTCATGAAAATTGTAAGAAACAGAGAAATACAAAAATACTTAATTTCTATTAATGAAATAATTGTAAAGAGACTGTAAAAATGTCGAGTGCAAGACTCGCTAGAATGGTGGAAACTTTATATCTGAGAAGAGATGTGACAACTATGCTTATTTGCAAGAAGATGATTACAATGAGGCTCTGAAGGCATTTTTGTGATAAACATGAATTCCATAACCCTAGACATCCAAAAACCTAACCCTAGGAGATGAAACACCAAAAGTCATGTGGGCCCCGTTTGGGTAAGTTAGTACATTAACTTCCCGAGGCCGTAACTTTTGCATAGGATCTTCGTTTTAGGCGCGTGATAGCCCATTGGAAAGGTATTTTTGAGAACTACGCATTATACCTTGAAACCCTAACTCTGCCTATAATTTGATTCTAGCATGCCAAAAAGATCCCCAAAACAGCCTCGAAACTACAGAAAGATGTGTTGATATGAAAAATTCCAAAATAAGCCAGTTGGATTAGGTGGGAGGCCACTAGTCTCCACCTGGAAGAAGTGTAGGGGTTCAGACAACCCTAGAAGTGTAGAACTCACAATTACAAATAAGTACAAAAGAACATGTTGAACTAAAAAATGACAAGAGGAGCGAGTTGGAATAGGTGGGTGGCCACCAATATCCACCTAGATCATCCAAGTTGACACCTTAGGACGATGTGTCATGCCATGTCAACATCCATGCGTGATGCCACGTCAATAGTTTCCAAGTCATCCAAGAAATGACCAACAATCGATGGTTGGGTCAGCTGAATTACAGGAGTGTTTTCATCAATCAATAGGAATGGTCGATGGGTCATGTAATGCCCCTTATCTTGGCCTTAACAAGTTAGAACATTTTTGTTTACTCATCTTAGTAATTCAATGCCTAGAATTTCTTTGGGATCAGTTAGATTGATATAGATATTTGATATGTGTACATCTAGACCTATTTATGTGTTGCATGATATTATTTTTACTATATATGTTCATGACGATGATATCTTTTTATTTGTTTAAACATGCAAATTAAAATTTGGAATTTATGTATGTGGATACTAGTTCAAGTTATGTCGTGCATGCATAAGAGAAGCAAGGCATGATAAAAATAAACATGTAATTCTTAATTGAATGTCAATCTATATGAAATTGAGGTGTATATGCATGGATATGAGTTATTGGTGAACTAACCTATAGGTTGATGAGCTATGTGATAGCCAAATGACTGTAATGCTGAGGTAACTTGGATTTCGTAAGAATTAAGAAGATAGTGTATGCTATAAGTTGTGCTTATTATTTAATTTATGATTCAAAACATTGTTATGATTTGTGGTAAGTGTGGTTTTGACAGAACACACAACTTTCCAAG
This sequence comes from Picea engelmannii, assembly GCA_009831015.1. NCBI lineage: Eukaryota > Viridiplantae > Streptophyta > Pinopsida > Pinales > Pinaceae > Picea > Picea engelmannii. The sequence continues at coordinate 240,479 of ML778367.1, forward strand.
AGTGATTGTTCGCTGGCATGACTCTAAGAACGATAGTTGCATTGTATGGCTTGATGTAGGGTGTTGACCCTAGTTCTATGAGGAGGAGTGGAGGTATTTCCCACCATTTATCCTCTGAAACATAGAGTCGTGGGAGGGTTGTGTGAAGCCACGCTCCCCTAGACATGTGATGGCGATTGCTAGTTGTCTAGTGGGGAAGCTTGGTCGAGATGTATGACACTTCCTCTTATGGGTTCTATCTGGAGTTAGGTCAATATAGTTGATGCTCCAACTTAGTCTAGCAGAGGAAATGATAGGATGGAAAATGGAAGTAGAATAGGAAGGAAGAATGCTTCAATGTTAATTGAGAATATTGATTGGGGATTAGATGTGTCACTGTTATTTATTCACTTGGTTCCTACTATATTTAAAACCCTCTTTTGATTCCCTTTTGATTCCCTTTTGATATTTCAAGTGTGAAAATGAGTTATTGATGAACTATTGAAATTATGTTTGTTAAGATGATTAAATGATGCATTTACTTGACTTGTTGTCCCACATGCCTTGGTGCGGTCATACAAGAACTGTGCACTAGATGAATTGATTTTTTATTGTTAGTACATGCATAATATATGTGTCCACTAGTTACACACACGTACCTTGCACATGTACACTAGTAGAAATAATTAATGCATATATTTATTAAACTACATTATTAACTATTTAATTGAATGACTTAATGACTATGTAAATTATATTGCATACAAAAATATCTAGTAGCATTAAATATCTTCTTTGACTTTGATTGATGGTTGGTATGATGAATTAAATGAGTATGGTGGGTTGTCATGTACATTTTGGGGAAAATTGTCAAGTTGCATTTATAAGCTAGCATGAGAAGAAAGACTTTGCATTTTATTTATTCTTAGTTTATGTAAGTCATTTATATATTAGTTTATTTTAACATTTTCCAAAAATCTAGATAAGGGAGGTTGATGGATAATAATAAGGGTGGTTGAGAATATATTTTAGTTTATTTTAACATTTTCCAAAAATCTAGATAAGGGAGGTTGATGGAAAATAATGAGGGTGGTTGAGAATATTTGGGAAATGTTATATGGAAACTTGATAAATAGAGGAGGAGGTTGAGAGGTTGGGGCATGTTGAGAGTTGGATAATTCTTGGAAGATATATATTTCTTGTGATAGTTTTCTTAGAGCATATGTGCTTTGACGTTGTTCTTGGAGTCATGGGCACAGAGGGCCAATAAATCGAAAGGTTTCTTAGAGCTAGGAATCCGGCTAGATGCCTAGTTAGCTGGGAGGATTCCATTGTTTCACTCTGGGAAAGCGGAAAAATAATGCTTGGAAGCATCTTCCTACTACGAGAAGGACTTCATTGTAAATGGTCATCTTCAACAAACTAGGGAGGAGGTATTTTACTTGATATATTTTGTTATGTTTCCATTTAAATATTTTAATCATAAAGTTAACTTCTTTTTTATCTCATCCTCTTATTTAAATTTGTATAATTGGATTTAAATCGGAATATTTAGCATTGAAAAAATCGTAAAAGAGTTATGAATATGTTGTAGGTTATTGCATAGATGAAAGTTGAAAATGTGTGTTTAGGCTTAATGTATGTGTTTAGATTATCAAATATTATTCACTATCATCTCATGGTGAGGTGTTACATTTGGTATAAAAGCCTGGTTCAAAACTTAGACTTAGGGCCTCCCACCCACTTGTCTAAAAATTTACATAAATTGTTCCTCCTAAATAATCCAAAAATTTAATTACAACTCTTAAGTAAGAGAACCTGCAACATAGTTTCCTTGAATTCTTATGTCCATCTGTTCATCCTAAATAACCCAAAATTTTAATTATGGCACTTTAGTAAGAGGACATGTAACATGGTTTACTTGAACTCTTATGTACTATTTAAAAAATATAATAAAGACTATTTAATAAATACTATTTATAAAATAAAGCCAGAAGGCATTGGAAATGAATAAAGACACGAGTATGATATTCTTGCAGGTTAGAATATGGTTTAACCAAGAAGCTGGAGGCGCGGGATTGTCGGCAAGAATAAAGATTAACTTACTTGCTAACTGAGTTTTGGGTTGATTTTCACATTGGTAGATCAAGAATAAGATATGTTTAAATGTACTTTAGATCCTAGGCAGATAAAAAGTCAAAATACAAATAAATGTGTACATTTTTTTAATAATAACAAAAAAAAAATCAATCATAAACAATTATAATGGGTCGACCTGATTCAATTTTTGATCACGGTAAGAGTGCCATATCCATCAGGCTACCCAATCAATACATGGATACAAATTAAAAAAAAAAATTGTTTGAAAAGTCGGTGGCCATGACCAGGGCACAAACCACATGGGTTGGCCATGAGGGCCATGGTTATATATGCCCTCCTAAAAGGAACATTGGCTTTCATAATTCCTTCTTTGTCTATCAAAACTATTGGAAATGTTTCGAAAAAGGTAGGCATATGACGTACAAAAAGTTCATTTCCCTTTTTATCTTTGAAGATAGGGTGTCCTAACCAACCAACAACTATTCCATCTCCATGGAAGAAGTTCGCGAAATCGATATCTCAAAATAGCATAATTACATATATAATTTAGGACCAGCAGCCTCTTACTTATTGGCTTGGTCGGCGATGGCAGAAATGCATAATTACATATATAATTCTGGTTATATATGGTAAAATTTATTATTGGAAATGGGTATGGATATATTTTGTGTGAATTTTGAATGGTTTCATT